>JANBPO010004873.1:0-33155 GCA_024336825.1 Amorphophallus titanum | reverse complement strand
AGCATTTGCTTTACTCGTATATTTTCTATATGCCGCTGCATGTGATAGGATAATAGCTCATTTTACATTCAATCACCATTGCGAAGAGAGAGAGAGAGAGAGAGAGACCTATCCTGTGACTCAATCTGAGTATAAGCACGGAAGAGCCGACTATCTGACTCATTGCTGGTTCCTCAATCACGCACAGTCCCACGCATCCCTCGCTAGGGACGCTCGCGAGCTAGAGTCCCAGGTGGCGTGTCCATCCCGCATCATGGAGGAATCTTGAACTGAGACTGTTGTGCCTGAGAAAATTGAGAGAACTGCACTGGCTTTGGCCTTAGTAGACAATCTCGAACCACATGACCTGGTTGATCATAGCGAAAATAAACCACCAGCAATGAACAGGGCTTGCCTGGGTGGCTACGATCACACCTCGGACATTGTCTCGACTGACTAACAGTTGAACCTTGACGCTGCTGAAAGAAAGGAGCTATCTACTGAATGGCTCCAGAAGACGCCTACTGAACAAACTTATTCTTGGACTTCTTGAATCTCTTGAACTTGGGTTTAGAAAAGCAAGCGCCACTAGGAGTCGACATAGCAGGTGAAACTCTTGGCACAGACTGCTGAAAACTAGGCTGAAACTGCATGCTCTATTGTACAAGGCCAACTTGAGTAGACCCTCGAGATCTTGCCATATCTAGCCCTAGCGCCACAGTTGCTTGGTACGCTACATCCATCTCGGCTACCCAAGTTGCAATTAACGGCTACGGCAACTCAGCCTTTAATCCACGCAAAAATTGCTCAGTCTTCAAGGCTTCATCAGTAAGAACATGGGGCGCATACCGACCTAATTCCATGAATTTGTTCTGATACTATAGCACAGTCATATCACCTTGAGCTAATTCCATGAATTGACGCATCTTCTCCATCCTGAGGTAAGCAGGACTGTACGTGCGTTCAAAGGATGCGACAAAATCTATCCAGGCGATCTGACGAAGCGGACGAGAACGAAAAGCAATCTCCCACACTGTGGTCCACCACGTGAGCGCTACTCCCTGAAGCTAAAAAGTAGCAAGCATGACTTTTTCACCCTCTGTGCACTACATTGAACGGAATTCACGCTCGGTTGCATCAAGCCACACTCTAGCAGCATCAAGATCTGCTTGACCTTCATAAGTCGTTGGTTGAAATAGCACAAATTCTTTTAGTGCTCTGTCACGGCCACCAGGCAAATCATCTTGAGGAGTAGGATCAGCTTGAGCTTGATCTGAAACAATCGCTGGAGGAGATAAGGTACCACTTTCCTCTCTTGGAATGCGACCTCGACCTCGACCTCTTCTACAAGGCAGCATTTTACTTTTTAGAAAAACATTAGAACTCCAGAAAAATCCCAAAAAATAGATTCAGACCCAGAAAAATTTCGGAAAAAAGGCGAGACCGCTCCACGCACCACCACAGACCCAAAATAACCCAGGAACACACCAACAGAGGGTCCGAAAAATCACTATAGAAGTCCGAAACTCACCTGGACATGATCCGCGACCCGCGGAATCACGATCCAAAAATCCAGGGCGTTACACCCAATCTGCTGTATTGCCTACCGGCGCCCCTCCGACTAGCCCAGGTGGGGTTGTCCAACCGTGCGAAGACCATGTCTGTGTGGAGGAACATTTGTTGGCAGGGTTGGAATTTCTCCTAGTTGCATCGGGAGGGCCGGTGGCTCTAATCACTGTCGGGGAAGAACCGAAGGTGTAGTGCGTCCTAGGGAGGGAGGATGTGAGGGAGTTGATGGCGAAGATAGAAAAATATACGGAGGTGCAGATGATGGACCTCGTGGAGAAGGCGGGTATTTGCTTTGAAGTTGGGGTAGACGAAGTTGTGAGAGGGGTCTTCACTAAAGTCATGACGAGTTGGGTCGCATTTATCTGGGAGAGAGAGAGGGCTTTGGCGGAGGTGGAGGAGGGGTCTATTCCTTTGTCTTCATGAGGATGATATGTTGGAACGTGAGGGGGTTAGGGGGTTGGAGAAGAAGAGGGCGGTGAAGGAGTTGATCAGGCGGTGCAAAATTGACATTCTTTGTATCCTAGAGACAAAGTGTGAGGGGGATGGGGCTGTGCTTTTGAGGGAGATTGGGGCGACCCATCTTTCTATGGGGGTTGCCTCTCTGGCGGTCAGTAAGTCTGGGGGAATTATGATCCTCTAGAACCCATATGAGGTGGAGGAGGTGTCACAGGATAGGGTGGTGGACAGGTGGGCTATTTCTTTGCACTTTAAGAGTGTCAGAGACGGATTCTCCTGGGATTTCAGTGGGGTGTATGGCCCCTGGGCCAGGGAGGAGAAGCAACTACCGTGGGATGATTTGCTTCGTCACCATCTTTCTTCTGGTTGCCCATGGTGTGTTGGAGCCTTGGAGGAGACTTCAATGCGGTAGCAGCCCCATGGGAGAGAACATGGGACATTTCTCATGCAGGTGACATGGAGGATTTCTCGGACTCCATCCAGAAGGTTGCCTTGGTGGGCATTGGCATGGCACATGGTTGTTTCACATGGTCCAATCTGAGAGCAGGTGCTTCTTGTTCTAGATTGGATAAGTTTCTGGTGTTTATTGATTGGGAGGGCAACTTCTTTCACATACATGTGGATCTCCTGGCTAGATCTATTTCTGACCAAAAGCCCATTCTCTTGAAGACTAGTTGGGAGGACATGACGATTCAAGAAGGCAAGACCTTCTCACCTTCTGCTGCAAAGCTCCAATGCTGTTCTGGGTCAACAATAAACCACCACCAGTCTCTTATGACTACAAGCCTATCTGTGGGGGATGGAGCTGTCAATTCACCCCTAGAAACTACAACGGCAGTGGATTTGCTCACAGAACAATCCACACAATCGCTGCTGGCCGGGGCGGGGATCCCTAATGAAGCCCTAATAAAACCAAATGAAGAGATCAAGGTCTTTGACCTTGAAGATGATATTCCAGACTTTGTCGACCTTCAGCCGATGCCCCAGGAGATAGAAGATGGAGGACAAGCTACAGTCGAAGAGCTGATAGAAGTCAACCTAGGAGATGAGGACAACCCTAGGCCGACCTTCCTTAGCGCCTAGTTGTCTGCTGAAGATCAGAAGCTATATATCCACCATCTACGAGAATACCAGGATTGCTTCACCTAGACCTACAAGGAGATGCCAGGACTAAGCCCCACAGTCTCTCAACATGAGCTAGCAATAAGCCCCGAAGCCGAGCCAGTGAAGCAGTCACCGCGGCGCATGAGGCCAGAGCTCATCACGCAGATATGTAAAGAAGTGGACAAGCTCATTGATGTGGGTTTTATCAAAGAAAATTAATATACCATGTGGCTGGCTAACATTGTGCCCGTGAAGAAGAAGAATGGACAAATCTGAATATGTGCTGACTTCTGGGACCTGAATAAAGCTTGCCCCAAGGATGACTTTTCGGTACTAATAACGCAAGTCATGATTGATGCTACAACTGGCCATGAGGCTCTATCATTTATGGATGGGTCATCTGACTACAACCAGATATGGATCACGGAGCATGACCGGGTCCACACTGCCTTCCGGACTCCCAAGGGCATTTATCACTACAAGAGGATGCCGTTCAGACTGAAAAATGTCGGTGCAACTTATCAGTGGACGATGACCAGAATATTTGATGAGCTGCTCTACCACAAGGTCAAGTGCTACATAGATGACCTAGTAGTCAAGACCAGAAAGAAAGAAGACCATCTGCAAGACCTCCGAGTTATTTTTCAGAGGCTAAGGCAGCATGAATTGAAGATGAACCCTATGAAGTGTGCATTCGGAGTATCGAGTGGAAAATTCTTGGGCTTCATCGTCAGATATCGGGGGATTGAAATAGACCCCACAAAGATCAAGGTAATTCAAGAGTTACCCTTACCGAGGAACCTCTGCAAGCTGAGATCTCTACAAGGCCGCTTGGCATATATCCGGCGGTTTATATCCAATTTGTTAGGGCGATGCCAGCCCTTTCACAAATTAATGATGAAGGATGTTCCCTTTGTTATTCTAGTGTGACCATGGACTTTGGTCGCTATAGGCCGGTTTAGGTTTATGTTCATTATCACTAATAGAACATGGTCATCATTTTAGATCTTTCAACTATTAGACATATAATTTACAACACTATATATAGATTTGCAGTGGTAATTTTACCTGTATCAGATCAGGGTCGCCATTCCATATCTTTCAAATATTGGGCTGTTGTACGCAGACAATTTCCCGGTAAAATGCCAAGGAACAAAGGTTCGGGAATTTTCCCCAACACCCTTAAGGCATGGGTCACCTAACCCTTTCTATAACTCTGTGGGACCGGCCAAGGGCCTTAACCAGCTAGCCGTGATGTACGGTTACACTAGCAACTAACCAGGACTATTCCCAACCACTTAGTCATGGGCTTTGCCCGCGCTGCACATGGCCGCCCGGGCCAACTCGGGGGTGCCCCGACTCCAAGCCACGCCACGTGACACTCAGTGAAAAGCCCAGGGGCCTGCCCCAGGACCCCTTCTTTCGACCCTCCAAGGTCAAAGGAAGACCCAACTAAGTCAACCACAGGCTTTGGAGGCCCGCAATACCCAAATACGGCTCACACACGTGTGCCGGGTATTTTTCGGAACACCTTCTGGGCGTGTATATTCCGACCCTTCTACAGCAAACCGTGGGCCAACCCGCGGTTCCAGCATATCAACTGGGTTCTACAATGACCCCCCCGAAAGTCGGGGCCACCTCCAACCCTCAAACACGTGGCGACGAGCCACTCACTTTTAGCTCTCGGGCCAACGCGAGGCTACCCTGCTAACCCACCGTGCAACGCGCCACGTAGCATGAGGCCCTGCCCACGTGCCCAAGGCGCCCCTCTTCAGCCCCCACAGGCTCTTATCCTCAGCCCAAGGCCCGTCCCAGGGCCCCTCAGCTAGCTAGCCTGACCGTTCAACAACTCGGGGTGTGTCAGGTATTTACCCAAACACCTTGCGAGCGACGACTATGGCTCGACAAATAACGGCCCCCACGGGCCGATCCCAGTACCCTAGAACCCTATGTCCCTTAAAGGACACCCCCAGACGACAAAGGAAGATCCCCGGGGGCCATCCCTAGGGGTTGCGACTTGCCCGAGGCCAATTCACCCCAGGGTGTGGCCACACCCTTGGGGGAGGGCGAACTCCTTGGGGGCCACGCCCTCCCCCCAGCCTGGAGGCCCAGTGGTCCTCTCCAGTCCCAGTTCGATCCCGTGGCGCAAGGTTTGCTCAGGGATTCGATCAGCGTACCTATACGTGGAAGAAATCGCGAAGAACACACACGAGAAGTTTTTTTATTATAAAAAAAACCCAGCCCGCCTAAACCCTTACCTCTTCACGTATTCCTCTAATTCCTAAGGTAGATGCCCCACAGTCCTGTGTTGATTTTAAGCCCATCATTCTTTGCAATTTTGCCTATAAAGTCATTTCCAGGATTCTTAATGATCGCCTTTCTGGCTTGCTCCCTCAAGTTATCTCAAAGGAGCATGGCACCTTTGTCAAAGGGCGCTTATTGTAGATAATGTTTGCCTTACACAAAATTTAATTTGGTGGACCAGCTGGGCACGAAAGTTAGGGGACATAATGTTGTTCTGAAACTGGATATGGCTAAAGCTTATGGTCGCATGGAGTGGGATTGCATTGTTGCTGTCCTCCGTGGTACTTTGGCTTCTCTAATGGGGTGATCGCTCTTATTGAACCCCTTCTTAGCAACTGCTAGTTTTTTGTGCTCTTCAATGGTGCTATCTAAGGTTATTTTCAATCCTCGAGGATTAAGACAGGTGATCCGATTGCTCCAACTCTTTTTATCCTTGCTGAAGAGGCTTTGAGTAGGGGCCTGACATGTTTTTTCAGCGATGGCTGGTGAAACCGTACAAGGTGCCCCATGGTTGTCATGATATTTCGCATCTTTTATATGCAGATGATACACTAATTTTCACAAATTGGGATATTCATTCTATTAGGCCTTCAATCGGCGATACAAAGCCTCTTCTGGGCAACTTGTCAATGCTGCCAAAAGTTGCTTGATTGTTCACCTCCAATTCCATATTCGTACGATTAATGCCATCACTGCTCATACAAGATTTGTTAAAAAGATCCTACCACACATATATTTGGGAATTCCTTTGTTCAGTTATAGGATCCGCCCGTGGAGGTCGAGTGCCAATGGTCAATTCTCTACTAAGCCTGCCAGGAGAAGCTCCTTTTGCTCAGATCGTACACCCACATTTCTGGCATTCATTCTGGGCTACTTATATTCCCCTGAAATGGTTGACTTTCATTTGGCATCTTTTGTATAATTGCGTCCCCACTGACGAACTTCTGCTGCATGCCGGTGTGCCTCATCTTTCTAAATGCCATTGCTGTCAGGATGGGGATTCTGAGGCTCCCACTCATTTGTTCTTTCATGGCGGTATTGCTCGGACTGTATGCAGTCACTTCTCTGATCTGCTTCTTGGTTTGCTTGCTGCGGGCCCTTCTTTTACTGCTTCACTATCTAGCTGCCTCATGTCTTTTATTGGCCCCTCGACTTGTCTTTCCCAACTGGTTTTTATGGTTGTGCTGTCGGAGATTTGGTTGAGCAAGAACCGAGCCATGTTTGAGGGTCATCACTTGTCTCATGATTCTATCATTCGTGCTTTCTCCCAGTATCTGCACTTCTATTCTTCATCTCTGGATCCTCTAGCCGTGCTCATCCTGTCCCAACAGCGTCCACAATATCTCAGTCGTAAAATCTTTCTTTCCTTATTTTTATATTTGCCTTGCGTTTCATGCAAAAGATTTGGCATCTTCACGAACAGCCGCTGATTCATTTTTCCATTTTTTCTCCATTTTCTTTCTATTTTTGTACAATGAATGGGCACCTTTTCAGACAGTCACTTATTCTTCTCTTCATAGGACTACTTCAAAGTGGCACCTTCTAGCAGAGGCGCTGACTCTTGATTTGGCACCCTCCCAAGTAGGCGCTCATTCTAAGTGGCGACAGAGGTCTGGCCGCTAATTCCTGCAATAATAGAAATTCATTGTAAATGCCAAAAATGGGTTATGCAATTTATCCTTTATGCAAGTTCAACTCTCAAATAGTTATTGTGGCCTAAAATGATGGTTAAATGTATGTAAGCTCAAATTAAATGAGGGAATGAAGTTAATTATCCAAACTGCATAACTCTATTCTTCTAATGCTCAAAGATGACATATGTGATGCAAATTATGATATGAAATATGATACTCATCACCTGCCTATTTTGCCTATGCCTCCTCCTGCCCTGTCAGCGACGATCATTAACAAGGGTAGAGGATGTAGATGGCTCCTCCTGAATCGCCTGAGGGAGACCCCACTGGAATTGTGACGCCCTAACTTGCTTCTAGGCACGCAACAAGTCTACCTCTAAAATAGCTGCTGTACCAAAAGCCATCTCCTCGTCGGCAACCTCAGACGCCATGAGGGTCCGACGAATCTCTGGCCTCAAACTAGCGATGAACTACTGAGATAAAAACCTTGGACCTGCCATGGCCGGCAGTGCATAACAGCTCAACTCCATGAACCTTGCCTAATACAAGGCAACCGACAATGCTCCCTGAGCCAACACCAAAAACTAGGTGGATAGATCGAAAAACCCCGCGAGTCTCGGTGCACCAGGAGCTGTGTCTACTAGAGGGGGTGGTGGTCCACCCTACACCTCCTGAGTCCCCATGGCTAGCTCTACCTAGGACCGTGCCTCCCCCCTCTATGCCATCGCGAGGCCTTAAATACACAAAAGATAGCACGATAAGAAAATGGAAAACCCTAAGCCAACTGATGACTGTACCGAACTCTCTGGACTATTAAGCACTACATTTACTCTACATGTCTGTACTCCATCATGACCTCCGCTTTGATACCACTGGTAATGACCCAAGATCTGGATACCGGGTCAAACCAAATACCATTCGGATCCTATGCCACCACCCACGAGCTGAAAAGCTCGAAAGGGTTCTAAAGGTGTCATGGGAGTGTACAGAAATCTAAAATCTTCATGTTGATTCTCATAATAAGGCTCTTGTTGAAATTCACATTGAGACCATTAACCTCCTCCAATAGTTCTAAGAAAAGGCCGGTCTAGTACAGTTGGGACGACTCCTCTGCTTGGAACAAAATAATGTCATCTGCATATTGTAAATGAGTGATAGTGGTACCATCCTGACCTACTTGGAAACCTCTGATCAAGCCTGCCAACTCAGCTCTCGCTCACATCCTATTAGGAAAGTGGGCCACCAGCACAAAAAGACAGAGGGACATGGGGTCTCCCTGTCGGAGTCCTCTACCACTAAGAAAGTATGTAGTTGGCTTCCCATTAACTAGAACAACAAAGAAAGCTGAAGAGATACAAGTCCTAATCCATCCAATTTGGGTGTCACCAAAACCCATCATGTCCAACACATCAAACGAACACTGGCAGTTAACCATGTTATATGCTTTCTCAAAATCAAGCTTGAAGATCACATCTTTCTTCCTTTGAGACTTCATAGCAAAGAGACACTCATAAATAATGAAGAAATTTTCCTGGATATACCTACCCCTAATGAAGGCCTTCTGAGAGACACTAATGAGCCTGTCCGTAATCCCTTCCATTTGTCTGACCAGCAACTTGGTGATGATCTTGCAGGTGCCATTTAGGAGACTGATAAGCTTGAAATCTTGAAAGCAATTAACCCCTTGCTTCTTAGGGATGAGGATTATCAAAGTTTTATTAATCCCGCTCAAGTGGGCTCTACTCTCTTGGAAATCCCGCAAAGCACACAAGAAGTCATCCTTAATGATCTCCTAGCACTTCTGAGAGAAAACAATGGGGAAACCATTGGGACCCGGCGCCTTGTCACCTACCAAAGAAAAACCACCTGATAGATCTCCTCCTTTGAGAAAAGTCAGGAGAGAGCTGCCCTATCCTCAGTAGAGAGACAAGGAAGGACATTCTGAGCAATCCTCGGTCTGCTGATGTCCCCTGTGAAAAGGGAAGAGAAGAAGGTCCTTGCATGGCCTCTGATGTCCTCCCTTAGTAGCCAGAATGTTACTCTAAGTTGCTGGGCTCAGATGTCCTTTTCAATTTTATTAGGCAAAATGACTTTTAAGCATATCCCTATCTTTTGGGCGATTGCTTTATTTCTCGTTGAAGACGTACAAATTTGGGGTGTCTCCTTTGAGGTATTGTCCCCGCTACGCCCAGGGGCGGCTAGAGTTTTGTCTTTTTTTGTTGGTAAAAGGGCCCTCAAAGGAGAAGATTTGGGTCTTGCTTATAAGCACATGCCCATCTTTGTAGTTATCAATGTGGGATCTTTTGAGCCCCCGTCTTAGGCCTCTCCCCTCGCCCCTCGGAATTTTTAGTTCATCATCCATCTTCATTAATTTTCCCCAACTGCTAATGAATACAGACTGAGCCATCATTTCACATGGATGATGTGGAAAACACATATCACTGGTAAATATCATATGCCAAACTTCCCTGATTTTAGATGAGTAATCAGAGACGTCCCATTAAAACTTCTAATGGAGAAAGTGGTATGTGTTGATCCACCAACAAATAGCACGCATTCTGTCTGAGAAATACATGAAGAAATGATTTCACACAGCTCCGCTTGTGTCTGAAAAATGAAGTAATGAGCCGGGAGAAATCTTAAAAAGAGAGCGCTCGAGAACTGGAACGCCAAAACCTAGCGAGAGCATCTTAAAGGGCATTTAACACATCATCGATAGCACTTGCAGAGAGGTTAGCTTATAATTGGGGCAGCCTGTCAAAATTGAAGATGGTCACTGTAAGAGCCTCACATTTGGCATCGAATTCCTAAATTGACTCAGTCTCAAGAAGATGATATTGATTTATAAGCAACTCCAGTCGGAGAGATCTTTGCCTCCACTTGTGTAAGAACCTCTCATTCCAAAAAGTCTTCGCCTCTACTTGTGTATCAATAAAGCATACCTACAGATCTGGATATGATTCTGCCATTATTAAAAGAACAAGGGCAGTCCAACCGGTAAATGGACGTGCACCTTTGCCCTTGCCCTTGTTTTTTGGGTCATACTGTTCCCAAAGAAATCCATTTTCATGGTAGTTTTTTACAATGTTCCTGTAAATAGAATGAAAATAGGAGGTTATTTTCGTGTGATGAGTCTGGGGAAGCTCAAGGGGATCCAGAGTTATCAAGAAAGATATGTACCGAATTAAGTTTTTCCTGAGCTCTTCATATATAGACCTTGCCCTCATGCTGTATGGTCCGTCCACTGAACAAACATAGGCAACATAACATCATCATAAACGGTTCACATTCCATTACTAGTTTTCTATTTGAAATTATACCTTGGGAATAGTGGTGGAGTGCTGAAAGAATCATGTAGTTCATATTTATCCAAAGGGGGCCTCTCCAATAAGGTGGGTCATGCTCTGTATTGTGCTTCATATACAATGAGCTACATCAAAGATTCAACACTTGATCACTGAACACGTAAGTGGGCTACAGAGTAAATTAGATGTGCACCACTGCTAAACAGTGGAATTGAGAAAGATTCTGTTGCATACTAGCATTTCAACAATTCTGGTAGCATAAACACTTAAAATATGCTTAGAGACCCCATGTCACCTGTCAAATGTGAAAAGAGTAATTCTCAACAACATTCACATCAAGGAAGGCAGAATCGGGGATCAAGATCGGATCGGCCGGTATCTACTTTGAGATTTAGTTTGTTTACAAAGCATAAGCAAGGTATGCAAAACCGGTACCGGTTTTGGTATCGGTTAGGGTCGTTACCGATACCAGTTGAACTGGTACCAGTTTGGTGGTTCCCCAATCCCCACATGAGTTCCCCCCGGTTCCCCCCACCCCTACATAAATATATACCATATATAATTACATAGCCCAGCCCATCTTGGACCCAATAAAAGTCTGGGGAGATCTCTCCCTCCAGATCCCTCTCGCACCACTCTCACATCTCCCCCCTTGGCCAGCGGCAAGCGGCTTCCTGGCGAGTGGTGGACAGCGGACGGTGGCTTCCCAAAAAGCGGTAGACGACGGCAGCAGACTGGAAATACTCTTATTCTCTGTACACCCTCTCTCTCTCTCTCTCTCTCTCTCTCCAAGCTGCGGCCATTCTGTTCATTTTTAATGGCTGTAGCAGCCGGTACAAATATCAGATGGGCTGCATTGTACCGGCGAAGGCCGGTGCCGACACGTACTGGGCGGCACCGCATACCATGAGCTGATGAGCATAAGAACCGATGAACAAGAATGATCCGTTGGGCCGTAAGGATATTTATACTCACACAGCATGGCCCTCTATCACAAGTAGCTGATCTGCAGATGATACAGAGGGCACATTTGAGTTCTTCCATCTTCTAAAAGAATTACAAACCATTTAAATCCTTCAGTGCTGCTGCGTGGGCAACAATCTGATAGGAGTGGCTGAGTCATCCCAAACAAGCCTATGCCCATTTTTCAGCTTTTGGATTGGGTGGGCCACCAAGTTCTGTTTGATGGTTGAAAAGCAGATAGAGCACAAAAAGGCATTAGGTAGACCACATTGGAGTCAAGCTGATTACTTTTGGATGTAACAAGGGAATTTAAGTTTCATTTCTGGGATAATTCCTTGCCTCCAAACTAGGAAATTTCATAGAAGAAGATGCAATACTCGCTTCCTAGTATGTTCTGAAGAAACTCGGTGAACAAGTCATAGTCCAATACTTCCTGACACCCAGTGCCTCAGTAGCCTGCAGTGATACTTTCAGAAGTGCGTGACTTATGCATTTTATAGACCAACTATTGTAATACTCCAGGAATGTGATAGAAGCACCCATTATTTCTTCAAAGTCACCATCAGTCAGCGTTAATATAAGAATATATCTGGGTGATATTAGATGTGTCAACAAAACAACACTTCATTGTAAATAAGACATACTATCGATAGATACAGGCGATATTAGGGTTTATTAGTTGCATCGAATTAAACAAGGTATCTGAAATAAGGCATTACCTTTCTCCAAAATATCACATCAGTAAGTTGTCAGCAGATTGTTTTATTTTTTATTTTTTAACACCTGGTGACCACCCATGTGGCACCTGACCTACATGCAGACGAGGGTTTTCTCGATTACGTCCCAGGTATCCTGTGCTCACATCTAGGCTGATTTGGGCCTCTAGACTCCTCGAATGATAGTCCCGCCGGTTAAGTCTTATCCCGATGAGAATACCGTCATGCCACGCTTAGGCTCCCAGTTACTTCCAACCATAGGGATACACCCAAAAAGTGTTTGAGGTAAATGATTTGCCTGACCTGGGTCTACTTTCTCACAGCTCTAGATGGTATATGATGGAATACCTTGGAACCCTAACGGTCAACTGCGCGACGCTGACCCGGAATCAGATGCCATCGCACCCATAGGTGATGCGCTTGCATTGACCTAAGCTCGAGGTAATATAAGAAGACATCAAAGTAGTAAATAGGGGTCTTGACTGGCTAGAAACGCAAAGACCCTTTGGCAGCAATAGCTTCTGCTTTTCGAAGTGGACAACCATACGTGTGTTTTTGCTAAGCAAGGTTGCAACCTTGATGGGGGCTCACCTTTTAGGATCTCCATTGAGCGTTCATCTTTTGGAGAGAGAAGGAAGAAAGTAAGAGATAAACCTCCTGAGAGGATTGGCAAAATCGTTAACCCGGCGAGCTATTTGGGGACCTACTCGACTTTCTCCTTCTGGGTAATTTTGGACCAATCCTCGAGTATTTGATGTTGTGATGCCCCTTCTGTAGAATTTGGATTTCTTATTAAGAGAGGGGTTTCGTTTACTGAGATCAGGCACGGTTACGACCAGGCTTTTCATGTGGCTTTGCCACACACATGTGCATATATCTCCTTTTTTCCATTCCTTTTTTTTGGATGAAATATCATCATTTTGCTTTAGGATTCACCTTTTTGCATGCCAGCGGGGACACTGCCCTCTTTTCGTGCTCTGACTCAGGATCGAAGGGATGGATCCTACTTTTGCCTTAAGGATCCTGTACATCGGTTCCCACATGCTCAGCGTTTTAAGGGCGCCGGCTGTCTCATTTGGTCGAAGAGGGAAAGAACAAAAGACTGCGGCTTTCTTGGAGACCTTCAGGGTGAGGCCTTATAATAGGTGATGCTACCCATTTTGGATAAAACACGTGAGTGTGTATGCTGCTTTCCTCCTAATAGGCATAGGCTGACATGGCCGGACAAGAATCTCCGCGGCTCTGGCAGATCACGACCCAAAACTTAGAAACCTTGGTGGGCCCTTTTCTAGCATGAAGGATGGATGCAATAAATTTGGACTTCATGATGGTTACCAGGCGTTTAGCATTCTTTTGAGATTTTCTATACATACAAGAAATGTGACCGCTCAAAGGATATATGCGGCTAGTACGGGGCCGCACTAACAGGAACTAGATTGAAACTCAGCCCACGAGGTCAAAGATAAACGGTTGATAGTGTGCCGTTCTCCAGGATGAACGGTAAGCTCTGGGCCGCACCACATGGGTTTGGCTAAAAGACTAAGAAAATTACCCAAACAGTCATACAGTGACCGCTCAAAGGATATATGCAGCTAGTACGGGGCCGCACTAACAGGAACTGGACTGAAACTCAACCCACGAGGTCAAAGATGAACGGTTGATAGTGTGCCGTTCTACAGGATGAACGGTAAGATATGGGCAGCACCACTCAGACCACGAGGTCAAAGATGAACAGTCTCTATTGGGCTGCCTACGAGGATATGCAGTCTACTGCTAGCCGCACATGCCACTCTTAGCCCACTTCGATCAAAGACTTATAATCCAGCGATTCGATTAAGAGAATCAGTTTTCGGTGGTTCAATAGGTTTCAGTAGGGACATACAGAGGTACTGTAATTATATTTCTAGTCCGCCGGATGGAGGGTCCAGTGGAGAGTCCAACTCATTAAAAATTATTAGGGCTAATAAACCATCGGGGATCTGTTTATCAGTCAGTCCATTCTACCTGAGTAGAATGACTATCATGCAGTCTTAATATTCATTTCAGTCCTGACATTCATTTTCATTTTACCATGGATCATAATTATCATAAACTTAATTGCAAAAAGATGAATCAAGATAATGGTGAACAAGATCATGGTGAAAATAAACAGCATAAAATTACAGGAATTTACTTTCATAATTTACTAATTATCATGTGGGTTTCTAATTTAGCCATTAACAATTAGTATACTAACATGAATCATGCTGAAATAACACTAAGTCAGGTTCTGTCTAGATGGGCGGTCGATTATGAACCTTCCATCCTTACAGGCGGTTGCCTATTGGCCGCTCATGATCCTCAGGTCCGAAGGCCAGCAGGGTATAGGCGGTCTGTAGGGTGCCGTTAGGGACAGATATGTGGTCAGGGACTGGCTGCCTATCAGACATGCGATTATGGTCTGGCCGCACTTATCAAGAAATACGTTACGATGTGCGGTTAATGGTTGGCCGCTTGGATGGGTTGTGCGGTTAATAGTTGGCCGCTCGGATGGGTTGTGCGGTCTATCATGAGGCCACACAAGTCCAGACTGGTCGCTGCCCCTTTCACCTTTCCTGACTCCGGTGAGGTTTGTAGGGTTAGGCTCAGGTACGAAATTTGCACGATATATAACATGGAATTTGAGGCTTTTACAACCAATAGAAAGAGCACGAAAAACTCTACGACTTAGCATCATCAATTTCCAGTCGATGTGAAATTTGACCACCAGTTGATATATGACTCTATTCTTGAATAGTGTTCTATTGTCAGACACTATGCGACTGGGAGTACCGAATCGATAGATGATGTTGTGACGGATAAATCTGGCTACCACTTCGCCGGTGACCTCCCGTAGGGGAAGGGCCTCCACCCAGTGAGAGAAGTAGTCGGTAGCAGCCAAGATGTATTTATGGCCCTTGGAAGATGGTGGGAAAGGCCCTACTATGTCCATGCCCCACTTGGCGAATGGCCAGGTGGGGGCCGTAGGACGCAGTGGATTAGGAGGTCTTCTGGGTACCGGGCCAATAGCTTGGCATTGATGACATGTACGGGCATACTGGATGCAGTCCGCATACATGGTAGGCCAATAGAAGCCTTTGAGCTTGATGTTGTGCTTCATTCGATCTCTGGCCTGGTGCGCACTACATAACCTAGAGTGAAGTTCCTGCATGATGGCTCGAGCCTCGGCTGGGGAGACACATCTCAAGAGAATTGACTTGTCCTTCTCGTGGATAAGTCAGTATAGGGAGTCGCCAATCAACTCGTAGGATGTTGCTCAACGGAGTAGCTGGACTCTTTGAGCTCAGCCAGGAGGGAGCCACCTTTTCTTGAATTTGATGATGGGCTCCCATCAATCTTCATCTTCTGGGGGAGTGTTCTGGTCGGGGTCATGGACCTCGTAGACGATGAGGCCGGAGTTGCCTTCGAGCAAGCCCGACATTCGTCTTCTGTGCTTGACTATGATGTCGACCTCACCCTCAGGCGGGAGCTTAATGGCCGCAGCCAATTTTGCCAAGGCATCTACCTGGGCATTGCTGCTTCTGGTAACATGATCTATTTCGAAGAAATAGAACTTTTGGGTTAGTCGGGTGATGGCGGCGTGATATGGAACCAACTCCTGCTTCCACATGTCGTAGATGCCGAGGACTTGTCAGCAGACTATTAGCTGAGAGTCCCCATAGGCTTTGAGGCATTTGATGCCCATATCGAGAGCCATATGAAGCCCAATAATTAGGGCTTCGTCCTCAGCTTCATTGTTGATTAGGGATTTCATGAGGGTGCAAGAGTTGTACAAAACTCTACCCTGAGGAGTTAGGACGACTATGTCGGCACCCGCCATAATGGACGAATCCTGGTTGCTTTGGGTAGTCCCCCGGGAAGTGCCGTCAAAGTAGAGCTCCCAGCAGGGCATGCTGGCTGTGTGGGCGTCTCGTTGCTGGTAATGCAAGATGTCTCCGGTCTGTTCAATTGGAGTTTGTGACTGGAGAGCAAGGGACCCCTCGTCAGGGAGCTCTGTGTTGAGGGGTGTATCGTCCGGTACTAGGCCTCCTCATTTTCTCTCGTAACGAGGCTGGTTGATCAGTTGAAGGATTGGCTACTTCCTTCGTCCTTACCTTCGAATGCCCAAAAGCGCTGAAGTTAACATCTTCGGGTTTATTTTCTTGTTCGGCCATGGTGGTGGAGGAGCAGTATTTTGCCAGGAAGGCTTCAATATCAGCTGCTATCGTGGCCAATTGATCAAGGGATTGGGCGTCGAGGCTGACCATCCGCTGCTAAATCTCCTTCTTCAAACTTTGTCCGCAAACCCAGGTGGCAACCTCATGGCTTAGCGGGAACTTGCATCTCGCATAAAGGCTTCTCCATCTTTTGATGTAGTCTAGGATGAGCTCGTCATCTTCTTGCCTGTGGCTGTAGAGTTCTGCCCTGGTCACGGGGAAGTGCTTCAGGCTTGGGTGACTGCAATACTCGGAAGATACCTCCTGTTGGGTCAAACCAGCACATGCTTATCTCAGCTAGCACTTTTCCAACTTTTTGATTTCCTGCTGTAGCCCATCGCTCAATGGGGGCAAGGCGGAGTCACACTTAGGGAATCCGCTTTGAAGCATCTCCCATCGGTCAGGCTTGAGACCACATGGACTGCCTTTTTACAGACGCTTGCTTCATGGGGTTATGGTGGGTCCACCTCATAGTCCCCCATCTTCAATTCGCCTTTCCTGATCAGGTCTTGGGTGATATCCTTAAAGACATAACAATCTTCTATAGGGTGGCCCAGGATTCGATGATAGTGATAGAATTCACGGTCGTCACTTCTTCTGGCTTCCTTTGGCCTTGTGGGCTTTGGCAAGGTAACCCTGTCGTAGTGACAAGCCCATTTAAAGATCCCCTGAGTTTTATCCCTCGGGAAGGAATAGGGCTTCTTCATCTTTTCCTGCAACATGAGGACTCGTTCCACCCGCCAACTAGTTGAAGGGCTGGCTGCTTCTTTCGCTTTCCTCCTTGAGTGCATGAAAGCACTGAAGTTGGTGCTCGGGGATTAATTTTTCCATTCTGCCGTGATTGCAGGGGAGTGCCCGGGGTTCATGGATCTGCCTTGCCAGAGATGGATGCCCTCAGTCAGATCTGATAGCAGTTTGGTCACTTCGGCCAGTTGTGCCTTTACTGTCTCAATCTCCTGTTACTGCTTATAGCATATTGAGAGCATAGCAAGGTCACATGGGGAAAAGTCCAGAGTGTGGCTTGGACCATTGTCTTCCGTTCTGACATCGGGCAGAGGTGGCAACACCTTGTCACCATGACTGTCTGGGACTGGCCCCTCAGAAGAAGATGGGACCACCCCTATATCCCTGCTTAGAGGTGAGTTCTAGAGGAACACTTCTTCATCTTTGATCTCCAGTCTCTGTAATTGACTCTTGGATCAAATCCAGAGTCAATCTGCTCTTAGAGCTACATTGTTTTCTCGTTTCATTTTTTCTTTGATTCCTAAATTGTGTCAAGCTGTGTGTTAGCGGGTGAGGGTAAAACCTTGGACAACGAAGCTATAAGGCTCAGTAGGAGCAAGCTGTGAAGCTCAGCGGTCTGGGATTGATTCCCCAAAGCTGTGGATCAGCGGAGTGTAGGGATCTATTCCCCAAAGCTGTGGATCAGCAGAGTGAAGCTGTGAATCAATGGTAAGCCACACTCAGTTTGAGTGTGGGGTGGACGTAGGCTTGTACCGAACCACCTAAAATCTATGGTGTTCTGTGTGATTGAATTGTCTCTCTCGCTTATATGCATTCCTGTTCAACGATTACATTTCTGATGCATTATCGCATAGATGATTGCTAGGAATTCTCAAGGCTTCTGTGCATATTTTTATTCTATTAGTTGAATCTACACTTGCAGTGTTCATTTTCTAATTCTGTAATTTATTGTTTGATGTTGATAAAATTTTTAAAGGGTAGATCTATTCACCCCGCTCTAGATCTTAGCATCCATCCATAACCCATCAGTCCACACCAAAATGCTTTTAGTGGCATGCCCAAGAGATCCTCGATGCGTGCGGCCCAGCCCAAGGCAACATCGGATTCTACAGCAGATAACCACTACAGCCCAAGCACCGTTATCACTGGAGGACTCTCCGACGACCGACCGTTGCCCCCGTGACGTCGACCATGACCCCATAATGGGTGAGCATGCCCCATGAGCACCATAAGACTCGTCCCGGGACTAGCCGACATCGGGATGATCACCCTCCAATGGGAAACTCCCGCCATTATAGCGGGTAAGCGTTACTCCACTTCTTACGCCCTTCCCTATCAAGGGATGAGACTCTTGCCTCCAGGACAACCTCCTATAAAAGGGAGATCGACAGAGAAGAGAGGCACGGTGGTTCATTCTGCTAGACTACTATGCAAGAGGATAGAGCTACTAGCCCTACTATACAGAGAGAAGAAGGGGGCGACAGCCCACACTCAGAGAAAGGCCCCTTCCGATGACCTTACCGTCCAGTGAGCACTGACTGAGTGAGCGCTAGGACTGGCGAGCACTCATCTGGAGGATCTCTACGGCTCTTCAGCCTTATACAATGATCACTATCTCTCCCTCCCACCTGCTCTTCTCTATACTCTATTTTCCCGTTGCTTACTTAAGTATCGGAGGGTTGTCCCTTAGGGAATACATGGGACTCCTTCTGATACTTTCTATTTTCTAGTGCTTGCAGGCCTCCACAGGTGCGAGACGACTTCCCTCACAATCACGGTGATTTGAAACTAACTATTGGCCCTATTCTCACAAGCGCAACATATATAACAGCATACTAGATAAGCAAATGCGAGGATAAGGAACGTGCACGTACCTCCACGACTAGCGCGTGGGGAAGAAAACCCTGGTCAGATCCGACAACCCCGATACACACTAATGAAAAAATAATTACAACCCACAAATTTTCACCCACTCCTCGCAGGGAGATAACAGGCTACAATGCTGATTTCGGGGCTACTGGAACTCGGGTTGACAGGCAGCACTCGAGGGAGACGAGGGGACGAGTCGGGGCTGATCGGGTGAGCGGAATGGAAGTCAACTGGGTTCTACCCACACAGGTCACCTGACGCAGCAGACTTGCGGAGGCCAGTATGCTAAGATCCGATGTCCGATTTGGGTGCCATTTGTTGGAGAGTGTTGGCGACAGGACGAAGAATGTCTACTCCAAACGGCGTGATCAGATCTGGTCAGATTTGGGCGTGGCAGTGACTGTACTAAGCCTCAGGTTCTGCTCGCACAGAACTGCACAGGTAGACAAAGAATTATGGGAAAAATAGTTTTCGGTGTCCGAATGGTTCACTATTTGTTGCAGTTCGTCGGCGTTGTCTGGAGGAAGGATCTGGCCAAGGGGTTTGGTCAGATCTGCAAAGAGGAGGGCGAGGCAGCTTCTGTAAGTTGCCTCTGATTCTGGGTCAGATCTGCATAGGGCGGTCGGTGCAGTCCCACGAGAATCACCGCTACGACGAGCACAGACCTCAGAAGGATGTGAGCTTGGCGGCAACGTGAATAAGACAGAAAATACTACGACCCATCACGAGCTCAGATCCAAAAGACTTGAGAGTATATCCATAGGAATTTCGTATCAGGAAACTGAGGATCTGGGACAGTAGGCTCGGATAGGCTTGCGCGACTTCACCGTCGAAATTGTTTCCGGCGATCCCGAACTCCGATCGAGGCGAAGCCAGGGCCAAAACCCTCCTGACTCGCAGAAGTACCTATGGTAATTTTACCAGGATCGGATCAGCTCAGGAAATAGCTGTGGATGATTCATACTCTAGAGGTGAGATTTGGACGAACCGAAGTAGAATCGAAACACGAACGTGACGATAACGGTTGTCTCGGCATCGCACCTCGGCTTGGGGAGTCGCACCCCGGCTAGATCCCATCGCAGGAGCTAGATCTTGAGCATCACACCCAAGGAAATATCAGAGAATCACTCTCTAACACTTTTTCTCTCACAAAAATTTCAATTTTCATTAGCTTTTCAAATGACACTATACATATGCTTATATAGAGATTGGCATGGGGAGAGGGGGTGGGAAATGGGCATTGCATTGTTTCATTATATTTCTACCTATTTAATAAGGTTCCACCCCTTGACCAAATATCAAGAACTGGTCATTCCCTAACTTACTGCAGGCAAGAGGTTGAGACTAAGAACGGATCTAACTAGTTTTCTTGTTTAAGCATGTGTAGACGCAGGTTCAAACCCTCAAGATTCAAAGCTCGCAATGCCCTCTACCTCTGGTCCATTACGGTCTATAGTTAGACTGCTAAATATCCCTTAGCGGTCCATATCTTGACCGCTTTCCTCTCCCGAGGGTTAAAAATTCAAGATCTCAGTAAACTATCCCTCGCGGTCTTAAATTAGACCGTCGGTCCCATTCTAGCGGTCCAATATATGACCGCATTCCTCTCCCGAGAGTAGTAAACTCTCAATTTTCTGGGTGGTTTCTCTGGCGGTCTATCGTTAGACCGTTAGTGTTGGTTAGCAGTCCTATTTTAGGCCATTTACCAAACAGAGAAACTCTGTTCTAAGTTGATTTGTCCATCCATTCAAGTTCAAAGAGTCATTCATTACACATGGTTCAAACTTAGCATTCTTATTTCATCCAATCAAGTTTATTGAAAAGCATTTCATTGATCATTTCAAGTACATCAAGAATAAAAGCTCAAATTACATTCAAGCATCCATCCGCGTGAGGCCGGATCTTGCGCAATTCCTTTACATAAGCACGATACTCCTCTTCATCCTCTGCCACTTCTGCTTGTAAAGCACGTACCTGACTGACCTCCCACATGGTCAGCACGCTCTGAACTGCTCTCTCGTCCTCCTCGGTCCCGATCTTCCTAGCTTGAAGGGGAGGGAAATGTGATAGTGTAGGAATCGAAGTATGGGGTAGCCCGACTTGAAGATAACACCGATGCGGGTTGTAGATCGCCAATGTAGTGTCCCCCACTAGCTGCAGGTTCAGGCCGGATCGCCAAGGTAGTCTAAGGGTAGTGATTCAAAGAGCCCTCGGTCGCATTACAAACTTTTCAATTGGCAAGGTATTGAGGTAGAGCCGCCAATCGTCCCATGTCTTCTTATCCACTGTCTGGCACTCAACCTGTGAAGAGAACCCACATGTGCCTCCTATGAAGAATAGAGGGTGACTCCCGAATATGTGGCTAGCTGAAGGTATGTCCTCCTTGGGTAGAAACTTAAGTCTCACTCCCATCTAGCACTCAAGGACGATCATTGACCTGAAGAGTGGTCCTCCTAGGGAAGCTGAACTAAGGCCTTCATAAAGGTAAGAAAGGACTGCTTGAGAGATGGTTAAACCCCGCCATAACCCACTAATAATACTGAGATTTTGGATGTCTAAGATGTGGTCGGTGGTGGAGTTAATGAGAAGAAGTTATGGCAGACTTGTGAAGAAAATCCCTCCAAAGCGCGTCAGTTCAGCCAATAATGTTAGTAGATAAGAAGTTCAATTCAGTACAACAACACTTAGCCTGCAGTGCAACAGCACTGTTTGTATCTACTAAGCAAGCCCAGCAGCAACACCAGCAGTCAAGCAGCTTGATTTAGAGCAGCAACAACAACTTTCGCATCAAAGCAGCAACAGTAATTGCAGTCCAAGCCTTGCATTTCAACATACTTGCAGTGCATCACATGCAACAACTTAGCAGACCTTGTGAAGACAGTGTGTCGACCTCACATGCACAGTGTGTCAATGCACCTAAAGAGATTCAAGCAGAAGCAACACAACTTTAGCTGCATGAGCCAGGAACCCAACACAAGTGGGTCGACACAATGAAGCCTTGCATCAACACAACAAGGCTCAGTAGGGTACCAACTTAACTGAACTCAGCATACTTACGGCATTATGCATAGCAGCAACTCAGTAGCTCAATAGCATGTTCCAAGGCTGGCTTACAGCCAAGTCCAGCAATAGCAGTAACAACCAGGGCTCAGCCACATTCAACTCAGTAGGTCAACTAACTTCTTCCTAAGTCAGCTGAGGTCTGTAGCAAGCATGGCAGCAACTTCAGTAGCTACAGCAGAAGGTCCTGCCAGCAGATGTAAGCAGCAAAGCCATGAGCCTTACTCATAAAAAAATCAAGAATGACCAGCACATTACAGTGGCTAATGTTATGGATTGTAATGGGGTAGAGTGGAAAGCTTTCTGCAAGGGATATAGTAGCTAGCGATACTATTTGTGGAAATGTCTGACTGAAAGTTAGCAGACATATCCCAAATTCAGCAGACCTTGTTACACAAGTCTGTTGATTTCCTCACTAATTCTGGCAGACTGGCCATATCAAGTTGACTCAGTCTTTATAGTAGGTCGACCTACTATGTTATCCAGTAACCTATCTAGTAAGCTGTAACAGTCGGTCGACCTATACTCTACAGCAGGTCGACCTACTTGTCTGCAACTAGTACAGCACGTGACAGGGACTTATGAAGTCATGTGCCACTGACCTCCAATGAGTGGCACACTTCTCTAGGACACGTGGGAAGGTCTCCAGAAGATTTTCCTAGAGTAGTATTTCATTCTTGATGGCTGGGCCAATCAAAAAATACCTAGACTTTTGGTTTATCCAGATTCTTCTTTGCAGTAATGTGGAACATCTGCTGGGGACTCTCTTCGAAGGAAAATTAATGGTATGGGTTTCAGAACCCAAGGAATTCAGATCTGGAGCCATTCCAACAATATGGACAACCCAGATTATTTTATCAGGAATAAGAAAGACATCTTCAATATTTCAGAGTTGGCAAAAACTTTAAAGAAGTTTGAGAGAATATTTGATGAACCCATATTAAAGGTAGCCATGTGACTAACTGAGCGTATGCTATTCTTTATGTATATTGTTATTTTAAAATTATTTTGACACTTTGAAATTTCTTTACTGTGAAGATTAATGACAAATACTAAAGAGATCACACATGATTAGAATCTAATGAATTGCATGTTCTATTATTAGATATGTGATATGAATGTTTATGATTGTGAAGAGGTGAGATCTCATACTGTACAGCAGACCGTTGAATCTAGGAGAATGAAACCACTGATGGGATTACTCCAAACCCCCTCAAGAGTAAGTCTGCAAGAGAAGACCAAGGATCAGGTGGCCCGGGGTTGGGATCCCAGGCAAAACTCTTCGATACCTAAGTTAGACATGGGCAAGAGCAAAGAGTCAAAAAAAAAAAGAAAATTGGGGGTACGAGATCGCTTTTCATTAGTTGAGGGGCTGGATTCAGAACATACCTCCTCCGGGGGGAGATCCATAGGATTAAATAGGCATGAACCCTCTCTTCAATTCAGAGGATATCACGGAGAAGTAATTGAGTGGAGACGTTATGTCCTCTGGCACGTATTCATACCGTTATAAGACTCTTGTCATTCTCTTATCCCCTCTGCCTTCTTCACTCTAAAGAGTTTATGGGAGTTTCGCCTTTGGGTCTATCTGATAAATATCTAGCCTGGATCGCCTTTCCCCGAGCTAAGAGGGAACCCCTATCGTAAGTCTATCCACCGCTGGATAAGGGTTATTCGCATTAGAGGACCGAGATTGCCATGCATGTCAACCTCCAGTGCTCCACCGAGTGAGTTTGCTCTGGTAGCTCAGGTTGGTGGCGTGTTAGGGGCCCTCCAGAGCTTACAGGGAGTCCTCTGCGTTGAAGTCTGAGCTAGGGCTGAATGGTTGTAACGACCCAAGATCCGAGTACCGAAAAGGAACCGACGCGGCTCGAACTTTGGCCCGTCACCCACGAGTCCGAAGACTCGGAAGGGTTAAAGGATGGTGTGAGGGTACACAAGAAACTAAAATAACTGTAGAAATAGCACAATGATCTAAATAATAATACAAGAAATAAATAACTACTCACTAATAGCTACAAGGTCCAGTGTGTCTCATGTCTGAAATAAGTACAGTCAACAGAAAGAAAAGTACAAGTACGCGGGGCATACCCCGGCTCTAGGAACTGGCAACTAACTCTGGCCGAACGAATCACGATGAACCTCTAACACGTTTCTCGACGAATCCACCTCACCTGAAAATACAGGGGTGAGTCTCATTAGGGTCAAATTGAGGTGTTATAAGGTAATATGAGATGCACTCAAAGTAATGTCAATTTTGGCGTGTCTACAGTTGCCCCGCCTTGGCGTCTGCTTTGTAAGGGAGTAGAGCGAACTGAAAAGTAGATGTCAAGGTGTGATGAGACACGCGATCAACATCACCTGATGAGAATTAAATCCAAAGCTCGAGATGAAACAATCTTAGGAGGTTTTAATGAAAATAACACTGTTTGGATAAAAGGGGAGAGAATGTGCATGCGGGCACGAAGGAGATAAAAGAATGATGATCAACTTCCAGCGCGGTGGAAGTACCCTAGGTCACAAACCTGTAGGTTTCACCATTAGAGAGTAATTACCAGCCAATGTAGACGTGCTGCAGCCAAGGTGGATTAAAGGAAAGAAAGTGAAAATAGAGGATAGAAATCCAAACAAAGAGTTTTCGAGAAAATAGCCCAAAATCGGCGACATGATGAACTGAGGATTCAATTCAGCAATGAATATCTCACATCTTGAATATTAAGATCATTTTGACTCTCAAAATTAGCTTATCAGAATGATTTTCCAATGTTGATTCAAAGTCCTACATGAATGCATGCTGAGCTTAAAGGGAAAATTAAAACAAATTAAAATAGAAGATAATCAAGGATAATATTGTTAAGCTGCCCAGACTGGATCAAGAAACCATTTTCGCAAGCTGATACTAAACCGAAGCCCATTTATCAGCGCACCAACTCGCAAAAGGGAACCATCGTCCCCAGTCTCAGATGGCTCAACGACCTATCCGTGCAACTAAGACTCCTCTAGAATTATCATTATTTTTGATGAAAGGGAACTCAAATTTCATATTTACCAAAGTCACAAGGTCCTTGATATGATCTAATAGCGTAGATAACATATAGTAAAATGCATACAGAGAGATGGTGATAGCAATGAGCATGAGGGAACTGAGAAATGATGTGCAAGCACTGTGGGGCTTGGATAATGAGGCCCGAATGGTGGGACCAAAAGCTTCTTCCTGCGCTCAAAAATTCATTAGCCAAGATATCATAAAAGATAAGCAATGATGATAGCAATCATAATATGACATGCAAGCATCAAACAACATCGCATAGCATGGAAAGTATCATATAAAGCATCATAGGAAAAGTTGTGAAGCATGAGAGCATTCCAAATGTTTTTGTTCATTATTTCCATGAGGATGACAATCTTGACAAATTAGAAGATTTATGCATGAAAGATCAGGATGATATCCAGAATAATTAGAGAAGCTGGCTCTTGAATGATTGGAGTGATGCACAGATAATCAGTAGATTTGGCAGAGAATTGCTTAGAATGGTAGGAATTTGTTGGATAAAGTACGGGCTTCTGCTTCCATCTCTTGAATTTTCAATTTGCAAGTCTCCCATGTTGAAGCTGTATCTAGACGCCGAAATTCTTCCCAAATGCTTTCCACAGTCGTCATCCAGGGCTCTCTGGGCTCCCCCAATGCATAGTAACCCCGTGTGCCAGTCCGAAGAGTATCGCGCACAGTTTTCACGGGAGGGAGCCTCCCCCTTTGGAACAAAGCTCGGGCATCGTTGATGAGTGTGTCCACCATCAACTCAGCCCCCACAAAAGGTATGGGCTGAGGGTCATCAGGCCAAGCTATGCCGTGTGATGGGAAGTTAGCGTCGAAGGTAGATTGCTGCCCGCCTGCAATCATACCCGAACAAGCACCCTCTGGCAAGCCTACAAAGAGAGAGGGAATTTCCAACATGGTCATCATGACTCAATACAGCCTGCCATCTTCACCAATAAAGTTGTTACTGATTTACCTGAGGTCCCCTCTCTCAAAGCCTCGCCCCCAGGGTGGGGCCCAGACATGCCTTCCTATGTGGCACCAGGATGAGTGGGTGAAGGAGGTGCAAACTGGTCATCGAGAAGTTCTGTTCCTCCTGGCAAAGTGCAAAGCCACAATATCCATTAAAGATACATATAGGTGTAATCAACAACGATGGTCTCAAGAAAGGGTCAATTACCTGATAAAGGGCTCTCAACTCCCGCTGGTCCTGAGCAGCAGACCCTGTGCTAAAGCAGGGGTGCCTCTTCTCCCCTGTGTCCTGGTCGCTAGCAAGCAAGGGTGTTGCGGCGTTCCCTAAGAAGGAAAGACAGTAATAATCATTCAACTACAACGTAAGAACAGGGTTTGCAAGAGAACAACAAGTGAATGAAAGGCTCAGTACCCTCAAGTCAACATCCTCAGCACCTTTGACGGTCAGAGTTCTCGAATCTAATGGAAGACGAGAAGCCTCCGCGTGAGGTCTATTGTCCCGCTCTGCCAAGAGTGGCCCGCTACCTCCAGTTGCTGGATCATATGAGAAAAGAGAACATGGAATTGGTTATGTATGGGCCGGCCCACTCCCTTAAAAAAAGAACAATAATAAGGGAGGGAAGTGTGGATGCTCACCAGGTTCTACCCCACTAGCAGAAGATGGGATTTCTGCTGCATTAGGGGGCTCATCATCTGCGCCTCCCACCATGGGAGTGGACCCGCAAGTCCTGTGGCAGACATCAGTAGGCTCCTCGAGCGCCAAATCATCCCTGCCGATCTCTCCCAACGCACTGGACAGGTCATGCAACCCTAGGGTGGGGCCCATCGGGGTGAAACCCCTACTCTGACCCCTTTTTCACCCCGTTGAAGTCGAAAGTCCAACCCTGAAATTAGGGTTTTCCACTGAAAATTAGGGTGTGATAATAAAAGAAAATCCGTAGATAATACTTCCATCTCCCACCAGGATCAAACGGCACCCCATTTGGTGGAGAAATCGTGGAGAAAATGGTGGAAGAAGGTGGAGGTTTAGCCACGGATGGAAAAAGAAAATCTAAATAATCCACAGATCTCGGGCATGTACGCGGTCGTTCGATAGACCGCCCAGTCCTGTACGCGGTCTACCATGAGACCGCCTACAGCTATCGGTGGGAAACACTTAATTATCCAATTATCCACCGCACTAACCGGCTGACCTGGCGCTGGACTCTTTTGGATAAAACAGCCTACAACTAGACCACTCAATGATTGGCGCGGTCCAATGCCAGATCGTGTAAAACGTGTCGGTGATAAATCTAATAAATTAAGATAAATAGATAATTATCTGAAAAATCAACTGGCTTAGGATTCTGGGAATTGAACGGTTTATTGACAGGCCGTTCAATAGGAGTGAATGGCTGAACAAAGACCGTGCAAAGGCTTGTCAGTGGAAATTCAGAAAATTAAATAAATATCTAGTAAATGACTCTGAGCATATGGACGGTTCTAAGCAGACCATCCAGTAACTGAACGGCCGACCGATAGACTGCGTACATCCTGGACGCTTGAAATTAATAAAATGGGATAGATGAGCCCATTTACCCCAAAAAACAAGCGAAATCAAGGCCCAATAAGCCCTAACTCGAGAGCAGACTTAGCCAGGGAGGGAGATACCCATAGAATGAACCCAAAGGCATGCCTGGAAATGGCCCAATGAGTAATGGATAACTCGAGGCATCAACAAATGGTGGTCAGAGGAAGTGACCCAACTCATAGGCAAAAAATGGGTGTCAACAGTGTCTTGACTCGGGTTAGAAGAAATGAACTCTGCTCTCACCTTCAGGGTGTACTACTTCAGTTCCCTTATGCTCAGCGCTCTAAAGGCGTCGACTGTCTCATTAGGTCAAGGAGGAAGAGAATAAAGATTGTGACTTTCCTAGAGACCCTCGAGGTGTGACCCCACCATAGGTAATGCTACCAATTTTCTTGGCTAAAACACATTTGTGTGTGCATGTTGTCTCTTCTTATTAGGCATAGGCCGACATGATCGGACAGGGATCTCGATGATTCTGACAGACCAAGACCCAAGACCTACCAAACCTTAATGGGCCCTATCCCAAAATGAAGGATGGGTGCAATGACTTGACTTCATGATGACCACCAAGCACTATATTTCTTTATTATTAGTATATTTTGTTCTTGTTATCTTTTTTATTTATATTTTTTTATTATTCTTTAGCAAAAACTTTACAATTGGGTTCCATACTTTTTATATGTTAATCATGTGTTATTTATTAAATACATTGTAGGAAATAACGTCAGGGGTAGTGGGCGCACATTAATTGACGTCTGACTAAGTGACGCTAATTCAAGAATTAGCGCCCTTCTGGAAAGGTGCCAATTAAATGGCGTCACTTGTTCTGGTCGCCAATTTCATATGAAATTGAAAAGCTATTAAAACCTATGTAAAAACATGCAGAGAACATGAGAACAGGACTTTAAGGTGGATGTAATTTGCATGCAAGCTTCAATTATTAGCGGGATTTTACTTGAGATATTGAGAACACCTATCTTGATTGGGTTGAAGGAAGAGAACGACGTACGAAGGGAAGAAGAGGTAGAAGAACAGAGGAAGAAGATGCTTGCTTCCTCGTATAGCAACGACATCAGCAATAGCAACAGCCGCAACAACAGAGAGACGGCAAGGAGGGCAATCTTCGAACAGGAAGAAGAGGAGGAAGCAGACAGCAACAACAACCCATGTTTAACCAGGAAAGGAAGTAGACGAACGGGGTAGCAGAGGAAGACCCACTAATCAATACTTCACTAGAAGGGAAATAGTGTTTAAGATCAATGCTTGCTCCTAAAGGTGTGAAAATAACAAGTTTAGTTTTCAAAGGATTAGATTTTTCATGTAAGGTGACAGCAAAATTCCAGGACATGAATGAATAGGTAGCTACAGTATCAAATAAAACAAAAGTAGTTCTAGAATTGACGGTGAGAGTACCTTCCACCACTCCTTCTTCAGTAAGTGTGGGTTCTATCAGAGCTTAGAGTCTTCCTTGACACCTCAGTCATTCTTGACTTTTCTTCTTCAACGGAGATTCCTTCATAAGGGGGCAATCAGAAATTCGATGATCCCTGCTTTCACCATGCAAGCATGCTCCTTTCTTTCTCCAGCACTCTTCAGTCATGTGGCCAGCCTTGTCACAATACTTGCAAATATCTTTTGATGCCGATGAAGATGCAACAGGGATGACTTGCCTATTTCTATATCGAGGCCTTTTATCTTGTTGAGGTGTTCTTCCTACGTTTGGCCTCTTCTTTCCAAATGTTGGTTTAAAGTTTTCGGTGCCAATAACTTGCTCTTTTATGACTCTTCCTTTAATTCTATCCGCTATGATGCGGAACGGCGTCGGTGGAAGGATCGACAGTAACTCCGGTATCACGAACAGGACTACATAGGTTGCTACCTCGCGCAGCTCGGCCTCACGCCGGATGGTCTCTCACCGGGCGACACTCTATTCTCACAAAGAGAAAGGAGGGAAGGGAAGGAAGCACAAGAGAAGGCTCTCTCACCAATCGGCGGGCAGCGCCCGCATGGACAATTAACAATCAAAAACTCGATCAGCCTCTCAGATCGAAAAGGATTGAAACATGGATGGATCAAAGAGAAGAGGAGGTGGGCGGGGAACAAAAGTCAGCCGCTAAAGAATAGAAATTAAGTGGGAAAGAGACAAAGTGTCAGCCGAGCTCTCCATTTCGCGTAGATGTTGGGCTGGCTTCCCACGTGAGTACTGCACTATCTGCCCCTCGGGCTCTCTCCAACTTTCCTCTTCAGCAAACATCATGGAAAAAACTTTGGAGTGATCAGCAAAATCATAGACCAGGTCATCTGACAAGGGAGGCGGTCCGGGCATAGCACAAGCGGCACTTTCCTTCTTTTTCTAACATGGTGGTGGCGATTTCAGTGTACCAAGCTTCAACGGCCCTTTGACAAAATGCTGGCAATAATCCCATGTCAATGGCCCAGAGTCTCCTAACATAGTCAGTGATGACTCTCAGTAGCCGAGGCCTCTTCGGCTCATCTTTCTGCCCCTAGGGATGGGCTTGGTCTGCCCCTGTAATTACGCGCCGAGGCCCATGCCTGGATGGTAGCCTAACTTTAATATCATGTGCCATCCCTTATCATCTCTAATCTTGGACTTGATTTTAACATAGGTGTAGTGGCGGGCTTGCGTGACGCATATGCCTATGGGAAGTTCAAGTCTATTACAGATAAAACTGGCCTGTTGCTTGGCCAAAGGGTAGGCAAAATCTTGTCAGCAATAGCATCGAATGTCTGGACTGTGGAAATACCTTTTACCTTGACCACCCGCCCTTGAAATGGAAATTTGAGGCACTGGTGAGCAGTCGAAGGAACTACATTCAAGCTGTTAATCCATGGATGACCCAGAATGGCCTTGAACATTGGGTCTATGTCCAACACATAAAATTCCACGGCCATTGTCAAAGGCCCTAGCTCGGCCTGAACTATCACGACCCCATGGCAAGCTCTCCTGGAGTTGTCATAGGCTGCAATAGTCGTCGATGTCAGCTTTAGCATATCTTCAGAGATGTTGCAGGCACGCAACGTGCTCAAGGGATAGACATTAATAGATGCTCCCGTGTCCACTAGAGCTGAATCAACAGCCACTTTGTTTAATGAAATTAAAATGCATAGTGGCATCTGACGTGCCTCTGGGGGTGCTAACTCTGACTCAGAGAAGGAAATAGATGGCCCCTTGGTAATAGTGGCCAACACCGATGGCAAACTGTCTACCGCCACGTCCTCGCTAACCATTACCTTCTGTAGAAAAGCCTTTAGGGCATCTTGGTGTAGCGTGGACCTCTTGATTAACTCTAGAACCAAAATTTTGGCCGACATCCTGTCCAAGTGTTATAGCAAATCATATCTAGTGCCGGGCATGGGGTCGGTTTCTTCTGTTTCTACTGCTGAAGAAGGAATTGGGGGGTTGGGTGGAGGTGCACCAGTGGAAGGGTAATTTCTCTGAAACAAACGCCCACTCCTGAGGGCTAGATTCTGTGCCGGCACGGTGACGGATGGGCTTCCGATTGGCCTGGTGGGGTGAGTGAAAGGGATAGGAGTGGGAGTGATGATGATGGAGGCTGGTCTAACGGGCCCTGGAGGAGGGGTAATTGGCGAAGGGTTAAGCGAAGTGGTGATGATGGATGGCATGGTGGGTGATGGTGTGAGGGTTGGCGGAATGGTGGGTAACACGACGGGTGCAACAAGAGGACTGGAAGGAATAGTAGGGGGAGTAGTGGTCAGGGTGGTGGGTCGGAGGATGGAAGGAATAGAAGGCATGGGGGAGTCGGTGTATGCATGGTGGAAGGCCAGGAGATGGGTGGGGGTCTCATCGTCGTAGGACCACCCAGCATTAGGGGTTGGGCGGTGAACAACATTAACTTGTGCCGGTGCCAGCGACTGCTGTTACGGAGCGGGCGGATGGTCTGGCATGGGATTTTGGTGAATCCCAAGTTCAGGTTGCTGCTGCTGCTGCTAAAGTTGAGGTTGGGGTTGCTGAAGCTGTTGCTGCTGTGGCACCGGCTGTTGCGGCCTTGCTTGTCTTCTTCTCTCCTTGATGTCCTCAATCAACTTGTGCATCTGGGCCCAGTCAATCCTTTGCCCCTCGTGCAAATATACACCAAGTCACGGAACTGATAACATCTTTCAATTATGTGCCTGGGCTACCGATGATATATACAATATCTTGACTGATCGGTGACCGGATTCCAGTTCTGATGTTCCAAAGGGAGCTGAATGTCACCAGTGTACATTAGAGCCAAGAAAATGTCTGGAAGGGTTTTGAAAAGTGGAGGATAATGGGCTCTTTTCGGACCCGGTCGAGCAGGTGCATAGCCAGCAGGGGGAGGAACATTGTGGTATTGGGGTGGCTACTGAGGCTGTTGCAGTGGTGGTGGTGGTTGTTGTGGCTGCTGAGGCACTGGAAATGGTGGTCGGGGAGCTGGTGGAGTGGGGGACTGGGGGTTGCGTGGAGCTGGAAACGGGGTGGAGCAGACTGGTTAACAGCCTGCACCTACTTGTTAGTTTGAACTCCCTCGGTAACTGGGCCCTGGGATTTCCTAATAGATTTTAGCTTTTGGGCCTCAAACAAGGAGTGGATTGGGGAGTCCTTGAACTGTGTTTGAATGAACCGGGCTCGACTGTACAGCTGGTGCATATTTGAAATGTCATTCATAGCCAGAATGTTCCGGAATGTCAGGGTAGCATTAGTAATTAACAATTTTACTTTCTCTTCCTCTGGGATCTGCCCGGGCACACGCGAGGCCATCTGCCTCCATCGGTCTGTATAGGTGGCAAAATCCTCATCTGCCTTCATCTTTTCTGCTACGAGGTCTGTGAAGGAATACTCCGGGCCCACCCGGTCTTGAAATCTCTGTATAAACTTCTCTTTCACAACCTTGAAACTTTCTGCCTCCTCCAAGGGCAAAGTGTAAAACCACTCAAGTGAAACCCCGTCCAATGACCGGTGAAAGAGATACGCCATGAGGCGATCATCATGTTGGAACTATGCCGATTCATATAGAAACTCCCTTATGTGAATGAATGGGTTGCCATTCCCGTCGTACTTTCGATACGTGGGAGCTCGGACTGAGGAGGGAAGCGGATATCCCGGAAGTTAGGAATGAGAATATCGACAAGAGATTGTGGGCCGACCCGTTTATGAAGAAGTTCAATTTGTTACTGCATGGCAGCCCACTTTTCAAGAAGTTCCCATTCCCGGGAAGGAGGAGACAAAGCAGGAAGAACAAAATCGGTATATGGAGCCGATGGGTAGACTGATGGAGGGGGAAGCCTGTAAGAAGGATAATGTGCCAAGGAAGGGCACATATCCGCATGAGCTGGTTAGGCGGCCCCTGCCTGAAGACGAATAAAATCATCCGAGGCCACAAGAGCCTACGGCATTGGAGAGATGGTGGTATAAGGATCAGAATAAGAAGTCAAGGGAATCTGGGTCTTCCCCTTGTCAAAAATCCGATGGGCCGAAGTAGAAGCTTTGCTCACTTCCATGTTGGGAAATCGAAGGGTCCGGGGATGGATCAGAGTGAGATTGATGGGCGCAACAGAGGTGGCCCCTAACCCAATGACTGGTGATGAGGTGGCGGTAGCAGACACGCCACGAGGAGGAACTGAAGATGGGGCATCC
>JANBPO010004868.1:0-21086 GCA_024336825.1 Amorphophallus titanum | reverse complement strand
TCTTCTATCTAGACTGAGCCACCTTGAGTCTCTCTCTAATAATTTGAATCTTCTCGGTGGTATCCCTTACCATCTCTAGGCCTAATAGTTACTTTTTGCCAACTTCGTCCAAGCATAAGGGTGATCAGAAACTCCTTCCATATAATGCCTCGAAAGGTGCCATTTGTATACGTGCCTAGTAACTGTTGTTATATGGAAACTCGACCAAGGGTAGATGATCATGCCAGCTTCCACTGAAATCAATGATACAACCTCGTAGCATATCCTCTACAACTTGTTTTATCCTCTCGGTCTGACCATCCATTTGAGGATGAAAAGCTATACTAAAGTTGAGTCTTATCCCCAACGAATGTTGTGGACCCTTCCAGAAATGAGAAGTGAAGCACGGGTCTCGGTCAAACACGCTCGAAATAGGAACTCCATGTAGTCTGACGACTTCTTTGATGTATAAGACAGTAAGAACATCAACTGACCATCGACTCCTTATTGGCAAGAAGTGAGCTAACTTGGTCAATCGATCTATGATGACCCATATTCCATCATATCCTGCCTTAGATTTGAAAAGACCCATAATGAAGTCCATGCCGATATCCTCCAACTTCCGTTTGAGAATATCTAGAGGATGTAGCTTACCGACAGGCTTTTGGTGTTCCGCCTTGACTTGTTGGCACGTAAGATAGTGAGAAACAAAGTCCATTACCTCCCTTTTCATGTTGGGCCACCAAAAGGTCCATTTCAAGCCTTGGGACATCTTGGTAGATTCAGGATGAATTGTGTACCTTGATCAGTGAGCTTCTTCTAAAATTTTCTTCTTCAATTCCGGACAATCCTGTACACAAGTCCTTTCTTGGAACAATAATCTTCCATCAGATGCTATCTTGAAATCAGGTTGCTCTTCTAACTTGTCTTTTACTTCTACCAGTACCGGGTCATTGTCTTGAAGTCCTTAGATTTCAGAGAGTAGATCTGATTTTATCCTCATGTGTGATAACGTAATACACCTTTTCTCCTTGTCCATGCTTATGTTGAGCTTAGTGAATTGCTCCAGCAACTTTCATTCTTGGATCATGCAGTTCACCAATAACGCTCTCGATTTTCAACTGAGGGCATCACCTACGGGATTACCCTTTCCAACATGATATTGTATTGTGAAGTCTCAAAGTCCTTGAGATACTCAAGCCAATGCCTTTGTCTTATATTCAACTCTTTCTGAGAAAATGGATACTTGAGACTCTTGTGATCGCTGTACACGGTGAATTGTTCTCCATAGAGATAGTGTCTCTAGATTTTTAAAGTAAATACCACTGCGGCCAACTCTAAGTCATGCATCGGGTAGTTCTCATAAAGGATGGTGTGAGGGTACGTAAGAAGCTAAAATAACTACAGAGATAGCACAATAATCTACTAAATAATACAAGAAATTAAATAAATAACTAAACTACTATAAGGTCCAGTACATCTCATGTCCAAATATAAGTACAGTCAACTGAAAGAAAGGTACAAGTATAGAAGAAAAGTATAAGTACACGAGACATACCCCGGCTCTGGCAACTGACAACTACCGTCGGCTACTAGAACCACGCTGAACCACTGTTGTGTCCCACGACAACCCCACCTCACCTGAAAACACAAGGGTGAGCCTCATTTCATAGGCTCAGTAGGGATCCCGTGGACCCCCACCTCGCACGAAAGAAACAAGGCAAGAAACGCAAGCAGTACAAAAGTAATGCTACCTAGAAGGAGTACGGTAGAATCAACAACCTATCATAAATAAAGGAAAAAGCTATCTAAACTAATCGTACCACACAACCCAACCTCGATCCGTTAAAACTCAAGTCCATACCTGCCAGTAGACAGAAGCACCACCCACTATAAGAATGACCGGATGCGTCCCCTGACGTCTTACACCGTATCACAAGCGTCTAGCTACAACGCCCCAGGCGGAGACAAAGACACACTCAGTAACCAGTACCACGAACAAGGACTAGTTGGGATCACACTCGTCAGCGCCGTCCGACGCCCCCAACCTCATGTGCACACTCAGACCGTATGCCCTAAGCCTGTCCTCTAGGTGGTTATTCCCCCGAAGCCCGGACTCGGCTGCACGTGGGGGCCCTACGGTAACCAGCCTAACAACCATTTCTCTCGGGTAAGCCGCACCACCACTCCCAAGTGGGCCAGCACACGTGTGCCGTGGAAGCTACGACTAGTGGATGTGTCACTGGAGGAATAGACCCTCAAGTCAGCCAAAAAACAACGCCTGAATCGAACAAGTACGAGAATCACTTCCTCGTACTGGCATTGACTCACAGTGACACAAGCAGAGAATACAACCTCCCGGGACCCCACGGCACCCTAACACATGGCCCCCACTTGATGCCCAGCATCAATCAGATCATGGGCCAGCACGTGGATCGAGATCCGCTCACCTAGGTCTCGAATCGACAGGGAAGGATCAACTGGTCAGACCACACATAGTAAACGGTCCTCCCTAGGCCGTGTAGATTATACACTATCCATTAATGGGCCACTCCAGAGAGTGAATGGCCTCCCAGGGACTATTCAAGTTCTGGGCAGAATGAGAAACCACATGGTCTATCTAGTGTTGCGTGTGAAGCGATGGATTCAGAAGGGGGGTTGAATGAATCCCCTTATAGTTTGCCCGATTAAAACCTTGACTGACGAACACTAGATTGATGAGATAGATATTCTGATACTGATGTTGACAGCAATTTTTTTCCTACTTTACTGATGGTGTTCTTCCCAAATTATATAGAAACATAATTGTGTAAATAATGAACCAGTAAAACAGAGGCAATGTGGAAACTCAGAAAAGGAATAGCATTCTTCTAATATCTGTGATGATGACAAAGAGGATCAACAACAAATAGCGTACTGGTTGACTGCAGTATGCCAGCCAACAATTTTTTGGGTCAGAGCTTGGGCCTTTAACATGGTATCAGAGCTGGGCTTTCTCAAACTCCACCCCACCCGTTCAACCGTGCCACTCATACCGTAACCATTCGGGTTCGGTGCTGGGGGGGTGTTGAGGTTTGGTCCCACATTGGATAATCTGTGGGCGCTTCCCTCCTTATCTATTGAGGATTCCTTCAACTCAACACCTAGGTTTTGAGTTAGAGTTCGGGCCTTTAACAATTAGGATTACCATATTATTGATGTTTTCTAAACAGAAAATGATGGTCAACACCATTGGTTTTCTTAAGAAGGAATATTTATCTGGAATGCTAAATTAACACAGTATCATGGATTGTGAATTTAGGGGAGAAAAACTAATGTCGAGCTTGGATGGAGGTGGAACTTGCACTTTGATGAGATGGTCATAATTGACAAAAACATAAATCTTGTAATTGTATGTTGAAAAGAAAATATGTGACATAGAAATACTCCACCTTAGGCCCTCAGCCTTTTGCTCATGTCAGCTTGATCACTTCATCTTTGCAACGCCCTGCAGTGGCAGTAGAACAACTATCTTTGAATTATATCAGCAGCTGAACATCCAGTCATTTTGCATCTACACCTTTTCTTCATTTTTTTTCTTTCTGAAGGTGGTTAATGCCCCAAGTGATTACAAAGATACAGAATGCATGTGCATGTTATAATGATGATCCCCTTCGACCTCAGGATTCTCATACTTCTGTTTATTTTTATGTTGCTTGAGGTCACCACGCAACATAATTAAGGTGGGAGGTGCATTTCGTTTGTTGATTTAATTTCAAATTACATCATATACAGTCCAGTCCCCTCCCAAATGTACATGGTCATTATGATGAACTTATACTACCTAGTAGGGCTGAGGGTTCATACTACCTAGCAGGGCTGTCAAAGAATCTTGGACCTAGGAGGCAACCCATTTGGACCAGATTGTCTAGGTAGACCTGTTCCACGGCTGCGTAGCTCTCCGTGCGCTGGCCTGCGGTCGAACCAGGCAGGCTTGCCCAGATCGGCGCGCACTTGGCGATGGCGGTGCATGGCGGCCTGCTCGCGATCCGCGAAAATCCCGAATTCGTCGTAATCCAGGTAGGGGGATGGACTCCTTGCCTCGTTAGGACACCGCCGGTACCACATGCGCCGTGGTCTGACGCCCTTTTCCTCATTTTTCGTGCATGCTCCCGTTCAGTATATTTTTAGTCCATAATGCTTGAAATCGGCTCCATGGGCATCGTCTTTTAATTCTAGTGGCATGTTTAGGTATTGAATGTTATTATGGCATGGTAGGGTAGTTTAGAAACACATTTTCCCGCGTCCCCCGTCGATTTCAGTCGATCGGGAAGGGGTTCGATTTCGAACTCTAGAATCTTGAAACCCAGGCGATTTAACGTGTCCGCCCCGGTGCGTTATAGTGCTTTGGCGCACCTCTATAGGTGCGTTATTTCCCCTTGTGGCGGACTTCTCTAGGTCCGTTATAGTTCTTTAATGCCCCGATGTCGGTGCGTTATATCATGCATGAAACTGTGGGTGTCCCGTGGATTTCTGAGCTCGGGTGTCTTTAACGTTCCTATTATGGTGTGTTATAGCCCTTGTCAGTCGTGTTGTGTGCCTGTTGACTTTAACGCCCCTACTCCCGTGCGTTATAGTCCTATAGTGCACCTGCCTGGGTGCGTTATAGTCCTTGTTGACTATGGATTTTTCTGTGGATTTTCGAGTTCGGGTGCCTTTAACGCCCCTATTCTGGTGCGTTATAGCCCCTGTCTGCTGTGTTGGGTGTCTGTTGCCTATAGCGCCCCTGTCCCTGTGCGTTATATCCCTATAATGCCCCTGTTTAGGTGCATTACATCCCCTGTTTAATTGTGGATTCTGATCACTCTGGTGAGCATAACGGGCCATAGGAGGTGCGTTATGTTACTATAATGCCCCACCCTTGGTGCATTATAGTCAGTGTGCTTGTTTTCCTTGAAAGGTTCAGGTAAGTGTAACGGACTCAGAAAGGCGTGTCACAGGTCATGTAGCGCACCTCCCTTGATCCGTTATAGTTTGTAACGGCGCTGTGTAGGCATGTTATATCCTTTGCATGTTCCATAGTGTTGCATGCTCGTTCCTTAATGCATTTCGTATTTCCTAGGTGCCAGGGTTAAGGTGTACATTCTGATAGAGTGTTCTTCTCTTTCCTGGTGATGGAGTCACTAGTTGTAGCCTGAAGACTTCCGTGTCGGCCCACCTGGGAAAGGTGGCAGGGCAATCCTGATATACGATTTATAGGCTAGTTTTCGTGGGCCCTCTCGCATAGTCGGTAGCGTCCTATCGGGAGTGAAAACTAGCTAGAGACCTCGCTCAGGGCGATGGGTCAGTGTGTGCACACGTGGTCAGAGGCATGGACTGACACTGGCAAGTGTTACTCTGACTAGTTACGAAATTCATGAAGCTTAAGCCATCTGGTGCAAGAGTCCAAGATCAGGGGCCAGCAGATCAGACTGAATAGCAAATGGTAGAGCAACATCTCCAACCAGTGGAAGAAGAACAACAACCAGAGCAGGAAGAAGAAGAACAAGAAATGCAACCTGAGTCAGAACAACAACAACAGTAATAAGATATAAAACAAGTGAAATAGTTTCAGCAAGTTGCACAAGGTTAGGGGGAGCAGTAGCCACAATCAGCTAAGCAGGAAGTGGCAGGGCATATAGAGCAGCAAGGTGTTGAGATTTTGCATGATGAGAACCTCCAAGAACAACCAGAACAGGAGGCAGAACAATTTCAGGAATAACCTCATCTAGAGCTGTAGGAAGAGCAGCAACCAGAATAGCAGGAAGAAGAAAGGGAAGAGCTGGAAAGAGAGGTATAGCAAGAACAAGAATTTCATGAGTTAGAACAACAACTTTTGTCAGATGAACAATTTATGTAGCAGCTAGATGATTATATTGATCAGTTAATGGAACAGATAGAGCAGTAGCAGTAGCAGTAGCAGTTTAAAATGCAACCACAGTAGTAGAATGAGTAGATGGAAATGAATGAGCAAGAAGACCTATAGGAGCAGCCACATGTTGAGCAGCATCAAGAGGAACAAGGGCTGAAAGAACCACAGGAACCACAAAGAGTTGAGGCTGAAGTGTCACAAGAAAACTATCTAGGTCCTGCCACATATCTTGGACCACATCATGGACCTATGATGGCAATGGGCATTCAGCCACTATTATCTCCTGAGGAACCTCAAATGCCACCAGAATTTTAGGCTTCAAGCTTAGCAGGACCAAGTTCTTCTCAAAATCCTTTTGATGTTCATCCCTCACTGGTAAATCATTTGTTGAATCAGTTCATAATCATGAATACTTCCTTTATGCATTTAAATATGGATGCAGAGAGGATTGATGCCAGGATGATATATGTAGAACAACATTCAACAGCCAATGGGAAAAATTTGTGAGGGACAAGTATAGATCAGAAGAAAGGTTACATGGATTTCTAGATTCTTTACTCCATGTATGTGAAGAGGCTAGTTCCCTGATGAGAAATCTGAGACTGAATCAAGCTGAGACATATATGAAGACAACTCAAATGCTTGTTCATGCATTTGACATTAAAAGGGAATAGCAAACAATCAGAGAAGAATTGAACATCATACGCCAAGAACAACAAGCATTGTCCCAAAGAATAAACACCATGACAGATGAAATCCAGGGCAGTATAATTCAAATGGGTAACATTTATGCTAAACTTGACACTATCCAAGAAGAAGTGCAGAAGCTGTCTAGCGCTCTTCTTCAGTTCTGACTTTGTAAGAGTCTTCTGAATCTTCATTTCTGTCTTGATCTTCTCTTTGGTCTCATCTGACTTTTGTTCATAATTTGCATGTCAACACCTATATGCACCTTTGCAGGGCACTTCCATCACCCAGTACGGGCCTTCCTAGTTTGGGGTCAGCTTCCCTACGGCGGTGACACTGGCCCGACGTAGTACGAGGTCACCAGGGAGGAAGTGGCACTCCCTGGCTCAGGCATTGTAGTATTGTGCCAACCGTTGTTGGTAAGTGAGAGCCTAACCTGTGTGTGCTCTCTCTCCTCTGTGAGTAGGTCCAAATTCTCCCGCATCGCTTGATTATTCCTTGCCTCCTCGAATAGGCTAACCCTCTGTGATGAGTTAGAGATCTCGACCAAGATGATCGCTTCAGCCCCCATAAGCTAAGTGGAAGGGTGTTTCTCCTATGGCAGCCCGGGCAATGGTCCGGTGTGCCCATGAGACGCTCAGGATAGAGTCCACCCAAGACTCACCCACTTGCTCAAGGCCGATCTTGATGCTATAAAGGAGTGTTCAGTTAGTATTCTCCACTAAGCCATTTTCCTAGAGATATATGGCCTACCGAAGTGTAGTGATTCCAGATCCCCAGTTTCGAGCACTTCTCTCAGAAGACAGTACTGGCGAACTGCCTATTGTTGTCAGTAGTGAGAACACGCGGGATCCCAAATTAGCAAAGTATGTTGTGCAGGATGAATTTTCATGTTGCTTTACCCGTGATCTTCTCCAAGGGTTCTGCCTCGACCCATTTGGTAAAATAATCTTTGCCAACGATGAGAAATTTCTTCCTCCCTTGAGCTTTTAAGAAGGGGCCCAGTATATCTACCCCCCAATGAGTAAATGGGCGAGGCTCCATTAGGGCGTGTAGCTACGTCACCGGCTTGTTGTGTAAGTTTGTAAACCTTTGGCACTGGGGGCAGCTCCGTACGTAGTTAAGGTAGTCCTGCTTTAGAGTTGGCCACCAGTATCCCAACCAAATCAAGATTCCAGCGAGTGCTCGCCCACCAATATGCATGGCTTCCATAGAGGCTTTCATGAATATCTGAGATTGCTTGTTTTGCCTCGATAGGGAATCAACACTTCAGTAGGGGAGTGGAGAGTAACTACCCGAATAGTCATCCATTGACGACCATAAATTGTGCTACTCGTGCTCATACATGGCATGCCTTCAATTGGTCATCAGGGAGATGTTGATGCAGGAGGAAGGCGAGGATGGGATCCATCCACGACGGCTCGTAATCTATAGCGTTCACCTAAGGATCAGGTTCCTCAATGCTTGGAGCTCATAATTCCTCCACTAGGTTCAATGATGTCTTTAAACACATAGCAATCTTCAATTGAGTGTCCAAGCATTTGATGGTATGGATAGTATCGAGGATCATCTTTCCTCTTAGAATCATCGGGTCAATTCTGCCCCAGAAGAGTAATCTTATTGTATTTGGTGGCCCATTCAAAGAGGATCTGGGTCTTCTCCTTTGAAAAGAAATAAAGTTTCTTCATTCTGGATCATAAGGAGGCACCTTCTTGTTTTTCAACTGGCTTCGCAGGAGGAGTGCTGACGACTCCTTTATCCTTGTTCTTCTATTGCTCGAAGTCCTTAAAGTCGACTATGTTGACATCTTTGGACGCGGGCCGTTTATCAGCTAACTTTGCCATCTGGTTTGAGACAATTGGGGTGGAAGAGTACTGGGAGAGGAAAGCCTCGATTTTGCCACCACATTATTCAATCAGTCGAAAGACCTGATCTCTATGCCAATCATCCGTTCGAGGACTTCTTGTTTCAGATTTTGTTTGTAGATTTGGACTACATCTTGGTGTGGCGGGTGCCTGCACCTCATGCTAAGGTTCCGCCATCTCTTGATATATTCCAAAGTAGTTTCATCATTCTTCTACCTGGTTTTATAGAGTTCGGCCACGGTGACCTCCCTTTTGGTGATGTGGAACCGCTCCCGAAACTTTCGTTGCATATTCGACCAGTCGGAGATGGACTCTGCCAACAGGTTTGAGTACCATTCAAAGGCGAGCTCCGCGAGTGAGGACCCAAAGAACTTCAACAAGTATGATTCATCAGTTGCCAGATCGCCCATCACGTTGATGTAATAGGCTATATGCTCCTTTGGTGAACCTTGCCCATTGAATTTGTCTAACTTCAGCGGCTTATTGACGCCAGGAGGCAATCTTTTAGCCGCATGATGGATAGGGTAAGGCACCTTGTACACATCAAAAGAGGCATATTCCTCGGTGCCTCAATCGGCCAGCTTCATCTCGATCATTTGTTCAATCAACAACTTTTTCACCATTATCGGATCCACTAGTTCCATGTAGAAGTGAGCCGGCTAGCTTTGTGGCATTGCCAGCACCATTGCCTGAGGTACCGCGGTGGTCCCTTGGCATTGAGGAGTCGGGTGTGGTATTGGGGCTATGCCCCCTATGTAACGACCCAAGATCCGGATACTGAGAATAACCCAATACCATTCAAATCCTGGCCCGTCGCCTACGAGCCATAGGGCTCAGAAGGGCTAAAAAGGAGCGTGGAGGTGCATAAAAATATGAAATAAAATAGGACAATTCAATAGTTAATAGAAATAAATGAATAACAATAGAGCCTAGTCCAAAGAAAAATATAATCTACAGTACAGGAACGACTTCTCGAACTCTTGACTGACTAATTCAGAGGTAGACAAATAAATCCTCCGACTATGCATTAGATAGGTTTTTTCCTTTAAACCCAACATGCATCATATAGGCCCCGATTTTGTCAAAAAAAAATGCATACATGGCATCTGGGGTTATGTAAATGAAACATGGTACAAAACACGTACTTTGATCACCCTGTGGTTTTTTGACCCCATGCCGACTAACTGTGTTTCCCGATTTCACTGAACTCGTATGAATGAGTCTACATGATTCTACTCTGATTCAAACAGCTGAAAGTTGTGTTTTGTGTATGACCATCATGAGTATTCTGGGATTCGAAGGTCATTTTCTCCTAGTCCAATTTTGTTTACTTACTGCTATTTTAGGTGTCTTGGATCTCGTTGAGCTGGATTGCGATCGTCCCCTCAAGTCCCGCAGGCACTTGCTAGGGGGTCTCACGGACCACAGATACAAGCCCTCTTAGATTAGTTTTCCATCCCTACTTTTAAATGACCTACCTTATCACCTTATACTTATGCGATCTTACGCGAGATTCAATTTCTGCTCGAGAATCTCCTTGAGCAGGATGTCCCAATTAGACTTGTTTCTTTACCGAAACACCCATTTATCAGTTCACTGGGCTCCCTTGCAAAACGGGTGTTTTAGAGGGGCATCTGTAGATGCCTAATTTTGGGCATCCCACGGATACCCAGTTAGACCGTCATATTAGTGATGCAGTCACTTTACCCGATTTTTTGACATTTTATGCTTTTAACGTCCAGCCCAACACACATAGTGTTGGGCCTGCCTCGAACCATAAGGGGTTTGGGCCCATGGGCTAGGCGGCCAAACTGATGGCCACGCAGGTTGGCTGGAGGCAAAGTCCCTGGCTGCCTTCATCATGGAGAAGGCTAGTAAGCTGGCCGCCCTCCTGCAATTGCCAGTCAAAGAACATGGTCCGTTCCTCTGCCACACCTCGCATAAAGCCTTGCTCATCGCCCACATCTGGTGCCACGACATTAGAGGCTTCTAGATAGAGGCTCTAATGACAAAAACTCCGGACAGGGGGAATTAGAGGGGGAGAGGGGATTGATGGATAGAGAGAGAAGGAGGAACACCCACAGAGGTTGGTGCTTCCGATTAGGCAATTGGCTTCTTAAGACTGAGTTTTGGTTGCTCCAAGGCTTCAGGGATCAACTCTCGCTACTCTAGTGATTTTCGTCTTCGGCCTCCAGGTGGCCACAAGCTTGGCCACCCCCCTGGTTCATCTTTCCCTCCCTCTGTGTTCCCTGGTTAATATTACGTGCCCTGTTCTCTCTACAATCAAAGCATACTAGGTAATTTCCTCCCCCCCCCCCCCCCCCCCCCCCGCGCAGAGATAGGAACCTTTTGGGGGATTTAAAAATCTAGAAAATATAAAATTAGGAAAAAATAGTTCCCACGATCCTCGAAAAATGCACAATGCGCTTGTAACGTCCCGGTGCCTTACAATGCGTTAGTTCACCTGCACAGGGTTCTGAAAGCTCAACAGGTAAAAACCCACAGAAATTGTAAAACACACTTTGGGACTCACCAAGGCGCTCCGAACTCACGGATTTAGATCCAGGAAAATTTGGGGTGTTACAGCCCTCCCCTCTTTACAAAAATTTCATCCTCGAAATTTGAGGCAACCACAAACTCAAGGGGAAGAACAACACACCCGACTGGCAAAGCTCCCAGAGCTCTAGCCACAACCTCGATTCTCACAAAACACCAGGATCCTGAGGGACATAGCCAGACTATAATCACGGACAAAATGCCTCACTCCACACACAACATACACATCCATCATTAGAACAGGTAGAATGTAAAAGAATACAAATCTGACATCACCTCAGCCACAATGGAAACCAATCATGGCATCACTACCACTATCTCACTCATCGAGGAGATGCAATCCTCATTACGAGAAACTTGCCACCGATAAAATCTCAAACTCGATAGACCAATCAAACATCAGCTTGACATTCTGCTAACTGAACTCATGCCCATCTCCAGGGACGACCATCACTGAGCCTCCACCAGCTCACACAGTCATCTCAACTGACTGCCACAGTCCATCGGCTCCATGCCATGCACCAACTCATACCTAGCAAGCCGAACACCAATGGCACATGAACCAACTCTGCCAGAACATAAATTTCCAACAAATCCTAGATCCAATGTAGGAAAAGGCACATCTCCACTCGGTCACCCAAGGCCTCACCACCACACGACTCTCACCATTCTCGAGCCATTACAACCGACATCTTCTGTCTATGAAAGAGCACCCGCCGGTCACCATCTATTCGTCAACGGGAAACCTTGACTTACTCAGCTTCTTCCTTCTTTCTTGGTCCTTCACCAGATCCAATAAGCACATTCCAAATCTTGATAGGCCCTCTGTTGACTCTTCCACAGACCATCACTACATCACGAGCCGGTCCTCACTCAGACACCACATCCAATCCTGATCCTCATGCCAACTCTACCCTCTCAAGGGAGCACGGTGAAACCACATAGTAGAATTCCACAATCCTCGGTCCACACATCACTTGACTCGGGCTTACGGGAAAATCCTCCCATGTGAGTCACAGACCAAGGATCACCACCCAACGACAACGTCCCTCTAAGGACTTTTACACAATCATCGTCCATTATATCGGCACATCCCAGCTTCATCATAATTATTCCAAATGGATGCCTACCAATCCTTGGCTCCGCTCTCGCTATAGAGCCACAGGGCACGATCTCTTACAATCCACGACACACACCTATAGAACGGACAAGTGCCATCTGCTACCATAGCAACCTAGTCGACAATGCCGTGACCAATGCACAAGGGTCTCCAAGCATCACAGACCTTGCCATGGTCAACCACTCGGCTAGGCTTACCAGCCGCTCGCAGCTACCAATAGGGACCCATAATCTTTCAAGGATCACTTCTCTAGGACCATGATCTCATCTGAGGACACAACTTCCAACAAGAGTCGAGCCCACAGCTTACCAACTCCAACCATCACGTCCTCATCCTCCGTCAGGCAATAACCTTAGCAACCTCCAACCGGATACAGAACCCAACACCTGATGCAGCTTCCAACTCATGGACAGGGTAGTCATGTGGCATACTTGCCAACATGTTTCCCCAATTCTCTACCCTGCTAGTGCCACAAACCACAATGCCTCAAACAATGGCATGACAATGGACATGGCTCGCACAGCCAAGATAATCTCACACTGAGGAACGAATCCTCTGATGCTCAACATATCCTTGAGAATCTGCCTGTAGCAACCATCACTACAATCTTGGACCTGTGGGTCATGGGCTCACTAGGCTTCCACTGCGCACTCTGATCCATGTGCGTGAACATCACAGACAACTCGGGATCTGCCATCCTGACAATCCTCAACTCAGCTGGCTAACTCTAAAAACAGGGTGAGGAAAGCTCCAATTACCTTGAACCTTGAGAACAGACTCTCTCTCTTGATTTGGCAATCCTCTACAACTCCGCAGGCACTAATCTAACACATCAAAAATTATAGCACCAGATGTGAACTCTCGCAGGCACAGCCCAACAGGCACTCATCCCTCTATAATAGTGCCAATGCACCCTTACACACAAGGGGAAAAGGGCAACACTTATCACAGGCAACCATACTACCAAAACATGGGATGCATCCCACACAGACTTCATGGCACACACGAGGAGGCCAATCAGTCTGAACATACGATGCAAGATGAGGGAGCTTAGCAAAACACGATCCTCTCTAACCAAGGAGAAACCAGCATATCTCTGACAAATCTGGAGATCTCCATGCCTACCCTGACCTCAAACCTCAGACATGTTGGGAACCTTAACTTCCAGCACCAAGGAAAATAATTACCACCGTTAGGTTAGCCCCTCCGACAACACTCGCCAAGTGTCTCGTCAGACCACATCCATAGCATCTCCCGATGCACCATTGCTATAATTCCTTGAACTACAACTCACGACGCCTTGAGCACTGGCTCTGCTGATCGCCCACCACACTCTGCCACAGTGGTGGAGCTAGGTGCTGCTACATGCTCCTTTCCTATGCCTGCCTCTATCCTTGGGACCATGAACATGCCAAAATGCTTGACCGAGGAGTGAAGAAAATCCATAAATGATGCTAGGCTCGAAGGCTGGAACACTTCGAGCCACCAGACATCATTCTCTCGAATATGTCATAGCCAACACCAAATCCATTCTCGATACTTGGGTCTTCTAGAATATCCATCTCCTGAGCTGCCACCACGTAGACCACTGTGCCAAGAGCCGCAACACGAACCATAATCGGCACCTGCCAACGCTTATCCTCGAGTCCCAAACTTGCCACTAAACCTTCACAACTCATTTGTCACCTTGCTCAGTGCATCCAAGGTAGGGCACAGTGGCCCTAAATTCCATAATCTGGGCCACAAACCGAGCCACTGCCACACAATCTTGAATCCATTCCGAGACTAACACAGTCCATTCACATGCAGAAACGCATGACTTAAAGCTCATGGTGAGGACACCCGAGCTCAAGATAGGCGCGACGTGGCAGAGTGACATTATAGGACGTGCAGCACTATTCGGGACGCGCAAACTTTGCCTTGGCTTGGAGAGGACTTGGAGAGCTATCCATGAGCTGGAGTCTTAGTGTCTTTATCACTTTGGATTTTTTTAGGCCGAGTTGTGGCCAGTTGGACCTTATTAGTAGCATTTTTGCATTTAGTAGGCTGATTCAGGGCTAGTGGGCCACCTTTGGTTCACTCTCTAGGGCTCAATTGGGCTGGGTGCCATGGGTGAGCCCACCTTGGGCCAACCCTCCTTTCCCTCTACCCAAACCCATTAGGGTTTGGGGGAGGAGGGCGCACCCCACCTTCCCACCTCCCAAGGAGGTGCACGCACCTCTCCTATCTTTTAGGAGAAGGAATTAGATTTCTTCCCCTCCCTTTCCTATTATGTAGGAGAATCGTATATAAGAGGCCTGTGCACGAATAATATTCCATTTTCCAAAAAAGAGAGGGTTACATGAGCTCCGGGGCATACCCCTGTGTTACATGTCAAAAAGGAAAAGGGGAGAGAAGAAGGAAAAATTCCCTCGAGTGGCGCTCAGTCGACGCCTCGGAAGACCTCCTTGAGCAGAGGAATCCCAACGCAGGGAAAATCTGCCATATCACGCAGTCGACTTCTTCGTTCCTCAAGGCGTGTTAGCTCAGCCGCCACGAACGCTGTCTCAGGCTTGGCAATGGCTAGCTCCTCACTCTCTCTCACCACGGTCGCCTTGACCTCGACTAGATCAGCCTCGGCTACAGCAAGGCCTGTAGATACTCGTCTTCCTAGGCACTGATGGTGGCAAGTTCACTGGGAACCCGTGTCTCAAGGAACTCGCGGCGATTAACATATTTCAACAATAACAAAACCCGTCGCGACCACTCTTCTAGCGGGTAGCCCATCACTTGCAGTGCCCCAGTCAGCTGCATCACTATGGTGTGCACCCCTTGGTATGTGAGAGAAGGATCAGCGAAGATCATTGACTGCAAAGCCAGCAACATTTGCCGAATCGGCGCGTCTGAGGTGACATGACCTATGGGGGGTACGGTCGGAAGATCGAACTCTACCATGTTGTCTATCGCCACCCACAGGTCTGCATCTACCGCCGCCGAGGAGGACGGAAGTGTCAAGGCCAAGTCACTGGGCCCTCCAACTTCAAAAGATAACTCCTGGCCAGTCACCGCCAGGGGAGTAGGCAGAACCCTGGCCGAATCACTTGACCCCATTATCAAGAGGGGCTACTCTGCCTCGACTGCTGGGACTAAGTCAGGCGCTCTGGCCGAGGTGCTCGTCTCCCTCTCTACCTCTCCGTTAGGGTCTGAACCTGTCGTCGCTTGGCAGCTCGACAGGGCAAGGATCTTGCTCTCGGTCGGAGGAAGGGCGTCGAAGGAAGTCGGACCAGATGTTATCGCCAAGAGACCCACAGCCTCTGCTGCTTGTGCTCCCTCCTCCCGAGGAATGGTGATGCTTGCCAAGATCTCCCGCGAAAGATGGATCTCCTCCAATGCGGCGAGCTGTCGAAGAGGCGGAAGAGGGACCATGAGCTTTAGGCTGACCCCCGACTGCAGGAGAGCCACTAGTGGATCCACCTCCGGCCCCAGAGTGATCTCAGTCTGTCTGCTCCCACGGAACTGAGAAGTTCCCTTCGCTTGGGAATAGCCTTGCGAGCTCTGGCGGCCCGCGCCTCCGGAAGCTCTGCCTCCTCTTGAACATACAAGATAGGGTTAGTCACTCATTGCCCGAGGTGAATTGCCCAAGTCTGTTAAGGAAAGGGTGTGAGGCATTCTTGGCCTTGGTCTCTTTAACCGATAAGAAGGAAGTGGCATTGAAGGACATCCCTATAGTCCTAGACTTTCCTGATGTATTCCTGCAGACTTGCCAGGACTTCCCCTAAGAGGGAGGTAGTTTTCTCTATTGATTTGGTTCCCGGCACATCACCAGTCTTGAAGTCTCCGTACCATATGTCCCTCGCGGAGTTAAAGGAATTGAAGGAGCAGTTGTTAGAATTGCCAGAGAAAGGGTTCATTCATCCAAGTACATCCCCGTGGGGAGCCCCAGTACTTTTTGTAAGAAAGAAGCATGGTTCATTGAGGTTGTGCATTGATTATCGCCAATTGAACCAACTTACCATCAAGAACAAGTACCCGTTGCCAAGAATAGATGAGCTGTTTGATCAAATATCAGGAGCACAGTATTTTTCCAAGATTGATCTTAGATCGGGATATCATCAGTTATAGATCAAGGATGAGGATATCTTTAAAATAGCATTTCGGAGCAGGTATTTGCATTTCGAATTTGTAGTAATACCTTTCAGACTAACAAATGCTCCTGTAGCTTTCATGCAACTGATGAATAGTGTGTTCTGGCCCTACTTAGATCAGTGGGTCATGGTATTTATCGATGATATTCTTATATATTCCAAGAGTCAGGAGGAGCATGAGGAGCACTTGAAAATGGTATCGCAGATACTGAGAGAGCATCAGTTATATGCTAAGTTCGGTAAGTGTGAGTTCCGGTTGCAAGATGTATCCTTTCTGGGCCATATCGTCACCAAAGAAGGCATTACTGTAGATCCCTCTAAGGTAGAAGCTGTAAAGAATTGGGATAGGCCTGTGAATGTAACTAAAGTTAGAAGTTTCCTAGGCCTAGCAGGCTATTATCGGAGATTCATTAAGGATTTCTCTAAGATTGCAGTACCCCTGAGTAGATTCACCCGTAAAGGGAATCAATTTGAACGGTGAGAGGAGTGTAAGAAGAGTTTCCAGACACTAGAGGAGTGTTTGACTACCGCCCCAGTGCTAGCCTTGCCTTCTAGGGAAGGAGGTTTTGAAGTCTATATCGATGCCTTAAGAATTGGCTTAGGTTGCATGTTTATGCAGCATGGTAGGGTAATATCCTATTCTTCTAGACAATTGAGGAAGCATGAAGAGAACTATCCTGTCCACGACCTAGAGCTCATTGTCATGGTGTTTGCCTTAAAGATTTGGAGGCACTACTTGATGGGTACGGTGCAATGGATTCAGAGGGGGGGGTGAATGAATCCCTCTCTAAAAATACTTTATAATATAAAAACTCAAATTCTTTCTGCCTGAAACTAAGCGCCAACAGTGGGCTCATCGCCTGCTACCCTGGTCGCATCACGGGGAAGCTCACCATCCTCCAGAGGGGAAGATGTACCTATGATCGATGCCAGTGAAAGCTTAGCATTAACGGGTAAATCAAAAGGCCCTACCACAAATCACTAAGCATTCAGTCACGTACCTGAGGGTCCCACACTAGAGGACTCTACCAGCCCCACGGTGCAAGCTGATACCATGGCAGGCAAAGGTGGGAGAGGCAGCCTCGCTAGCAGCTGTGGTAGTCCACCCAGCATGTCCCCAACAATGGGCGGGGGCACGGGGGTCACCTGCCCAGACTCGTCCTCAAAGGATGGGATGGCCACTGACGGGCCGACGTTCACCAGCTCATGGATCATCTCCAAGGTGACTGCCGCCTCCTCACCTGCCAAACAAACAGCACGAGCTTAGTTAGTAAATACAACTTGCCAAAAAGTGCAACAACGATGGAGCAAAGACCCCCTCTACAGTAATTCGACACTTACCTGGGCAATTGCGAGCCACCGCGAGAGCTGTCTCTCCGACCTATCCGGACGCTCCACCTGGAATTTCGAGAGGAGCCTCGGCCCCTGACGTCTTTGCCATCCCTGCACAATCCAGATGGTTATGTTAATAACCAGAGTCAAACAAAAGTCGCAGTATACACCTAATGCTAGAAGCTCTCACCTATACAGGCTCTCTCTGTAGCTTGCCACAACTCAAAGTCGGGGAATGTCTCAATATTGGGGGCAATCTCATCCATCACGCGAAGGAACCCCTCCACGTCGATCTCATACTAGACCCCCTCCTCAGACGGAGGGTCCACCTCTCGAGGGGGTGAGAAGGTTGCCTCCACGTTAGTTTCTAGCGGAGCTGCAAAAGATAAACCCAGCAAGACTAGATTAGCCAACCACCATGGCTAAACCAAGTAGGAGCGAAGAGGCCGAAGCGATACTTACTTAAGGCCGTCTCTACCTCGACTTGCTCGCCAGCCTCGAGTCCTCCAGAGGACAAGCCATCTTCAGCGGCCGCAGTCTCTACATGAGGGCATTTCCACCTAGGCTACTGCCCTCCGTCCCCGCTCCCTGAGGACGCCTCCATGGAAGGGTGGTCCCCCTCTACCGCATAACCTGTCAACAAACATAGCATTATACACTGCCCTAGTTACACGCCCAAAAAGTAATAAAGTAAAGGGGGGATGCTGTTGACACTCAAAATATGGTCAATAGTGCTCAAGCCGCAAAGACGAATGATATAGCCCACTAAAGCATAGAAGCTGATGAAGATCAACATATTGAAGTCTTCTCAAGCTGCCCGAGCCTTCAGTCACCTGGAATGAACACCGGGGCTGACCCCGAACCAATCGGGGTTGAAATTACCAAGTGAGAATCCATTAACATAGGTTTCACAAATATAGAGTTAGAAAAAATCTGAGAGATAAACGAATGAGTAGCTCTGGTGTCGAAAAGAATGAACACTGGTTTGGAAAGAATAGTAAGGGTACCTTCGACAATACCACCCTCCTCGGTGGCGTTAGCTTCCACTTCCTGAAGGGTTTAGAGTCTGTCCTGTCACTTCTGACTCCCTTGAGGCTTCTCTGATGGAGCTTGATTAGAAATAGGGGACACTTAGGGATCCGGTGGTCCCTGCTTTCACAATGCAAATAGGCACCAAGCTTGCACCAGCACTCCTCCATCTTGTGACCCAACCGGTCACAGTACTTACAAGCTGCCTTGGACGGGGTAGTTGATCCTACGTTCTTATCACCTTCACTTGGTTTCTTATCTTTTGAAAAACTTGGCCGGCCATTGGGCCTCTTCTTGCCATTGGTGGGCTTGAAATTCCTGAAGCTGGTAGCCTGCTCCCTCTTCTTGTCTCTACCCCTGATCCGTTCAGTCATCTCCATGGTGTCCTCTAAAACTTGGGCCTTCCTTACAATCTCCGCATAACTATGGATCTCCATCGGCACCAACTGGTTGATGTATTGAAGCTTCAACCCATTAAGGAATCGCTTGGCTTTCATCTTCTCGGTGGATACCAGGTGCGGTGCATAGCAGGACAGCCTGGAGAATTACACCTCGTATTCGGCCACTGATAGGTTCCTTTGCCTAAGAGAAGTGAACTCGGTCGCCTTCTTCTCCTGGACTCGGTCCGAGAAATATTTACTGTTGAAATGTTCTAGGAACTCCTCCCAAGTCACGGGACCATTCACAAGCGTGGGCTCTACTAATTCCCATCATGCATGAGCATCACACTCCAACTGAAAGGTTGCCAACAGAACTTGCTCTTGGTCACTGCACTGCATGACCCGAAAAATTTGATCCATTTCTTTCATCCAATGCTCTGCTTCATCTGGGTCGATGGAGCCACTGAACCTTGGCGAGTTCATGCCTCTAAAGTTACGGTGAAGATCACCGGCTCCATGATATGTGCCTCACTGCCCCACCTGCTGCAACACCTGGGTTAGACCCTGAACGGTATGCTGCATCTCACGCCACTATGCATGCTCTGCCACCATTGACAATGATTCCTATAACGTGAAGAGAATAATTAAAATGTCTTATCAAAATTTCTTTTAAGGTTTGTTTATTAATTAACGTAACCCAAGTCGCTACCCCATCTCACTTGGTTTGATCCTAGATTTTACCAATGTTACGAGTTCTAATAACATGTCTAGAACCTAAGGTCCGCTCTATTTGAAGATGAAATAGCATACCTAGAGGTCAAAAAGAAAAATACTTTTAAACTTAAAGATGAAATCCAAGAAAGGTATGACTTGTTGAAAAAGAATTTGGAAGAGATGCATGTTAAATTGATTGAATGTGAGAAAGAGAAAGAAAGAGTGAAAAGGGGGGAGTGAGAAATGTGAGAGAGAGAGAGAGGAGAGAGAAGCTCTAGTGTCCTGTACCCAGCTCCGTCGAGCGAAGGTGTTGGACCTCCTAGCTCCGGTAATGCTCCTCCGTCACGGAACCCTTCTCCATTATCAGGAAAAGGGTCTCTTTCCGATGGAAAGAACCTACTTGGTGGCTCCGGTGGTGACTCTTGTGCTGGCGGGTCTCTGCCTCATTCGCAGAGTGTTCTACCCAATCCTTCTAAGGATGGGTTTTGCAACCTCCTTAAGGCTCCGACATCGGCTCCACCATTGCTGCAACCTCAGTCTAATGGAGTTAAGTAGGATCCCAGGTTCCCTCTGCGGGAGGTTCCTTCAGTCCAAGGTGTTAGAGGTCAGTCTAGGTCACGGTCCAAGCCTCCTCTATGGATTTCTTCTCAGCCGCAGGCCAGGACTAGTCCCTTTAAAACTCCACAGCAATCGCATGATCTTCAGCTGGAGTTCATGCAACCGTCCTTCATTGTTTCCAAGCAAATTGCAATATGTGAAACAGAGGATTCTGTGGAGCTAATGGAGGTATGGTCGCAAGCTCTTATTGGATATGTAGTAGGTCTGTCCACCTCTTTCTTGCCGTTGCAGGCATTCATCAAAAATCGTTGGTCCCCGAATGGTTTCCAATTACATATGTTAGAGAATGGTTTTTTTATATGCAAGTTTGATTTAGAAGAGGATCTACAGCGTATTCAGGAGGGCTTCTGGACGATCAAGGGACATCCCATGATCCTCCAAGATGGTCTCCGAAAGTCAGCTTTGAACTCGACAGTCTGAAGAGCATTCCGCTCTGGGTTACATTACATGGGGTTCCACTTCATCTATGGATTAGGAAATTTTTTAGTCATATTTGCAGCCTCATTGGTATCCCTCTCCATATCGACAAACTCACTGCTTCAAGACAAAGGCTTGCTTTCGCAAGGGCCTACGTCATAGTGTCAGCTGATTCTTTCTCTTCCAGATGAGGTTTATTTCAAAGACTTGGAAGGTAGGCAGAGGAAAATTAATGTTTCTTATCCTTGGAAGCCTGGTTCTTGCTCTGTTTGTAAATCCTTTGGCCATTTACATGGACAATGTCCTTCTAGTATTTCTCAAATCACAAAGGAATCCTCTCAAAAGGATGATAATATTTCACAGAAGGCAATGGTT
>JANBPO010004863.1:0-19745 GCA_024336825.1 Amorphophallus titanum | reverse complement strand
TTGGTGGCATCGGCTTGGCCATTACCTTAGGGGTAATATGGTGACAAATGATGCAATGAGACATGGAATTTCTTACAGAGGTCCCAGAGTGCTTGTGATACAAACTGAGGCCCATTGTCGGTGACGATGTCACTTGGCACTCCAAAGCGCGCGATAATATTCTTCATGATGAAGCGACACACTGTGGTAGCTTTGATCTCCGCATATGCTTCGACTTCCGCCCACTTGGTGAAGTACTCAGTAGTGGTGAGGATAAAGGATTTTGCTTAGTCTGAGCATTAGGGTCACCCAGTGGGCCTACAATATCAAAAGCCCACATGGAGAATGGCCAAGGAGCAGAAAGAGGATGGAGAGATGAAGCAAGAGCATGAAGTTTGTCAGCATGGAGCTGGCATTGAAGACACCTACGGACATAGGTGGAATAATCTTCTTCTAGGGTTGGCTAGTAATAGCCCTACCTATGAATCTTCTTCGCCAAAGCTTGACCATTAACATGCCCTCCACACTCACTTGCATGAGTGGCTTCGACAACTTTCCAAGCCTCATTATCGTCAAGACATCTCATAAGAACTCTGTTAAGAGCATGCCTATACAACTCTCCTGCAATGATTGTGTATCTCAATGCGACTCTTTTGATGGCCTTGCACTGCTCGGCATTGGCCATCTCTAGGAATGAACCATTCCTATAATATCGCTCTATCTCATGATACCACAGAAATTCCTCTTCTTCCAAAATTTCCTCAAGCTCGGTTAGAGATAGTTCTTTCAGATCTTCCTTCTCAGCCTTCTTCTCTACAGACTTCCTAAGGTTTGAGCTTAGGGTCACGGGTACGATAAGTAGAAGGAACTTGACGTAGCACCAACTGAGAATCTCCTATGATATTCAAGTACCATGCGCCCAAGATGTAAGCGTGCTTCAATCCAGCCAGGAGAGCCTCATACTTGGCTATGTTATTTGTGACAGGAAAAGAGAGCTGATCAGCAAGGGGAATGGTTACTCCCTTGGGAGTGAGGAGAACGGCGCCGATCCCATGGCCTTGAGAATTCAACACACCATCGAAGTGCAATGACCACAAGGGGTAATGAGTAAGTACAGCAAGGTGTTCATCAGAAAACTCATCCTGGATTGAATCAGTACAAGAGATAGGAGAGTAAGCGAGGTGTTCAGTAATAGCATATCCCTTGATTGTTTTCTGAACGACAAAGGTAATATCAAATTGGGAGAGAAAGCTCTGCCAGCGAGCTAATCTGCTAGAAAGGATGGGCTTTTCCAAGAGATAACGAATAGGGTCCATTCTAGAGATCAACTTGACCTCATGGGCAAGAAAGTAGTGCTTAAGCAAAATGATGATGATGGAAATAGTGATGAAATAATGAGGTCATATTCTCATTTGTCCATTCAATTCCTACAAAGGTTCCCGGACGAGCCTTACACCTATGCTATAAACCCTTGCCTCGATATTTAGCCAATGTTGATGAACAAACTACTGTTGACCCTTATCACCATCGGCATGACCGGTTAATACTCCCTTAACTTGGACCTTTCGTCCTCATTAATGAACAAATCTTTTTGCTTCAACATTTAACCAATGTCGATGAACAACCCGCTACTGTCCCTTGTCACCATCGGTAAGATCGATCAGTACTCCATTAACTTGGACCTTTCACCCTCGTTAATAAACAAACCCTTGCTTCGACATTTAACCAATGTCGATGAACAAACCCATTCTGACCCTTGTCATCATCGGCAAGACCGGTCAGTAGTCCCTTAACTGGGACCTTTCGTCCTTGTTAATGAACAAACCTTTGCTTCGACATTTAACCAATGTCGATGAACAAACTCATTCTGACCCTTGTCATCATCGGCAAGACCAGTCAGTACCCCTTGATTTGGACCTTTCGTCCTCATTAATGAATAAACCTTTGCTTCGACATTTAACCAAGGTTGACGAACAAGCTACTATTGACCCTTATCATCATCGGCAAGATCGGTCAATCTTCCATTAATCCGGGCCTTTCGCCCCTCTTAACGAATGCAACCCCTCTCATTACCTCGGCATCTCTTTCAACGTTGATGAATACAATAGCCTTTCAAACACCCATCCCTAAAAATTCCATATTCAAGCTAACGTAGCCTTAGCCTTGGGGAAATTTGTGCCGCGGTGGAGCAAACTCCTCATACCTTCCTTGAAGGTGTGAGCACTCTCCTGCTCTTACAAATTTACATACCCCAGGCTGGCAAATTAGCATCATGCCCAAATAGAAAGAGAGGAAGTACAAAAAGCACAACTAGATATCAGAATTGCAAAGATGGAAGAAAATTCTTTATTGCATAAATAGAAAAGATACATGGAAACTCAGAGCATGCTCTGATGTACATAGAATTCCAGAACAAAAAAGAAGAAGAAAGAAAAAAGAAGACATCATTAGCTGGGGTGATGGAAAATGTCATCAAGTTCCATAAGCCCGATAGAAGGATGATCAATCAGGTCCTGCAGCCAACGTTCCTCAGCTTCCAGCTTCAGTAATTATTCTTGGATAGAGCCAACGCGCCCCTCTACCAATGCAGCTTCATCCAAGCTTTGTGCCTGCAGCTGTGTGGCGTGTGCTAGATCCTCCTCAGCCTGAGCCAACTCGGCACGGAGTCGAGAGGTCCGCTTCTCCAGCGTAGAGATCTGGTCACCGGTACTGTCCCGGAGTTGGAGAGCACAATGGTTCACCCTGCACAGAGTTTCGAAGGCTCATCAGGGAAAAACACAAGTAAACTATAAAACACACTCCAGGACCCCCAAAAAGTATCCAAAAAATATCCAATAAAATCTAGGGTATTACAGCCCTCCCCCCTTATAAGAATTTCGTCTTCGAAATTCAGGACAAGCACCAAGCCACAAGGGGAGAACACCATGAACCGAGTGATGACGCCGTCAGAGCCCCAGCCAAACCTCGAAGCTCTGAAAAATCACGGTCTTGAGGGACGCGGCTAGATAATGATCGCGGATATTCCACGCTCACAATCCAAGACACATCGATCATTAGAGCAGGCACATGCAAAGAGTACAAGTCTGGTATCACCTCAGCCAACACGAAAACCAATCACGGCATCACTACCATGATCTCGCTTACTGAGAAAATGTAACCCTCATCATAAAAACCAACACCGATCAACGCTCATGCTCGGCGAACCATCCAAACGCCAGCTTCACAACTCGCTGACCAATCTCACGCCCTGCACCAAGGACAACCAACATTGAGCTTCACACCTGGCAAGCCGAACGCCCTTAGCAACATGGCCAACTCTGCCAGAAGATAAAGTTCTCACAAAGCCCAGATCCAATCAGGGAAAAGGCACACCTCATAATCAGCCACCCAATGCCTCGCTGGCACACTACTCTCGACATTCCCAAGTCATAACAACCAGCATCTTCTGTCTGTGAAAGACCATTCACTGGTCACCAGACACTTATCAACGGGAGACCTTTATCGACCTAGCAGGTACGATCCAAATCATGATAGGCCATCCGCTGACCTTCCACAGACCAACCACGCATGTCAAGCCAAATCTCGCTCGGACACCGCATCCAATCCAAGCCTCACGCCCACTCCACCCTCTCAGGGGAGCAATGTGAAACCACATGACAAGATCTCCCCTCGATCTTCACGTCACTCAACTCAACTCACAAGGAAATCCTCCCTTGTTGGTCGCAGACCGGGGATCACCATATCCAACGCCAACGTCTCATCAGAGACCTTCGCATACGGGCATCGTCCTTCATCCTATCTCATCAAATCCTTCATCTCAAAAATGATCCAAAAGGACGCCAGTCAATCCCGATTCTGCTCTTATCACAGAGCCTCGGGACACAACCTCTCACAATCCATGACACACTTCTCTAGAACCGACAAGTGCCGTATGCTACCACAACAAGTTGATCGATAACGCCACGACCAATGCACATGGGTCCCTAGATAATACACTTCTTACCATGGTCGATCACTCGATCAACCTCACCAGCCACTCACGACTGAGAATGCACTTAAATAACGGCATGATATTAAAAAAAAATCAAGGCAGATCTCTCTAAGGGTCATTGCTCCAAGGAACTGATGAAACTGAAGAAGTTTCAAATCATGCACCGACCCTTTTGTTCAAACAGTGACTTGCACCAACCTTCATGTGCATTGGGATGGAAGCTGCACCAACTTGTATGTGTTGGAACAGTAACCTGCACTGACCTGTACATGCTGCAACAAGAACCTACACCGACCTTCATGTGCATTGCACCGACTTGCATGCGAGGAAATATGAAGAATGCACCGACCTTAGTTGCAAGCTACTGAAATGTGCACCGACCTTCACTGGGCTGCAACAGTAATCTGCGTCGACCTTGGCTAGGTAGAAATATGAAACCTGCACTGACCCTCGTTTGCCTGCTATAGGAACATGCACCGACCCTGAACTCTCCAGGAGTGAAAGCTACACCGACCTTGGTCTACCTGCAAAAGGAACCTGCACCGACCTTCATTCGCTTGCAACAGGAACTTCCACCGACCTTAAGATGTGCACCGAGTTATATGCTTGAAATGCGAGATGTGCACTGACCTTATCAAATGTGTACTAACCTTGAAGCTTGCATGGACCTTATGAAGGGTGCACTGACCTTGAAGCTTGCACTGACTTTAAAACTTGTACCGACCCTATCAAATGTGCACTGCCCCCACCAAAGACCAAGCTTCTTATCTGCACTGACCTATATCTGGTGGAATAGTAATCTGCACTGACTTCAAGAAGACCAGCAACTGTTCGATGAAATGCCTCACTCAGCAGTTACCAAGGGTATTTTTAGCAAACATGTACTATTTTCAGGAAACAATCCAGAGAGTAAAAATAGGAACCGCAAGTCCCCAAAATCACATTTTTTTAGGGCTGGAAGGGTCTCCTTGGGAAGTCAACCTTTGAGGTAATCATGGGTTGCTATATCAGTCTTTTTGGTCAATGGAAAAGTAAGCTACCATTTTTGGGAAAAGTCACCTTTCCTGGTACATAACTTTTTGCCTCCACCCAATCAGCCGCTCTGTCTCTGAGCTTGCATAGGACAAAAGGATGCCATGTCTATTCTACCTGCAGAAAAAGAAGATGCTACTGATCCACCTTGGGAGGAGCTTCTCTCCCTCATCCTCTGGTCAACTCAAGTGGCATTTCGGGAGAAAACCCTTTGCTACCTCCCTGGCCAACCAGAAGCTGCCAAGACAAAAGGACCTTCAAGACAAATGTTTATTTATGAAAAGCCAATCAGTCTTAGTCTGGAACCTCTCCTGGAAGGGGTAATTGTGCCTATAATTGAAGGGGTCCATGAAAGAAGTTTTAAAAATGAAGTTCCCCATCAAGAATGGCGTGGGGGAGGTCCGAGGTAACCAGGCAATGGCTAGAAGGCGCTATATAATCTCGGTCGAAGCCATAAAGTCGGAAGGGAAGAATAAAGGGGTAAAGGGAACCGAGGAAGGGCCAACGACATCCAAACATGGTGGCGAGTTGTTAACGGTCTTCCTCAAAGGTGACCCAACCCTAGGAGTCAAGATCGGAGCTGACCTCCCATCTAATGTTCAGGAACAATATAAAAATTTCGTTACTGAGTATATCTAAGTCTTTGCATGGTCCGATGAACAACTTCCTAGAATTTCTGGAGAGATCGTGATGCACAAGCTCAACCTCGACCCGACGGTGAAACCTGTCCAACAGCGTAGGAGGAAACATGCCCCAGAGAAACAGACGATTATTAAGGAGCAAATCACCAAGGGGAAAGGGACTGGCCTTTTCGACCAGTCCTTTACCCAACATGGCTCGCCAATGTCGTCTTGGTACCGAAAGCTTTGGGAAAGTGGTGAATGTGCATGGATTTCACCGACCTTAACAAGGCCACCCTCAAGGACTACTATCCACTTCCAAGCATCGACCAGTTCATCGATTCAACCTCTGGCAATGGGCTACTCAACTTTGTAGACGCCTACTTGGGATACCATCAAATCAGGATGGACCCAAAGGATATTGAGAAGACCGCCTTCATCACCAACTTCAGCGTACACTGCTACACCCGGATGCCGTTTGGGTTAAAGAACACCGAGGCAACATATCAAAGGCTAGTCAACAATATCTTTGAAGGACAACTCGGTCAGAACATCGAGGCCTACATCGATGACATGCTCGTCAAAATGCCAAAGGCCAAAGATCATTTCTCCGACCTAGTCGAGACCATCGACACCCTCCTGAAGTACAACATGAAGCTCAATCCCGTCAAATGAGCCTTCAGAGTTAGATCCAGAAAATTCCTAGGTTTCCTGGTAACTCAGCGTGGGATCGAGGCCAACCCTGACAGGGTTCAGGCCATCCTGAACATGCGGCCACCTACCTGCGTCAAAGACGTCCAGCGCCTTACCGGACGCATCGCTACGCTCAACCACTTCCTATCCCGGGTAGCTGAACAGTGCCTACCGTTCTTCAAATTGTTGAGGGGACCCAAAATGGCATCTGCCACATTCACCTGGGATAAGGAATGTCAGAAGGCCTTTGAAGATATCAAGGAATTCTTGACCTCACCCCCGGTACTATCAAAGTCGGTTCTGGGCGAAGCATTACATCTGTATCTCTCGGTGACCCCCTCGACCATAAGCTCGGTCCTAGTCTATAACAACGCGAGAGTCGAGAGGCCGGTCTACTACACCAACAAGGTGCTCAACGAGGCTAAAAGAAGGTACCCTGCAACCGAGAAACTTATGCTAGCATTGGTAACCTCAGCCAAGCGCCTCCGACCTTATTTCTAAGGACACTCTATCATCGTGCTGACTGGTGAGCCCCTGAAGAAGATTCTCTCTTATCCCAAAGTCTCGGGGTGTCTCGTCAAGTGGGCCATCATGCTGGGAGCTTACAATATCTCTTATCGCCCCCGCGCGGCCATCAAGGGACAAGCCCTAGTGGACTTCATCATGGAGAGCACCGTCCCAATCGAGGAAGCACCCTTGGCCGCACATGAACCCATTTGGGACTTGTTTGTCGACGGGTCATCCAACTCGGCTGGAAGTGGTGCTGGTGTCCTCCTCAAATCACCTAAAGGAGCAGAGCTATAGTACGCCTTGAAATTCAACTTCCAGGCATCTAATAATGCTGTCGAGTATGAAGCCCTCATTTCGGGGGCCAGGATGGCACTACGACTAAGGGCCGAGCAAGTCAGGATCCACATCGACTCACAGCTGGTTGCCAGCCAGGTCAACGGCGACTACAAAGCTTGGGAAGCACCTATGATTAAGTACCTCTAGATGGTCCGAGGACTTGCCCAACTGTTTGAGAGTTTTGAGGTAGTCTGAATAGCTCAGGAGGAAAACTCCCAGGCGGACACCCTCTCTCGTCTGGCCTCCTCCCTCGGCCCTGAAGTTACTCGATCGGTCTTTCTCGAAGAGCTAGAACGACCGAGCATCGAATCTGAGCTTATGATCATTTACCCGACTACCTCGAGCGACTGGTGAACCCCTTACGTATCTTGGCTCCGAGACTCCCAGGAGCCCTCTGACCCTAGGGAAGCTCGGAGATTGAAGTACCAAGCCCAGCACTTCATCATCCTGGACGATACCTTGTATCGTAGGCCTTTCTCCCGCTCCCTCCTTAAGTGCCTCGGCACCGACGAAGCCAGCGAATCAATTCAAGAAGTTCACAAAGGCATCTGCGGCGTACATCAGGGAGGAAGGTCGCTCGCTAGGATCTTACTACGACAACGTTACTAGTGGCCCACTCTTCAGTGATATTGTTCGACCTACATGCAAAAATGTGACAGATGCCAATGCTTCGATCATCTAGTCCACCAGCCGGCCTCGGAGCTCATGACCCTCACCGAGCCATATCCCTTTGCTCGGAGGGGGGTCGACATCTTGGGGCCATTCCCTACGGCTCAGACCCAGAAGAAGTTCATCATCGTCGCCATCGACTACTTCACAAAGTGGATTAAAGTTGAAGCCACTGCCAGGATCACCGAGTCGGTTGTCTGGAGCTTCATGTGGAAATTGATCATTTGTCATTTTTGTTTCCCCTGAGTGATTGTGAGGGATAACGGTTGGCAATTTGATTTCCAATATTTCAGAGACAGATGTGCTGACCTAAATAGTCACAACCACTTTACTTCGGTAGTCCACCCTCAGGCCAACGGATTGGTTGAAAATGTCAACAGGGATATATTAAAAGGCATAAAAACTAGGGTCGGCAAGGCCAAGGGAAGGTGGCTGGAGGAACTACCGAGCGTACTTTGGTCACACCGAACTACTCCAAGAATGGCCACTGGGGAAACTCCCTTCCAGTTGGTGTATGGCACGGAAGCTGTGATTTCGCTGGAGGTAGGCAACCCCTCTCTCTGAGTCATCAACTTCTCGCCTGAGGTGAATGAGCAGAAATAGCTGAAGAACCTCAATACGATGAGCGAGACCCGAGAGATTACGAGCATCTGAGCCACAGAGTAGCAGCAGCGCCTCGCTCAATACTACAACACCAGAGTCCAAGACAGGCACTTCCAGCCAGGAGACTTCATCCTAAGAAAAATCGAAGCCTCTCGACCATTGGAGGCGGTGGACAAGCTGGCCCCTAATTAGGAAGGCCCCTACTGAGTGGTCGAGATGCTCGGGAAAGGGGCGTATCAATTGTCCACCATGGAAGGAGCACCCATCTCTCGGACATGGAATGCGACAACACTATGCAAATTCTATTTTTGAGCCTCTCTCAAAAATATGCATGTAAGCTATATAGAGTAGAAGTAATTCTCCCTCTTCTTATTAACACTTCCTTGATACAACGGATAGGCCAAGGCCATTACAGTACTGCTCAAAAGAAAAAAATGAAAAGTATAACATCTGCTGGTATGATCTGATCACTCGATGCGAACTCGGCTAGTACTCTCAGGGCGAGCCAATGACTCTACCCAGTGTAGAAACTAGCTTGAAAAATGGGATGACTGACCTGGTTTGCTCGAGAACTTCAGAGGGACAATGAATATGAACAATATGTCATGCAAATCAATCCGGAACACCATCATCTTAAGTGCTATGATCTCAATGGTGAAAAGGTGAGTTCAAACACAAAGGCATGAAGAACCTCATTACACCAAATGAACATGAATCTCTCAATTAATCAAATATAAAGGCATGAAAGCTCAACCTCAACCTCCTCCAATTCAAGTACACAAGGTGGTTAGATATTACCATGATCCACTTGATATGGGAGGGTATTAAAAAAAATCATCCTTGGACCTGCAAAATCACAAGAGTATCAAGTTACCATAGGTATGAATGTTAAGAGCTCATAAACTTGATTCTTCTAATGGAACCTCCATAGCTTGTCAACCTTCCAAATGCTCATTGCATAAATAAATGTTTCCATAAAGACATAAGTCACAAGCTTTGGCATTTGAGGAACTTTGAATCTTCCATCCCATCCAAGGCATATACAATGATATGGACATTGCCAAGATACGCTTACATATCATGAAACTCAATTTGACAAAGTATGAACACCGAAACACACTCATATGCAAACATATGCAAATGTGCATTTTCATTATGCATCACCATGATCTCACACACATATGTAGATATGCAATCTCACCAAGTGTACATGCAATGTATGTACAATGTGTAAATATCAAAACATGTATGAGCCTTACAAAGTCACAAATGCATCCACATGATGAAATCACAATAACAGCATTTTGTAATTATCAAAATTACATACACAAGACACTGAGCCCTGTTAGAGTCGACTTTCACCTTGTAGTCTGCCCAGTCTAGTTTCTGGATGCAGCTAGAGTCGACTCTTGGCCCTGTCAAAGTCGACTTCTGCCCTGCCTGGGTTATTTCAGTGTGTTCCGGACGTGAGGAATAGTAGTCTTATGCTTCGTAAAAGTTATCCTTTTCGCTATGCCACTGTTTTGCTCCCCGTTACTGATTATTTTATTGGATTTTCCATCACCCCTACATTACATGCTAAGAATTTATAAATTAGTAAGGTTACACAAATGATCTAGTTCCGCCATGTAAGCATTTCCCAAGTTCAATTGTTATTGCATCTTTCTTGCGTAGTTGCACATTTAGGAATTCCATTTGCTAACCTTCAATGCACTTCTTGTATTACGTAGTATTCATTGTCCTACATTGTATAGTACTCCTCATTCTTGTGTTACATAACCCATTGTCCTTGTATTGCATATTATTCCTTGTGAACCTCTTATTGTCACGCCCCGAGCCTTTTAATTACAGCGGAAGACTAGCTCGGGGGAAACGTGAACAGCCGGCATGGTAAGCTTCTTCCAAGCAAGAAATAACCAGAGCGCAATCAAACTGAATATTTTGATCTAGATTGAAATTAATTATGATAAGTGCATATTTATTAATATTAAAGCTCATAACAAATGTGATTATCATAAATTAACTCCTAAAAATGTGCACTTATCACTTAGCAAGTGATGCAAGAAGTTCATACCGGGTCAGCCGGAGCGCACCAGGCCAGCCCGAAAATGAAGATTGAAATAAAGAAACTGGGCTATTACTGGCATGCTATGTTTAATGACTGCTGCAAGTTCGCCAAGGCTTGCCAGAAATGTCAAGAACATGCCACTGTGTCAAGAAGACCGCCAGTGCCATTGCATCCCACTATACCGAGTTGGTCGTTCCCTCAATGGGGCACGGATGTGGTGGGGCCTCTGCCAGCATCATCGTCAAGATGCAAATATATCTTAGCAGCTACAGATTACTTCTCCAGGTGGGCAGAAGCGATAGCGCTAAGAGAAGTGACGGGGGAGCTGATCGCCAGATTCTTCCGGCAGAACATGATTCCCAGCCGAATTATATCTGACAATGGCAATCATTTCAGAAACCAGAAGGTCTACTGACTGGCTGATAAATACAAGATTGACTGGAGGATGTCATCCCCCTACAACCCTCAAGCCAATGGGCTTGCAGAAGCCTTCAATAAGACGCTATGCACCTTGCTAGCAAAGATTGTCAAATCCAATAAAGAGGATTGGGAAGAAAGGATGTATGAAGCACTTTGAGCTTATCGTACAGTCTATAAAACCCCAACTGACTGTTCTCCCTTCTCCCTGGTATATGGGTCAGAAGCCATAGTGCCAATCGAGCTGGAGGTTCCATCACTACGGGTCGCCATTCAGCACTAGCTGGTCAGCAGCGAGCACGCCAATATAGAGAGAAGACTAGAGGAGCTCGTCGAGCTCGAAGGAAAGCGTCTCCGGGCACAACAAAATATACAACTCTACCAAGCTCGCATGGCCCGTGCTTTTGACAAGTTGGTCAAAGGGCGAGAATTCAAGAAGAGTGACCTAGTGATGGTCAAAAGAAAAGAAGTGATGGCCTCCAACCCCAAGGGGAAGTTGGTTGAAAATTGGGTCGGGCCATATATCATTTGTCGAGTCTATGAAGGGGGTGCTTACGTCCTTGTAGATCACAAGGGGATGGTCCAGTTCTCCCCTCTTAATGGGAAACACTTGAAGTTGTACCATACAGCCCCACTGGCCTCCACGGAATGACTGAAGTTCACCTTGGCCTAGTGGCACTCTGCCCTGGTCGAGCTCTCTAAAATACCCAACCAGCTCAAACTAACTTCGAGGCAGTTGGTCCGCAATTCCAGAAGCATCCCTGGTATACACTAGTTTCGGAAATCATGGCCCCAACCAGATTCCTGTAACACCATAGGATGAAGTACTTCCAGTCAGCTTCGCATCAGCGTAATTCTCACGTCGATCTGATGTCGGGTATGATCACAACAAATTTTGTCACTAGATCGTGCAAGTCTATAATAGCAGTTCAGGTTTGGGGCAGCAAGCATCAACTCTTGACGATCGGAGCCACCTCGCCTTCCACAAGGTGAACCAGAGCAGTCGCCTCCTAGGGGTCATTCCTCAAGGAGGCCCCTTCGCAGCGGGACCAGCCTCATCTCCGTCGACTGTCCGAGTAGAGCGTGGGCCCCACAACTGTCAGCCCGCGCCGTCCAGACAGCATCAAGTGGCAGCTTGTCAGCACCGACGGAGCGATTCAAAATGTTGCCTGTCAACCCAATTTCGATCCACCCGGATGCCACATGTTATCTATTACCTTCGTGTGTGGAGTGGGTTTAATTCTGTAATTATTGTTAATTATTAACCAGGAGTTCGACTTTGGTCGGGGTTGTCTTCCCCACGCTCGGTGCGTGGAGGTAACGATCTCTCCTTCGCGACGTTTGCTTTTCTAGTATAGGATTATATGCCGCTGCTTGAGTGCACTAGGATTCTAGCTCTTGAGTTCATGTTCTCCACCACTGTTAGAGAGTGAGTTAGCCTGTCCTATGACTTGATCCGAGCACAGAAGTAAGTGACCTCCCTTGACTCAGTCGGTTACTCAACCGCACAGATCCACGCCTTCCCTGGCTTGGGACGATGAGTGAGCTTGCTTTTTCGTTTAGGCATGCACCCATAGGAGCTCTTAGTGTCGAGCAGACGTAGCTCTAGTGTTGCGCCCTTACTGGTTGAGTCATCCAACCCATCGCGTCGTTACATAGAGTCTAAGATTCGCACCCATTTGTGCCAAGTCGATCGTCCGTCCCGCATCACAAACTCACATGAAATATGTCAAATTGTTCTATCTTCATCTTACTTATCTATGATTTAGTGACTTTCTTAGGAGAAACTAGAACATGCATTAAGATTAAGCAAATTTTGACAACTCTGAAATTTTACCTCAGGGGTTACAGCTAGACAGATTTTCTTTTTGTTCTTGAGCCTATGAACAGTCAAGTATAGTCCATACCTTTTACATAAGGACACACGTTGATTAGACGCTAGATCCCCAGTTACTCAGTAGGATTTACCATTCTGTTTCAATTTCAGAACAGAGTTAACTAAAACACTTTATGACTTAAGCTCACTCCATTTCTTTGATAGAGGGTATAGTTTCTCAGTGCATTCAGTCATTGCTCTGTCAATAATTTTATGATTCAAAGATTTTATCCTAGCTGCCCTTTGGTTGAGGGAATTCACATTACAAAGAAGCTTAGCCCAATCCCTCACTCTATCACATACAAAAGAGACAACCGACTCAACAGCTCTCAATTCCCTTTTAAAGATTTGGTTGCTGCGTCCCCCCATAACGTCCAAAGGGTGGGATGGAGAATGAGCCACCACACAGTCTTGTCACCTCTTAGTGCCCAACTTCTGCCCCAAAGCTCCATCAGTTGGTGCACCTGGCTGTGCCAACCAAGTCTTCATGAGTCCTCCTAGCAAGCTCTCCCCAGACCCCCTATGAGTAGGTATAAACAGGTGGTCTAGGGTCTCGACGTCCACTCCACAAAAGTAACACGTGGATTGGATCTCCAAGAGGAACCAGCTCAATCTGTCCCCAGTAGGTAGTCTCCCATGCAAAATCCTCCAAGAGAGTAGCTTCACCATTAGCGGGCTCTTAGGTCTCCAAACCTGAGAATAGAGACGATGACGAATACCTCCATCTGAGATAATGGCGTAGGCTGAGCTGACTGAGAAAAAACCCTCCTTTCCCCACCTCCAACCTATTCATCCTCTCTATCAGGCAGAGGATGCAATGGGAGGAGGAATAAGAGAAGATCCTGGAACTGCTCCATCTCATCATCTGTAAGATCTCTCCTGAATGTCAGAGCCTAGGTGCCCCCAGAAAGAAGGGGATCGAAAGCCTGGGAAAGTATCCCCAAAGGGACATCCGAGACCACAAAGAGTCTAGGGAACGCAGCCTCCAAGGTGAAGTCCCCACACCATATGTCCTTCCAAAAAGGGCTCTGGTCACCTCTTCTAAGACGAACACGGACATCGGAGGAGATAAAATCCCTGCAAGCTAAGATATCTTGCCAAAGATGGGCGGTCATATGTTGAGGAATAAGGCCCAAGTCCCAAACTCTCTTCTTGCCATAATATCTCTGTCGGATCACATGCGCCCACAGTCCATCCTCCCCTACCCCAAGCCTCCACACCCATTTACACAGGAGAGCAAGATTGAAGTCCCTCACATCTTTAACACCCAGCCCTCCCACTTCCTTGTAAATAGCCACCCTAACCCAAGCAACGTCATGCCACCCCCTACATGTCCCTCCACTGTCATGCTAAAAGAACCTCCACTGAATAGCCTCAATCTTCTTCACCACCATCTTCGGAATCTGAAATATAGAAAGAAAGTAGATAGGAAGGCAATCTAACACAGATCTGCACAAAATAAGTCTGCCCCCATAAGATAACAGTTTATCCTTCTATTCAGTCAGTCTAGACTCATATCTCTAAATAATAGGAAGCCAATCTGCACAGTGAAGAGCACTCAGAGACAACGAAAGATCTAGGTACGAGAAGAATTGCACTGAACTAGAAATGCACACTTGAAGTGATATGCTTGACTTTGGCCTTAGACAATAAAACCTGCACTGACTTTGAAGAAAGTGAACAAACCTCTACACGCAGTGTAACATAGTTAATGTATGAAACAATGTGTACACAATGTATACATAGATTCAGAAACACAGATACTATCATTCAATCATCAAGGCCACAGATGCAATCATTCAATCATCAAAGTCACAAATGTAATAGTTCAATCATGCAGCATTCATATGGTGACTTATGACGTTGCTATCATCAAAATCATAATCATTCAACCATGCAGGCTAGATGTAGTCATTCAAACATGAAGACTCATGTCTAGATGCAGTCAAACATTCAGACTCATGTCCATACTCATTTCCAGATGCAATCAGACATTCAAACTCATGTGGAAGCTTATAGTGTTGCTATCATCAAAACCACAGGGACACAACACTGGCGCCGGGGACTTACATCGCAACTTCCAGAGTATGAACCCTCTGCGGTTCTTTGGGTCGCCAAACCTTGATAAAGCTGAAAACTGGATTGATGAGATGGACCGGATCTTTAACATAATACAGTGCTCAGACCAAGAGAAGGTCCTATTGGCTACGTTCTAACTAAATAAGGATGCACGCACATGGTGGAATGCTACCTAGGCTCATCTACAAAACGCTCAACTTACTTGGGAGGAGTTTCTTGAACTCTTCCGAGAGAAGTACTCCTCAGAGCACGTCCGAGAGTGGAATGCTATGGAATTTTCCTCCCTCAGGCAAGAGATGATATCCATGGCAGAATATGAGTTACAATTCTCAAGGCTGGCGTCGTATGCTCCACACCTTGGGGCTACAGATATCTTAAAGGCTAATCGATTTATGGATGGGTTACGTCCCGTCTTCGTCAAACAACTTAGCCCTCAAAACATCAAAACATCCATACATATACGGAGATGGTTCACCGAGCCCACCTATGTGAATAGACCTTGGTGAAGGTAGAGAAATACAGGGGGGGAATGAAAAGCCAAGTCAAAAACATGATTGGCGAGGGGAAAACGAAGAAAGGTTTAGCATCACGGAGGATTTCGAACCCTGTAATAATAAGAAGAGGTCTCGCAATGGCAATGGTAATGGTAAGGGACATGGCAATGGCAATAGCAAGAATAAAAGAGTCGAGGAAGAAGAAAAGCAAGCCATGGCGGCTTGCTCATTCTATGAGAAATTCTGTCATTCGGTCGAACAATGTTGGAAGCATCTCGGCGCTTATCTCCGATGTGAAAGCTGGGAGCATCGCATGCCCGCATGTCCCCTTATGAAGGAACAATCTTCAAGGAATGTATGAGCACACTTGCCCAATATGTATCTTCGCATCAACATGAATGTAATATTTAAGTGATTAATGTCTTATATCTAGACTTCAAGATAAAAATAAGAATGCGATAAATAAGCGATATAAACTAAGATAACAAAGAATACAAAGTCATGAGATAACTGAGCAAGTAGACAAGATCGAGTGTATAGTATGAACAAGCAAGATTAAGCATGTAGATGTAATTTGGCCTTTCATAAACAAGAAAGTATGAGCATATATCTAGAATGTACTTTACACAACCTTGTGAAGGCTATGTACTAAAAAGTCATTTAATAAGCATGTAATTCTCATAATGAGCCTCGTGGTGTTTCACTCGTCTATAAAAAAAGTACTCTCAACACAATGCGATGTCAGTATTCATTGTACCCTATGATTTTCAGCACGTTTTCGGTTCTGTATTGAGGGGGCTAGTGTCGAGCCCTTGGACACTATCCATGTCTGCTCTTGCATCTTCAAGTTACAGATCAAGCTAGTTCCACGAGATAACAATAACTTCGGCCAATAAATTCAATTCCAAATAATAAGTTCCTAACCAAGTAACCAAGGTAGAGAACGTACCAAAGTTGATATAAGATTTCAAAGAAGAATTATAAGTACATTATGCTACGGCAGCATTCCGACAGCATAATGGTACATTCATTAAGTTCTATAACTTATCATTAACTTGTTAAACATAGGTTAAGGCTCTAGATAATCTTAAGACCATCTAGGCATTCAAGAAAACTAACCCCAAGGGTCAAACCTTGAGTTAGACACAATCAGGAACCAAGCGGTCATTTATTGGACCATTTCGTGAATCAAGCGGTCAAGTCTGGACCGTTAGTCAAATCAAAGCGGTCGAGTCAGGACCATTTGTGATGAGTCAAAGTAAGAACAAGAAAAGCTTGACTCAGAAAGTATGCGGTCATGGACTGACCATTTGACAAAAGAAGCAGTCATGGGCAGATCGTTAAGTAACCTTTAGCGATCGCCATGAAGGCCGTCTGGAACTCAGAAACTAGAAAACATCGATGGTGTAAGTGCTTTCTAGACAAATTGAGTTTTAAGGGTACAACCAGTTCGACGTCCTAGTGGAAATCCTAGGCTCACAGAGGCTTACAGAGGCCTTGAAACAAGATCACCTAGTCTGGTAGAAGGAATATCTTACGGAGAGGATCATAAGTCTAAGATGGTGTGCTTAAGTGCAAAGTGTAACCAATGACATCATACTGGGATATGTGCCAAGTACTTAAGAAAATGACTTATAGAGAAGAAAGGATCGTGCTAAAACTGCGATCAAATCAACTAGATAAGTCCATGAATCATAGCATCCTAGGAAATAGATTGGATGATTGCAGCATCTGGGGAGCATACTCGGGGAATAAAGAGCACACCCAAGCATTGAAGAAGTGAAGCAGACCTACAGTCTGTAGATTCTTGGGGAGATGTGTATGATGAAGATCTCCCAGCATCTTGTAAATCAAGCATAAAGCGGCCAGGTAGAGTGACAGCTTCATGCCCCACGCCATTAAGCACGTCGCGTATATAGCCTCGACGCGAATCACTATCTCATCCCCTTGCAGGAGAGCGAATGTGCACAGCCAATATGTCAGATAGGCTGCACAGTGCGTGATAGGGTCTACTCCCACCGGGTTAGGGTCACTTTGCCGCCCCTTGAGGAGAGAAGGAGATAGATGGGTCTTTCAGCAGGCCTACTTCTTTAGCCTGTTTAGAGCTGCTCCGACAGAAGGAAAGTCTTTGTATCGCTCCTCACCTCCAAAGAAATATTCTGGCTACAACCCCAGCCGCACCCGCTTCCTTTCCTTGCACAAATGGGTGTGGGAAGAAGTTTTTGGGACTTCCTGAATGGACAACCACAAGGTCTGATACACTTTCATGAGGTATCGATATGCGTACCCAAGGTAATATCGACCTTCACCCTCAGTGTGGTCTTTGAGCCAGTCCGGCCAGCATACTTCTTCGTATGGTTCACCGTCGATAGGGAGACTGGACAGCTAATGCAATCTCCACAAGTCTAAAGAAGTCTCCCCTTCTGCTGTGTAAAAGGTGTTGTACTCAGGGAAAAGCACCTCCATCATGCCGCAATACAAGCCCTTTGAAATCAGTTACCAGAAGCGAGAAGCATAAACACTTTGATATACTTCGGCTCTCACCAAAATGGGACCATAATGCTGAAGCATGTATTCCATGAATTCAACGACTCCATCTAAAAAGGCGTGGGCATTAGTGGCTTTGCTGTCCGCGAACCAACCAACAACGATCTGATGTTTGAACCTGATCGCTAAATAATCCAAAAGGAACGGTTCTTCTCGGAACCCCCACTTCAACGGGGCCAGGAAAAGGCCAAATATGTGCTTCTCTTTGTGGAGATTCCCTGTTGATAAATCCAACTTGGCGAGGGTAAATTCTGGGGCTCGAGTTAGCAGCCCTTGATCATGAGTTAGTTCCAACACCTCGGTGACGGCTCCCACTCACGGGCTTCTCCCGGGAAATAAATCGACTCGCTCCTCACTACCAAGTCGATCATGCTATCTTGGCCCAAGAGTATACTATGCTCTATTGCCTGAACAATAAAAATGTCTCGCTTCCCCATAAGTTTGAAGCGATCAAGAAAAGGCATTAAGTGCTTGTCTTTTGGGAAGTCCTAGCCAAGGGCTTTTTCTTGCTTACCTCCATCTCCTTGTTCTTCAGATTTATCTCATAGGTCATAAGGGACCCTATGAGTTCTTCCACTTAGGTTGTTGACAGATCTCTAGACTCCTCCACCACAGTAGCTTTCGTGTACCAAGCCGGGGTTAATGATCTTAGAATTTTTCTCACTATTTGCTGCTTTGGGTAACTCTTCCCTAAATTAGTTAGACTGTTAGTGAGATGAGTTAGATGAGTATACATATCTGATACGGATTCATCTGGCCCCATCCTGAACATTTCATATTTTGTAATAAGCAAGTTGGCCTTGGTTTCACATACCTAAGAGGTGCCTTCATATATTACCTCTAGCCTGTCCCACATCTCTTTGGCTGTGGCACATGTCGATACCCTAGAGAACTCCACCGGATGTAGAGAGTACTGCATTATGTGCTTGGCACGCCAGTTAAGTATTGATCTCCTTATTTGCTCACGGGTCCAAGTCTCCTCATCTTCAGGCAGATCGTAGGGACCCTTGCTTACAGCTCACCAAATCTCATGATCTTGAGCCCAAATGAACACCTGCATGCAGTTTTTCCAGTAAGGATGTTAGTTCCAGAGAAAAAGGGTGGCTTGTTAACAGAATGACCCTTAGGCATATGACCGTTTGATGCCATTCCACCATTTCTCTCAAGGTCATTGAACCACATCATGAGAGATTGGCTCTGATACCACGTGACGTGTGAGAATGGTTGATCTAGAGGGGAGGGGTGAATAGATCTACCCCCCTTTTTCGAGATAAACACAATAGAATGAAAAACTCTTCACACAATAGATGATCCACACACAGTGGATGCTATAATTGATATGAAGAATGAACCTAAGCAAACATCTAGTGTAAATAGTCACGCATGCAGACCATAAACACAGAGGGTTTTAAGGTGGTTTGGACTCTACCTAGAGTCCTACGTCCACCCATCACTGAAATCTGTGACGCTTCCCTAGTGCAAAGGCACTAAACCACTGATACACAGATTAACACCCACTGCCTTACAGCTTGTAGAGAGATTCTCCCCTCTCAAGGATCCACTGCCACATAGCTTGACAGCGCACAAGACCAGACCACAGATCTGAGCTCAACCTCTGTCTATCTTCCTACTACAACCGATAGGGACGGTTCACCATAGATCAGAGTACAACCTCTGTCTATCTTCCTACTACAACTGGTAGGGACGGTTCATATGTAACGACCCGAGAATCTGATTACCAGGAAGGCCCGATAACCTGAGACTCGAACCACCACCCACGAGCCCGAAGACTCGGAAGGGTTAAAAGGATGGTGTGGAGACTACACAAGTA
>JANBPO010004843.1:0-250471 GCA_024336825.1 Amorphophallus titanum | reverse complement strand
TGGCCCACAAGCCATCTACGTGGTCAGAACTAGTGAGTTGGGTCGGTGGAAGGCTGACCTGAAGGGGTGGGATCACCCGGATTCAGCCAGGGCAGACCTCGCGCTTGAGGGCACTATGGGGTTCACTCTCTCGCATGGCAGCAAACTCACATGAAATAGGGGTCGGGACCAGGCTCTTTCTCACCATCGGCACAAGCACAAAGAAAATATGAAGGGACAAATCATAGGGGAGCAGGTGGTCAACCACGTACCTTACCAAGCCTGAAGAGGCCGGCGCCGGTTAGAGACGAAGGGTGCATCGGGGAGCATGCGCACCCGACTATCACGCTGCGTCGGTGAAGCTTCCGGTCGATCCTGCTAATACAACCACAAAATAACCACTCCACACAGGGCGGGGGAACTCGGGGATGGGCAATTAATACATCAACTACCCTCATGCAGGAGGGGGGAAGCAAGGGGAAGGGAACACCGAGGTGCTGATCTGCAAATAGTCTTGCAGGGATGGAGCCGACTATCCTACACGGTACACTGAGCATAGACGTCCGAATGGCTTGCCGTCAATGCTCAGACGAAGCCAGAGGAGTGCTGGAGTGTTCCTGAGAATCTGACACCGATCCAAGGTCACTGGAGGGCGGGGCCAGCCAGAGAAGTGGACCTACGTGATTCTATCTTGCAGTACAGGTTTGCGCAGTCGTGGTGCAGTCGTCGGTACACTCGCTGTAGAACTCCAAATGAGGCTGGACCAACTAGGTTGGATAGCAGACAGGGAGGCCTACGTACCCTTAAAATATGGTGGCCATTAGATCACCTACCCAGGCATGGTCGCAGATGTGGCAGGCTTTAGATTCCTGGGTGAGCAGCCAGACAGGGGTGCGATGGCCGTGGTGGAACTTTCAGCACGAAAGTTGGAATGTGACGAAACCACCTGGGTTGGTTCCGAGACATTGAGGGCACAACGTTGAAGAAGATTTCTCGGCCCGAAGATGAACAGGTAGGGTGCAGCACGAACTGCAAGTCGGGTGCACACCCTGGGTAGACTGGGTTGCACCTGATCTGTGCAGTCGCGGGAGAACAGATGCCACGACCGGTGCCAAAGTCAGAACGGTGTGAAACCACCTCTGGTGCGAAGAGGACTCAGAGACAAACGAACCCACAGAAGGGGGATCAGGCATATTCGCACTGTAGATGATAGTGTGGACTCTGTAGACTCGTACAAAGTTTCTACTACTGGTCTATGAGCAGCAGAACAAGGAGAACTTCAAAGTCGATGACGCGGACGATGCCGTGGGTTACCGGGGTCACCGTGAATGCACCTGGAATGGGGAGGGGCATGGGTTACAGGCATCGACCTGTCTTTATAGTGAACATACAAGGTGCATCGACCTTGATGGTGATGACTTCTAATGCACTGACCTTATATGCTGCATAGGTTAACAGACTAGCATTGACCTTTCCAAAACATGCATCAACCTTAGTTGCAGTTGCTAGGTCACTAGCATCGACCTTATTGCATGACTTGTGAACAAGGTACATGAGGTGCATCGACCTGAAAAGTGTTGTGATCAATGTGCATCGACCTGAATAGTGTTGTGATCAATGTGCATCGACCTGACTGTGCATTCTATGTATAAGGTGTATCGGCCTTTTAGATGAACAATGCATATGTGCATCGACCTTCTAGGCTCAGCAACTATGTGCATCGACCTGGTAAGTCAATAAAGTGAAGAATGCATCGACCTTATAACTGAACAATTATACATATGCACTGACCTTCTAGACTATGTGTTAACATGTGCTCCGACCTATCTATTTCAAAGTATGAATGTGCATCGACCTTTTAGTGCACCAGAATGAACATGCATCGACCTATGAATGACTCAATCTGACTTAAGAGAAAATACAAAATACTAAATGACTATGATTGGCATCAAAACACAAACTGTTGTCAGCATCAAAACACCTCATCAAATCTAGAGGAGACATAATAGAAGTGTCTCCACAGCATGAGATGGAATGGGGAGGCCTTGGGTGCAATGATCAAGCTGTGGCACCCAGACACACACTTTTGTGTTCCCTGAGTTTGAAGCTTCAGTGCTAGTGGAGGAAGTCGACTTCCTGTTCCAATGGGGCGACCTAGAGGCGGGTGACCTGATCGATCTCCCTCCTTGGGAAGAAGTGCTGGCAGAGATCATGTGAGACAATCGTGAGGTTCGGCGGATGGCTGATCAGCGAGGGATACTAGTCGACCGCCTGGCCTGGTGGTTGTTCTGCCAGGTGAAGCACAAATCCATGGAGGCGGATCGGCTGATGCGAGGAGTGACATTGTGCCTAGGTGGGGCACTGGTCTTTCCTACGACAGGAGACGTACTGAGGTGAGAGCATGTGGGGCCGCTCACTCTCCTCTGGATGGGGTGCTCCCTCTCCCAGGCGGTGCTCGCCCATTTGTACTGAGGGCTTACTAAGATGAGTTTGGGAGGGTGCATCATGGGGAGTCTCTACTTGCTGCAGGTGTGGTTGGAGGTCCACCTATGCTTTGATTTTGATGACACAGTGACCACGGCTTCCCGGATCTTCGAGAAGAGTGGGCTATGCCCAGCGTGGGCCATCTTTGGTCCTGAAGATCACCTAGACTTCATTTTTGAAGACCAGAGATGATTGGCGAGACTATTTGACTTTCTTGCCCAACACTTGCAGAATCCTGGCTCCGTACTCAACATAGAATCACGGAACACAACTACAAGCTGGGTCACATCATGGTACAATAATAGCTAAACACATGACTACAATATATTAGCCATGCATCGAGCAGCTTACCAATAAGGACCCACAACGACAATAACAAAAACTTGGCAAATGCATCTCAAGGACCATGATCACATCCCGAGAACACAACACCCAAGAAAAAGATTATAAAAGAGCGGAGGGTACTCAACCAGCATACATGCTGACATGTTCCCCAACTCTCAGAAATGCCAATGCCAACACCATAATGCCTTCAACAATGGCATGGAAATAAACAACATCAAGGTACACATGGCCAAGATGAAGTCACATCGAGGAAACAATTCTCTCGATTGGCCAGAATCTTCCAACAACGATCCTCGACCCGTGGGTTGTTAGCCCACATGCTTCCACCGTGCACTCATACAATGCACACAGACATCAAAAATATCTCGATATTCGCATCTCAGCACATACTCGGTGCCATCATAATTCACAAAACTGTAATATAACTCGCCTCAAGTATCAATCCTGCTAATAACCGATCACAAGTCGCCTAAGTGCAAACCAAAGAGTGTACCAGCTTCAGCACAAAGCACAAAGGAACGCTAATCTTAGCTTATCCTTACGTCCTGAAACAATTACTGAACCTTAACAACACATCAGCCGCCAGACACGGCACGACAAACACGGTGCACAATGGCTCCTAACACAAAATTGGGTCCAAAGCCAAGCAACCGTCGAACAAGGAGTAAGTCAGGTTTAAAGCTAACACAGTCCACACTTAAGCAGACACAGGACAAGGCTTCACTAAGATAGCACTTCTAAGACTTACCTTGAAAAGATTCCACCAAAAAAGATGAGAAGAATCAAGCTCACTAACAGTAGCTCACGAGGAAGGGAAAATCCTAGGTTCGCCTGAGCATTCTCTCAACCAAGGCATCTAAACGACCATCTCGACACAACCTCAACACCTCAGGAGCTGATCAAATCGCAAGCTGGAAAGGCCAAAACGACATTAATCTCCATAGGAGAACACGCACGGTCGTCACCAACAATAAAACAAATCAGCCACCTGGAAATGCCACAGAATAAGAAGTCTCGAATAGTGCACTGTAGATTCACGCTTGTCAGTGAACTCTGCCAAGTACAGCATAACCGAGACAAACACCATAACAAAAGGAACATCCTGTCACATCCTGACGAGAGCAAAACCATCTCGCACAGTGCCAACATAGCACGCACAAGACCACACATGGAAAATAAAGTGATAAACAATCACAAAACCTACGCCAACTGTCGAAATGTAATTATTTTAATTACATAACTAAATTGAAAGTTTATTCATCTATTTATTTTGTCAGATTTCTACATTAACTTTCAAGGGAATCAAATTGGAAGGAAGCATGAGCCCAGAATCTAATTCATTCAATGATTCAGACTTTATGGGACAAGGCTTAGGGGTCAGATCAAATGTGAAATTCTCTAATAAAATCCCTTCATCAAACTCATCAATTAAATGAAGATTATCAATCAAATTATCTAATAATGGGGTGGGTAGATTAGATGAGAACTTTTCCAACAAGGCCCCTTCATCATGTTCTTCAGGAAGAGGAGGATTTTCAGAATTCGTCTTCATTAAATTATCAAGATTATTAACCACAAAGTAATCCTCCTCTTCATTTATATCCTTAAATGAGTTGTTTGGGCAACTATTCTTCACAGTGATATTCTCTGCCTCAAAACATTCATAGAATGGTGTGATGATATCAATATGATCATCACTATCCTTCAATTCACTCTCTAATTTCTTCCCTTCCTTCATCATGGTGTTGCTAGTGCACTCCCCATCACTCCCACTATTGACATCTTGAGCCAAAATGACAAGCATAAGATCATCATCATTATCATTCACGTATTGAGGAGGTTGGTGTAATATTGAAGGAGGGTCATGGTAAGTAAACCGAGAGTACATGATTTAAGGTTCAGAGTAGTGGCGTAGTGAATCCTCCTAGTATCGATGTTGCTATTGATGTGGGGGTGAAACGAGTTGGGTTCAAGTTGATTACACATGGGCCGCTCGTGGACTTCTTGGGGGAAAAGTTTAGACAAATGGGCTTGGATAGTTTGATCTACCCAAGGAAAATTTGGGTGATTGCTCTAGCCAAGATTATAATCATCTGAAAAGGTATCACAATTGATCTGAGAGAACCCTAGGGCATATTAGACTTGAGCTTGGATGACTGGTGCGAGTCAGACTATAGTAGGACACTCACTCACATGGTGAGTGGGACTGGCATAGAAATCACATGCTTCCTTGGAAGTTTGCGTTTGACTTTCATATAGACTTGATGAGGGTTAGACAATGGCACTAATGTCTATCTTAGAGTCAAGCCCTACCCAATTTTCTATCTCACAATGCCCAGCCTGTCTGAAAGGTCCTATAGATTATTTATGAGATGAGATTGAAGTTCGATTCATCAAATTTTCACTTTGAATTTCAAACACATCATAAGTCTCATCTTCACTCTTATTTATGAATACCCCTCCACAATATGTGTCCACCATTTGTCTATCATAATCAGATAAACTCTCATAAAATGTATACATAACTTGCTATTTGGGCAACCCACATAATGTAGAGCTTACCAATAGTTTCGAATCTCAATTAAATAAGATGAATATCAAAAAAGCAATCACAGGAAAAGGAGTTATGTTTTCCTCTTGCAGTGGAATACCTCCAATGTTCCAAGCAGCTGCCCCAGCATCCTTCTGTTCCTCTTGATCAAGCTTGGATCCTCGTTTTTTGGCAGAACCCTAGGCACATGTTCTGACGATGGAATACCATAATCCTGGAACATTGCCAACGGAAACCCAGAACCTTGAAGGAGGCTACGCCAAAAAGGGAAAAATCGAGATAACCGACCAAAAGGTACCATTCTGGAAGATCTCTGATTTCCATGCCTCCTGAACCCGTCATTTTCCTGTGACCCGCCCATCGGTATCCTTCTGTTGCTGCTGTTCTCCCTGCTAGGTCCGGTGGCCGCCTCATCAGCCGCCGGCGCTGTTTCCTGCTCCTTAGCATCCTTCTCCCCGCTGTCCGGGCCCTCAATGTCTTCGCCCCCAACCTTGCATCCACACTCACCTAATTAATCTCCCATACAAACACTATAAAGTTTGGGATAGAAAAAAGAACGAGAAGAGAGCTGGACAGGTGCAGCGCTCCAGGAACCACCTTGACCACAGCCGAAGAAAGCCGCCTCTTCGCAGAAGGCTGGTCCTCGTTGTCCGCTCTATCCGCCTGAGGCAAAAACCCAAACAATGATCGCATTAGGGTACGAGCCAAGTGGACTTGCCCGCCGAATCCAACGATCAAAACACAAGATTTTGTCTATCTGTCATCACTCACAGGCCTGACGAAGCCCCTCTGGCGCGCTCCGACGGCGGCGCGTGGGCCATTCTGAGCCAGGCCGGCGCGACGGAGGCCCCTTGGATCCCTCAGCCGCTCGGTGATCTGCAGAACACCACAAACACCCAAACAGATCACACAGAGGAAAAAGAGACAGAGGATGGTCGTAAGAAGAGATGGATTGGAGGGGGAGGCCGAGGGAGGACCTCGCGCTGCTGGCGGTGGAGCTCCTCGATCTCCTTGCGGAGCTCCTCCGCCGTCTTCTCGACCACGGCGGGGGTGCCGGCGGTGGTGGCGCTCGCCATGCTTCCTCCTGGGACCTAGACTCTCTCTCTCCCACTGCTAGCCACCGACGGTGGCGGGGAGGCGGAGTTGTTTCGCCCAGTCCGGGGTTTCCGCCGCCAAACAAAAACCTCGGTGACGCGTTGCGCGTGAGCTCTTGGCCTTTTAAACGGTCGGGATCATGGCGGTCCGCGTCACGGGGCGTCTAGGATCGGGTTTTGGGAAAGGCTACCGGGACAGAGAGAATATTAGAAACCGCTTTGACAGGGAGTTATCTATCAGTTATCTCGAGCAGAAAGCTGAGAGTTGATGCAGGCTCGTCTCAGTGAGACCCACCAGTGTGGAAGTAATATAGGTCTACCTCGGCGAGACATTTTAACCTAAAGTTGATGACGACCAACCCTTAGGGTTACACTGGCCAAAGCCAATGTACACCGTCCCCTAGGATGTGTTGACCTGAAACTGGATGCTGGCCAATCTTTGGGGGTGCATTCGCCAAAATTGATGTGGACCGGCCCTTAGGGCATATTGGTCCAATATTGATGCAGGCCTGCCTCGGAGAGGGTTGCTGACCTGGAGTTGCTGCGGATCTGCCTCGGCGAGGCTTATTGGCCCAAAGTTGATGTAGGCCTGCTTCTGAGAGACTTGTTGGCCTAGAGTTGATGTAGGCCTGCTTCTGAGAGACTTGTTGGCCTAGAGTTGATGTAGACCTGCTTCTGAGAGACTTGTTGGCCTAGAGTTGATGTAGACCTGCTTCTGAGAGACTTGTTGGCCTGTAGTTGACGTAGACCTGCCTCGGTGAAGCTTGTTGGCACGAAGTTGTTGTAGGCCTACTTCTGAGAGACTCGTTGGCTTAGAGTTGATGTGAACCAGCCCTTAGGGCATATTGATCCGAAGTTGATGCGGCCTGCCTCGGCGAGGCTTGTTGGTCGGAGTTGATGTAGGCCTGCTTCTGAGAGACTTGTTGGCCTAGAGTTGATGTGGACCAGCCCTTGAGACATATTGATCCAAAGTTGATGTGGCCTGCCTCGGCGAGGCTTGCTGGCCAGAGTTGATGTAGACCAGCCCTTAAGGCGTGTTGGCCTGAATTGATGTCGGCCGTGCACGGACTGAGACAGATACCATCCAGCACAAACTCGAGTGCAGTGCCACCATAGATAAGGGCGTCGCACCTTGTACATCAACATTCTGTACATTTCATTTTGTTTGGAAAGGGCACACATTGGCTTCTATCTCCTTTCCTTGTTTTAGCTTCAGCTAGTGAGGCTTCATAGCTGCCTCAGAGTTTTCTGGCTCTTGGGATAGAGTGGCCGAATGATCCTCAACTTGGTATAGCATTGTCAGCTGCATGCATTTGATCTCTCTCGGGACGCCTGGATGACTGAGCTTGCGTCTTTATGGGAGGAGTTTGTTCGCCTTCACGCTATTCAGGAGTGAAGGCGGAGGACTGAGCTGATGATTCAGCAAGAGGAGCAGCTTTGCAGACTTCAGGCGGCCCAGGCTGAGGTGGGCTCCCAGGTCGAGGCCGCTTATGAGCGTGAGCAGATGGCCCCCCGAAGAGTGGAGGAACTTTTGCAAGAGGTCCGGGAGACCGAGGAGGAGCGCAGTCTTGCACGTGCCGATGTAGATTCTCCGCCGTAGGTTGGAGGGACTCCAGGAGCTTTTGCGAGAGGTCGGAGAGACCGAGGAGCGCAGTCTTGTGCATGCCGATGTAGACTCTTCGTCGTAGGCTTGAGGGGCTCTAGGAGGAAGTTCAGACTCGTCCTGCTGAGCTGAGGAAGAGCGAGTCTTGTGCTTGAGGGCTTTGGTACATTCTTGTACACATGGCTTTTGTATTTTGCCCATTCTTGTCTGAGTTATCCCGAGGGCTTGTCTCGGGCTCCTTTCTTTGATGATGTCGATGAATAAAGGACAGAGTTCAGCAATGTTCACTTCTATCCTCTTGCATGCATGCTCTCTTTTTTTTTGTCACTTTACCATCCCTACCACCCTTTCGGGTTTTCGCCAGGGTTGGCCCCCTTTAGCTTTTTTCAGTGCGCCCTTGTGGGTTTTCACACTGAGGGGTACCCATTTCTGCCTAAGGCGCCCTTTCGGATTTTCACCATAGCCGGGTTAAAGTCTTTTTGCCCTTGATTGTTCTCCTAACAGGAACAACCAAGTCCGCTGGGACATCAATATTTTTAACTCCGTTTTTTTTAATACCTATAGCGCCAAAAGGCGGAGAGAGTTTGGCACTCCCAGAGGGACGTGTGTCGCACTAGTGGAACAAGTGGATGGATTTGAAGCCCCGGTGGGACGTGCTTAGTCAAATCCAAAACCTGATAAGCTAAACGGGATGGCAACCCCAGGAGGGTGTGCATAGGCCAAGCCCGATTGGGACAACACGTAAGTAGGTTTAACAGTCCGAAAAGAACATGCGGGTTAAACCTGAAACTCGATAGGCGAGATGGGTTGACAGCCCGGAAGGGGCATGCATAGGCCAAGCCCGATAGGATGAAAGATGGGATTTGACATCCCAGGTGGGACATATGAATCAAATCCGTAAGCCGATAGGCAAGTAGGGTTGGCAATGTGAGAAATCATACATAGGCCAAACCTGTGGAGACAAAAGAATGAACTTGACAATCCCGGTGGGATGGACGAGTCAAGCCTGAAGCCAAGAGGCGAGATGGGTCGGCAGCCCGAAAGGGCATGCATAGGCCAGACCCAGAAGAAGGAACAAGGTGGGTTTGACAGCCCTAGTGGGATGTGAGAGTCAAACCCGAAAGTCGATAGGCGAGATGGGTTGGCAGCCCGAAAGGGGCATGCGTAGGCCAGACCCAAGAGGAAGGAAAAGATGGGTTTGACAGCCCTAGTGGGGCGTGAGAGTCAAACTTGAAAGTCGATAGGCAAGGGATGGGTTGGCGGCCCGAAAGGGACATGCTGAGGCCAATCCCTAGAAGGGAAAGATGGGTAAAAATGAGCCGAAGGGCATGGTGGGTTGGCAGCCCGAGAGGGAATACTGAGGCCATACCCGGGGGAAAGGAAAGACGGATTTGACAGCCCTAGTGGGACGTGAGGGTCAAACCCGAAAGCCGATAGGCAAGATGGGTTGGCAGTCCGAAAGGGGCATGCAGAGGCCGAACTCAGTGAGACAAAAGAGGGTGGATTTGACAGTCCTAGTACAACGTGAGAGTCAAACCTGAATGCCGATAGGCGAGATGGGTTAGCAGCCCCAAGAGGGACGTGTTGAGGTCAATCCCTAGAAGAAAAAGATGGGTTTGATAGTCCTAGTCTCCCATGAGAGTCAAATCCGAAAGTCGATAGGCAAGGGATGGGTTGGCAACCCGAAAGGGACGTGCATAGGCCAAATCCAGTGGGACGAAAGAGGGTGGATTTGACAGCCCTAGTGGGACGTGAGAGTCAAACCCGAAAGCCAATAGGCAAAAGATGGGTCGGCAGCCCGAGAGAGGCATGCATAGGCCGAGCCCGGCGGGACTAGAGGGGCGGCCTGGATAGTCCAGAAAGACATGGGATCCAAACCCCTGGGAGATCCGAAGGATGAGTGGGGCTGACATGTCAAGGGGTGTATGAGTCAACTCTTGAAAAGAAATGGATAGACTTGGCAGCCTGAAGGGACATAAGAGTCAAATCCATTGCAAATGGTGGTGTTGATGGTCTCGGTAGGACGGAGTGTTATAGAATGACGGAGGAGGCAGAGCCATGACATCAATATGGTGGAGCCACCCAGAGAGCAAACTGAGAGAGGATTTTTTTTCACATTACCAACCTCACCGCCCTTTCGGGTTTTCGCCGAGGCTGGCCCCCTTTAGTTTTTTCCGGTGCGCCCTTGCGGGTTTTCACACCGAGGGGTTGCCCAATTTTGCCTAAGGTGCCCTTTCGGGTTTTCACCTCAGCCGGGTCTGTGGCCTTTTTGCCCTCAGCCAACCTTTGAAGGTCGACTGAGAACCCAAGTCCGTGCATAGTCCATGCATATGCTGTCCTTGACTCAATCCAAGTCAGAGCATCTCCTGTAGCAACTCTACGCATAAATAGTCTTAGGCCCAATACAAGTCAGAGCATACACTGTTGCAAGGTCAGAGCACCTCTGCCTTAGCCATGTAGAGCCCAAGCTACACTTTAGCAAGTTCGTGCATGGTCCGTGCACATTCCACCGTCTCACACGTTTTAGGTCTGTGCATGGTCTATGCATTTGATGTACGACCTACACTCCAAGTCTGTGGATGCCTTAAACGGGTCCATGCACGTTACTCTTCCAAGTCCGTGCACACCTTTGTTAAGTCCGTGCACGTTACTCTTTTAAGTCCGGACACACACTTCCAAGTCCATGGATGCCTTATATAGGTCCCCTTCCAGTCTGTGCATGTTTTGACTCTGGTTCACAAAGTTTGTGCATTTCTTCCACAACCAAGTCCGTGCACGTTGTGCACTCCATCATCAACTAAGTCTGTGCATGTTCACTCTAGTCCGTGCACATCTCTGTAAGTCCATGCACTTTGTGTCGAGCTAAGGTCTGAGCATCTCAATGCCCATGCATGTCTAAGGCACGTCCGTGCACATTAAAGTCCATGCACTTTATGTCTACCCTAAGTCCTAGCACTCCTTTACAAACCCCGTGCAGGTTTCATTCTAGAACTAAAGTCCTTGCACTCCTTCATAAAGTCCGTGCAATCCTAACCCCGTGCAGGTTTTTTACTGAAACTAAGTCCTTGCATTCAAGTTCGTGCACGTATCTGCACGCCTTCCAAGTCCGTGCACGTTGTGCACATTCCAAGTTAATAACTCCATGCATGCTATTTTTTTTTCTCTGCATACGAACATCATACTAATTGAGTGTTAGTGAAAATGACAGGGATTTGAGTATTTCGTGGAACGTCAATCTGAAAAGGAGTTATGGCACATGATCCGAGGGTCCATGTCCCTGACACGTGGCACAAAGGCCTGAATAGTTCTGGGAGCTTCCCAGGGCAGGAAGCATGGTCTCCACACTCCATTCTCAACAAGGTCATATATATATATTGATGGAGCTAGTTCTAAAAAGGCTGTGAAGGACTGAAGACAAATTGAGAGCCGATTGTCCTTCATCCCTGTAGAAGAAAAAACTCCACATCTGAGAAAGAGAGAGAAGAGCCCAGAAAGACAAGAGAGAGACCGATTGAGATTTTGATCCTTTTCTGTCCGTGTTTCTACTGAAGCTACATTACTCTCTTGTTTGAGAGTTTGGTTGATTGTTTCTAGTTCTTGATCGTCGAGTGTTCTGTCCTTTTCCTTTTCTGATTGTCTTGTTATCTACTGAAATTGCTTATCTAAAAATCATTCAACAGGCTGAATTCTTTTGGATCCTTATTCTACCCAGACAATTTTCCAGCAAAAGTGCTAAGGAATAGGGTTCGGGAATTTCCCTGAACACCTTTGAGGCATGGGCTACCCAGCCCTTCCTACAACTCGTCGGGCCCAACTTAGGGTCCCAACCAGCTAGCCGTGACCTACGGCGACATCAACAATTGATTGGAATCACTCCTGATCGCTCAGTTGCGGGCTTTTCCCGCACGGCCACCCGGGCCAACCTGAGGGTGCCCTGACTACAAGTTGTGCCACATGGCACCTAGTGACAAGGCTAGGGACTACCTTAAGACATCTTCCTCCACCCCTCCAAGGTCAAAGGGAGACCTAATTAAGTCAACCATAGGCTTTAGAGGCCCGCAACACTCATATATGCCCCACGCACGTGTGTCAAGAATTTTCCCAAACACCTTACGGGCACGTATATCCCAGCCACTCTACAGCAAACCGTGCAAACCCATGGCTCCGACACACCAGCCTGGCCTAAAATGACCCTCCATCAAGTCGGGGCCACCCCTGACCCTCAGATACGCAGCGATGAGCCGTGAACTTTTAGCCCCTGGGTAACCCGGAGCAACCCTGTCAACCCGCCTTGCAACGTGGCATATGCTATCGAGGCAGGGCCCACATACCCAAAGCGCCTTCCCCAGACTTATACCAGCCCCTACGCTCAACCCAAGGCCAATTCTAAGGCCCCTCAGCCAGTTACCCAGGCTATTCGACAACCCGAGGTGTGTCGAGAATTTACCCGAACACCTTGCGAGCATCAACTACGACTCGACAACAACAGCCCCCATGGGCTAATCCTAGCATCCCAGAGCCTTGTGTCCTTTAAAAGACACCCCCAAACGATGAAAGGAGACCCCCGAGGGCCATCCCTCAGGGCCGTCGCTCACCCGGGGGGGAGTTTGCCCCAGGCGCGGCTGCACCTGGAGGAGGGCAAACCCCCTTGGGGAGCGCACCCTCCTCCCACCCCAATGGCCCCACAAACATCTCCCAGTCCCAGTGATTCTTAGTTCGTGTTCGTGCAAGGTGGACCGACATACTGTGTGCGAAAGGATTCGGTGACAATGACACAGAGTCACACGTCAGGTTCACACGCACAGGCAATACCAACCCCAGTATCCTCCAGCAGCTAGTATCCTTTTACCCTCTTGATCTTGGTTAAAGTAGGGCAAAAATAGGAGAAAATTAAGTTTTTATAGAGTGGGGACCATCTCCTCTCTCTCTCCCTTTGATCCGCCCAAACCCCCCGGGGGGAGGGTTTAGGCGGACCAACCTGGACTAACTGTGTGTGTTTGCGGGATAGGTCCAAGGGTAGATTGCGTCATACCGACCACCCCCATAGTTTGTTTTACATCAACTGTAGTCTACCTGCTATGTTGAAGAAAAGCTCTATGATGGTGCCTGACTCTCCCCCTTTGGAGCCGATGGTTCTTCAGCTTTGGGACTCTCGGGAGGAGCATCTCCCTCAACAGAGACCCGCTTGGTCAGTTCTGCAATAGGAGCGATAGCTAAATGAACTTTGGGAGTGGGCTCACTCACTGGAACGGTCTACTCCCTAGCAGAATCTCCTTCAACAGCTCCGACAACAGGAGGCGAAGGCGCTCGAACCTCAACTGAAGCTCAAACGAAGAACATTCATGTAAGCTGAAGGCATGATGGGCTGTGGGGAGCCTATGAATAAATCGTAGATGACCTTCCATTTCATGGCTAGGTGTCGGGGACAGCAAATCCCCCTCGACGAGAGCTATGGGCACTCCCCCCACTCTCTCTCTAACTATTGTAGAAACTGCTACCTCTTGCGCAACCACTACAGTAGGAGTGGCAGCAACTGCAAAGGAAGAATCAGCTAACACGGCCAGAGCAAAAATGGAGTGCGAAAGAAGGAAGAATATACCTTCCATCGTAGGCGTCTGCACATGAGAAGCCTCGAATTCTTCGAACAACACTATGGGTGGCGAAACAATTGTCGATTCCAGCTCTATAGTCTTCCTTCGATGGGCCCGTGTCACCCTAGTAACCGCCTCCTTTGCCTTGTTGACGGCCTCCCGCACCTGAGACCTTGTTCATTTTTGCGACTCACCAGGAGGCAATGGTGTTGTAGTCAGAGCGACCTTTGGAATCTTGAAGTACGTCAATTTCTGAGCTCTTATTATCAACTCCCTGAAGTGTTAGGTCTCCACCGAAGTGAGTCAGACTGCACATGCACAAGGGTGAGAATAACATATGTTAGAACAAGAAGGAGAAACAGATTGGAAGACTGAAACAAAAAAATGAAAAGATACCTATCGTCCTCGTATACAAAGGGGAGAGAGGCCAATAAAGAGGAACTTTGTCTCTCGAAGCCACCTCACGAACCAACATATGTCTCCTATCATCTCGCCTTGTTCAGCCAGCGACGCCGAGTCCGGATGGCCGCGAGAAGACAAATGATAATATAATCTAAGATAGTCCATCCCCCATCCATCAGCATATTTGAAGGAGAGAAGAAGAGGCTGGCTCAGAATGGCTTTGCTCGGGCCGCCTGCTGAAAGCCCGTGGGAGCGAAGCAAGGCAAATAATCAAGGGGTATTGCTATAAAGTGTAGCCTGTCGAGCTTTGTTGTACACCTCTTGTTTTGATGGGTTTCAAACCCTATGAGTTATGATCCGATTGGCTTGGTCTTTTACTCCATTACCCTTAGGGTTTCTCTGAGCATGTATATGGTGTTAAGAGAGGGTTTTGGCAAGGGCTTTTTGGTCTATCATGCATCATCCTTCAGCCCATATAAGTAGCCGTGAATTTCAGATATGGAGATATCTTTTGGGCTAATCGTGTTCATCCTTGCAGAAAGAGGGGGAGAAGGTGTTGTACATTTGCTAGAGAAGGAAGATGAAGCTGCCAAGGATTGCGTCTCACGACCTTGAGCTCAGATCTGGAGGCGAGCCGTCACTGCTCTCCACTGGCTGTGTGCTTGGGCACATCTCTTCAAGGGGCCAACTTCTTCCTCTCATGATTTCATCGTTCTAATGCACCCTTCCATATCATCTTCGAGTTGTATTGAAGATTAAAGGGGAGAATCTAGTTATTTCATTTTCTTAGTTCCATTTGAGCATAGCTTATTATCTTTGGACTGGGTATTGTATTTCCATATATTTTTCTTCATTGACGATATCGGAGCATCGTCTCCATGTGCGTTGCTTCTCATCGTCGTACGAGAACATGCGTGTGTGGGGGGGCATTGAGCCCGTGTGTGGTGGTTTTGCTGCCATCGTGCAGCATTTATTAGTGGAATCCTGTTGAGTTGAGAGAGGTGGATGTAGGACAGCACTTGGGTGCGTCCGAACCACCTAAAAAATTATTGTGCCATGGGTTGGTATCTGTGATTTTGTCGTTACATCTTATCCGTCTCATTTTCGAGTGTGATCTGTTAAGCTGAGAGTATATATGCACCGTCTAATCATAACTGTCGTCCAAGTGTTTATCATCTGTGCTGGGAAGTTGTGAGTGGTTGGTTGTTTCCCATTCAGTTAGGTCTCATTAATCCGAGTTTGGAGTGGTCCATCATCTCATATTATTATCTTTGCACATAATCTGTAAAATTTCCCTATTGCATAAGCATCTTTGTTTTAAATTTCCTTCATAGGGGGTGCAATCAATTCACCCCCCCTTGATTGCATTCCTAACTGGGCCAACACCTCAGCATGCCGTAGGCCTTTCCAGCTATCGACCTTTGATCAACGCGCATCGCTAAACTATTAACCCTGCACTCCCTAGTCAGTTCCATATCACTCTGCTTGGCTCATCCTGCCTTCGACCTTCGCTCCATCACAATGGGCTGGCAAGTCCCAGTATTCATACAACACCCTAGTCATCATCCCAGCAAGCCTCCTGCATCCATACATCTTATACCCCTTCAACCCAGAATCTCCAACTACCAGTTAGTCCCGGTTTAACCACTGTGATTCCAGTCATAATCTCAATTGAAAAATGTTGACTCTTTGGACCGTTGTCATGAGTAGCTAGCTGTAGTTGCAGAGTCTTCTGATTCAGAGACTGATACAGTAGACACTGGTCGTCTACTCATCATTGGGGGTGATTCCTTTAAGTATTACTACGGAGATGATGTCAGGTGGGACCATCCCAAAGATAAGCACCTGATGTCCTTCCTGAGGTGGTTCAATCTTCAAGGGAAGGGAGATCTATTCCTTGTCCAAAAAGCTGAGCAGACATTGCTTGTTGAGAGGGATAGCCTGACGGATTTTGTGGTGCGAGGAAGGCCCATCTACCTGTCGGGTGAGCCCAGGAAATGGAGTGCTGTGCTCGGACTCCAGGGGTTAGCTCCAGAGGACGGACTGCTGACCAGGGCCCCTAAATTTATACTAGCTCGGTGGAACAAAACTGCAGGTTGTGTCGAGAGGGAAAAGCCAACCTTTGGTTTGTTTTTAGCCCCGTTGAAGTGGGGATATCAAGAAGAGTTGTTCATGCTAGACTACCTAGCGGTTCGACTCAAGCATCAAATTTTTGTAGGGTGATTTACCGACCTGAAGGCCACTGAGGCCCATGCATTCAACCTGGCGCAGTGGAGTTCACTGAGTACGTTCTGCAACATTATGCTCCCATCTTGGTCAAGGCTGGTGTATACCATAGTGTATACGCATTGAGGTACCGCTACCCTATTTCCAAGGGTTTATGTTGCAGCATGATCGAGGTATTCTACCCAGAGTATAACACCTTCTATACCTCAGAGGGAGAGACCTCGTTAGACCAATGGAGTCTCTCACAGCTTAGAGGCCGGATGATTGACGGTGAGCCGTATGAAGAAGTTTACTGGCCGAATTGGCTGAAGGACCAGACAGATGGTGAGGGTCGGTATTTGACGAACTTCGCCTATCGCTATTTGATGAAGGCGTATCATACACTTTGCCCCTTGTTGCATGATACGAGAGAAGCACGCAAGCCTGGGAAAAGAGGCACGTGCGGATGGGCAATTGGCTCCAGTATTTCTTCAGTGGGGAGCAAAAATATGAGGACTTTATCACGATAGCCCTGATTGCTATGAAGCGAAAGAAGAGGGTTAGGCGACAGGCCATTTTCCCTCCTGTATTGAAAGAACGGTAGCATGGAGGCTCAAACCCTACTGGTGTTGCTACAGTAACTCACTGTGCTACATATCTGACCTACTGGATTTGTTCCTTCGCTCTCCCGCAAGGTGACGAGAGTGTGATCAAAGCTGATGCCATCTATCCTGCTTGTTTGATGGCTTGGGGCACGAAGCTCTCTCTTTGCCCGGTGGCTTTATGCCTGATTTATAAGATGCTTGGAGCCTCTGATGTCCCATCAATTCTCCCTGGATGGGAAAAACTCAACCCCGTCGAGTAAGGGGTGCAGCTGCTCGTGTGTCGCTCCGGTGGATCCGTCACCATACCAGGTAGTGCGGGTACGCTCCACTTCTAGTAATCGTCACCTGCTCATGTTGTATACATTCTATATGCTCACGTTGCTGGGGAATGAGGCTAGTCATGGACACTCCGGGGTGGGATCGCTCTTAAAGGAAGGAGACGGCTCAATGGCTCGCTAGGAATCGTCGCTAGGTCCCTATAAGTGACTAGATCCGATACAATGAAGGAGGAGCTGATTCCCTAATTCACTAGCAAGTCCACAACGTATGAATAAGATCTGACTTGCCTCATACTCGAAAGGGACAGACACCGTGAGCTTGTGACTAACATGGACACTCTGAACAAGCTGTACAAAAGGAAGCAAGCACACTCTATATCCTAGTCAGTCCTAATGCTATGCAGACCCATGCAAAGGTGGACTAGGACATCCGAATGTGTGGCTTGCATGCATGTTACGTAACCGAAGGTTGGTGGAGTAAAGGACTCCTAGACATCCTAGTATGAACCAACCATGTATGGATGGCCCTTTGGATTGGGGGGGTTTGGGTGAGCCAGGAGAGCCAAATTCATCTTTTTCGTCACCCCTATACGTGTGTAGCTCTGGCCAATGAACGAGCTCCTAGCTAAGTGTAAGTGGACTGGCCCATGTGAGAGGGGTGTGATAGGGGACTCCCCTGACAAGGCGATATGGAGGTTGTGGGTCAAGATGCCCACTAAGAAAGGGATCGAAGGGATCAAAGAATGTGTGGCCCCCCAATATGGATTCCCTCGTCTCATGGTCCCATGTGTGGAATTCTAGAAGGTGTTGATGGTCACCTTCATCCGTTGTGGCTAAGGTGACAACGACCTTGTATAGCAGATAAGGTTCCTCCCTTGCGACAAATGGAATTAAGGTAGGCTCGGTCGACATGGGGAGGAATAAAAGAACCTCTGTGGTGGCATGACCCACGGTGTACATGGATGTAATGGACCCTAACGCGAGATGCGTGAAGCTACGACTCATGGAGTGTTCGAAGCCTGGGGCCAACATGTGCGTCAACATCCATTGCCAGTTTAATCCCTTAATAAGGTCATCCAATGTATCAACATGGTGATTCGACCGGAACGTTGTGTGGTAAGAGTTGACGGGCACTATTTGTAGTGTAGGGTCCATGGATGGGTTGAACGGTGCCCCAGGGACTAAGCCTCTCTTGAGCCAGCTAAGTCGTGGCTCATCTACGACTAGCTTCCCTGTTAGTAGTACGGGTGGCTCCGACTAAGATGTGGGGTTCTTGATAGACCTATTTGGGTCACTTTGGAGGGTTCTAGAAGGGACTATATGGGTCCTTTGCACTCTTTTATTTTTAACATTTGAATCTGAATTGGATATATGAATGCGAGTTAACCCCATTTGATTTGGCTGCCTACAGAGCATCACACTCACCCCCTTGTGGCACACATTTTCAGGGGACACTGTAGAGGAGGTCGAGGTGGTGGCTGCAGTCGAGGAGTAGTTCTAGTCCTCTCTACATCAGGGTAGACGATGAATATTTATCTTTCATATTATGGATAGTTGTGGATTGGTGATCTTGTATGGACTTATATGTATTTGGACAATGGACATATACCTTTTGGGATTATGAATAGTTGAGATGCTATTTACATTTCATGTAATTATGGTTTCTCTCTCTCTCTCTCTCATGCGAATAAATACATATATTTGTGATTCTGCGATACGTACGACGTAATGTTTTGAGGCCCGATGGAAGAAAAAAAAATATGCCCATAAATTAGGGATCAGATCTCGGGGTGTTACAGCTACCCTACTGGCACATTTGATAGCCGACCTATCCACGGGGACTGTTCGTGAGATGACTGTCAGTGGCTTCTCACCTTTCATTCAGGTATGTATTTTTATGTTATTTTTTATGCTTATGATTATGCTATTGTTGAATGTTTATGCTTATGAATGCTCATGATAATAATTATGCTAATGATTGTAGATGCAGGTGTGGAGCCACTTGTACATGCCGATGGACCGAGTCGGCCCTCGACATCTCGACGCGTACCCCTTGGCACGATGTTGGCTGCCACTGATGACCAGGATGCCTCACGCGTACGAGTTGAGAGTTCTTAGGTGAGAGTTCTGTGACTACCCTGCTACCCTAGTATGTGTGTAATCATGATGCATTTTCCTCTATTTCCTACTTATTATGATCTTATGATGACATGTGTGCATGCAGGTTGTGTGGAGGCCTTACTTGGTGATGCCGGACGAGGGCCAACCCTGGGTAGCAGATCGCCGACCTCTATTTGGGCATGAGACTTGGCTCCACTGCCTAAACGAGATCGAGCCCCTGAGGCTGAGGTTGGCGATGAGGACATTATGCCTTCACCAAGAGTGGGTGGAGGTTGCAGAGCCATGTGGCATAGGGAGGAAGTCACAGGGGCAGACGATCCCAACAAACTGGTGGCTGAGGTTCCCGAAGCAGTATGCTGATTGGCAGAGAGGCGAGACCCTATGTAGCACCCCAAAATTTTTAAAAGGATAGATATTAATATTTATCATAAAATAAATATGGGTAATAAAATTTTGATAAAAGAAATAGTCTAAATAGAAAATGAGCGCGAGTCTGTCCAATGTCGTGCTGACACAACACCTGGCCCTTCGGAGCAAGCGTTTATTCCAGAGAAGTTATCCCACCACTAGTGCACCTGCACCCAACCCTCAAGTTCCGTCACCAATAGTTGAACAAGAAGAAGCAAACCTATTGTCGGGCACATGGTATGATTTATTACAGCACTTGGACCGAATACCGGCCAAGATTTCAGTCTTAGAGTTGATCAAACGATCCACATTGCACCAAGATGCTTTAAAGGCTTTTCTTCAATAGGTCATGGTCAGCGAGGACATGGTAGTGGACAGTCTATCGTCGGCCCTAGCAACACTGACAAAAGGGCTGGTCATTACATTCTCTGAGGCTAAGTTAGCACCTCCTGAAGCGCACCAAATGTCACTCTGCATCTCCATCACCTTGAATAAGGTGACCATTGATGCGACTTTGGTCGACACTGGGGCCTCTATAAATGTCTGTCCACTCAGCACCCTGCGTGCCTGTAACATTTCAGAAGAGTTGCTGAGGCCAACTCCAACAACAATAGTAGCTTATGACAACTCAAGGAGAGCATGCCACGGGGTGATCACCTTTCAAGCCGAGCTCGGGCCGATGTCGATGCCCGTAGAATTTTATGTGCTAGATATTGATATGATGTTTAAGGCCATCTTGGGTCATCCGTGGATCGACAACCTCCATGCTGTGCCTTCTACCGCCCACCAGTGCCTCAAGTTCCCGTTCCAGGGGCGGGTGGTAAAGGTTAAGAGCATCTCCATGGTACACTCTATTGAAGCCATTTCTAACAACATTCTACCGACCCTCTGGCCAAGCAACAAGCCAGTCCTATCTGTGATGGACTTGGATTTTCCATGGGCATATGTGCCATGCAAGCCCACTGTTGCACCAGTCAGCATTAAAATGAAGCCAAAGATGAGAGACCCCAAAGGGTGGAACATGATATTAAAACTGGGTTATCAGCCAGGCATGGGTCTCGGTGCCTAGTTGTAGGGGCGGACCAAGCCCATCCCAAAGGGTAGAAAAATGAATAGAAGAGGTCTTGGATACCGAGAGTCGTCATTATCAATTTTGGGAGACTCGGGGCCGCTAACCTAGAACTATCACCAGCACTTTGTAAAGGGGCCATTACAGCCCGACACTCTGAAGACGCCACCTTGCCAGAATGACAAAGAAAGTACTGCTTGCATAGTGTTTGGACAACCTTTGTTGTCAAAGGGGCCTGTTGTCACGCCCCAACGCAGAATATCGGGACGTACAATCAGAAACTAGCTAGAAATAACACCAATATGCTAAACTAAGTAATTACATAGGTGCTATGAAAAGAAATACTTCTATCTGTTGGTCAGCCTAGAGGTGTTCTGGGTCGACAATCATAATCTGGTCGAAGATAGAACAAGGGCAATCGACCACTTGAGTTAGGCATTCAGTTAGAGATGCACGGTCTCTAATGGGCCGCCCAGAGATTTACACAGTCCATTTCTGGCTGCGCAGTCCTGGACAGTCCAATGTTGCCTGTGACTCACAACATGGTAATCCAATCGATTCCATCATGTACAAAGGTTCAGGTCTTGGTGGTACAACCTGTCTAGTATCCTAGTGAGAATTCCAGGCTCGCGGGGGCTTACGGAGGTCATAATAGAGGTCCTAGTTCAACGGAAGGAGTATCCGGCGGAGAGTCCCAACCATTACAAGGAATAGAAGCTAGAAAACATCGAAAATCAAGTGTACGCAGTCAATCCATTCCATTGGAGTAGAATGACTGTCAAAGCATCCCTAGCATCATTATTTCACTTCCCATATAATCATGTTTGAAATTAAAATCATTTGAGATGATGATCATGGACATGATGAAAGTAATCAAGTAAAGAAGTTATTAATTCCATAAGCTCCAATTTACATGTGGGTTGCTAACTTTAACATAATCATATTTAACTAAGTTGGCATATGCTAGAATCAAAATAATTAAATTTCTGTGGGATAGACGTTTGGTACAGAACCTTTCAATAGCCTCGACGGTCGAACGATAGGCTGTGCATACCCCACAGGCCCGACGGCCTGGCAAGATATGAGCGGTCTGTAGAGTGCCGTTAGGGTGTAAGAGCGGTCTGTGTCTGCCCGTTGTTTAACCAAACGGTATATACTTAGCCATTCTAACTATGAAACAGTCTGAAACACAAAGCATATGAATGGTTAAACACAAGTCGCCTAGGTAGACCGAGCGATCTATTGAGGGGCCATTCTAGGTTGAGTGGTTCATGTTGGTCCGCTCAAATGTTCCCCCTGCCCGAAACCGGTGAGTTCAGTTAGGGTTAACCAAAACGATCAAATACACATCGTATATGGCATGAAAATTAGGCAAAAGACTATCGATAGAATGAGAACACCATGGTGTATAACATGGTATAATCAATTTGATGTTTAAGCCTATAAATCCCTACGTTAATCAAGGTTGAATAAGGGAAACCCTAGATGGACATGCTCTTACTAACTCGATTAATATGCACAGTATACATAATAAAAATTGGGGATTTAGGTATCATTGGAATGAGGACTCGGAGACGAGTTCGACGATATATAGCACTTAGATTTTGGTCTGCTAGAACCTACCTTAATTGAAGGAAGAAGGGGGATGAAGAACTCCGATCGCGCCCAGAACACCTCTCTGATGATCATCGGTCTAGTTCCTCGAGGAGGATCGACCGGGTGCCCTCTGGGTTGATGGAGGAGGCCAAGTGAGAGAGGACATTCGCTTAGGAATTTTGTTCCCGAACTATCTAGATTACCTGGAAACTCTCGAATAGTCGGGCTATCTCCTTCACCAGTTGGAGGTACTTGATCATTTGTGCTTCTCGAGCTTCATAGTTCCCGTTGACTTGACTGGCGACCAATTGGGAGTTGGTGTAAATTTTGACTCATTTGGCTCCCAGGTGTCGCACCATCCTGGCTCCAGAGATAAGGGCCTCATATTCGGAGACGTTGTTGGATGCCAAGAAACTAAACTTTAGGGCGTATTGTAGTTCTGTTCCTTTGGGGGATTAGAGGAGGATGCCAGTTCCACAGCCGGCTGAGCTGGAGGATCTATCAACGAAGAGGTCCCAAGTGGGGCCTATCGTTGGTAGGGATACTTCTTCGGCCGGGATAGTGCTCTCTGTGATGAAGTCTACAAGGGCTTGTCCCTTGATGGCTGTGCAAGGTCAGTATGAGATGTCGTAGGCCCCGAGGAGTATGGCCATTTGACGAGGCCACCAGAAGCTTCGGGATGGGCCATAATCTTCTTCAGGGGCTCGCTAGTCAGCACTAGGATGGAGTGCCCATAGAAGTAGGGCCAGAGTCAACTGGCTGAGGTTACCAACGCTAGCACGAGTTTCTCAGTTACGGGGTAACTTCTTTCGACCGTGAGGAGCACATTGCTGACATAATATGCTGGCCACTGGACACCTCTTTCGTCTTAGACTAAGATCGAGCTCACTGTGGAGGGAGTCACCAGAAGGTACAGGTACAGTGACTCTCTAGGATTTGGCTTTGACAGCCCTAGAGGTGAAGCTGGGAATTCTTTCAGCTTGATGAACGCCTTCTGGCGCTCACTATCCCAGGCAAAGGTGGCAGATGCTAGCTTAGGCCCCCTTCACAGTTTAAAGAAGGGCAGGCACCGTTCCGCCACCCGAGATAGAAAGCAGTTGAGCACAACAATTCTCCCAGTCAGGCGCTAAACATCCTTGATGCAAGCAGGTGGCTGCATGTCTAGGATGGCTTGGACCTTGTCGGGGTTGGCTTCGATCCCTCACTGTGTCACCAGGAATCCTAAGAACTTCCCAGATCTAACTCCAAAGGCATACTTAGCTGGGTTGAGCTTCATGTTGTACGTCTGGAGAGTGTTGAAGGTCTCACCTAGGTCGGCGAAATGGTCTTCGGCCTTGGGTGTCTTGACGAGCATATCGTTAATGTATGACTCGACGTTCCACCTGATCTGGTCTTTGAAGATGTGGTTGACCAACCTCTGATATGTGGCTCCAGTGTTGACATGAGCAGGTACATGTGGCTGACCCTGCTGGCCTCGAAGAGTGATGCACTGGCGGCGATCAAGCAGTTCAAGGCGAACGTCGAGGTGGAAACCGGGCGGAAGCTCCGTGTGCTACGGACGGATCGTGGCGGCGAGTTCACCTCCACCGAGTTCGGCCAGTACTGCGCGGATGAGGGCTTGTCACACCACCTCACGGCGCCGTATTCACCACAACAGAATGGTGTCGTCGAAAGGCGGAACCAAACGGTGGTGGCAATGGCACGATGCATGCTTAAAGCGAAGGGCATGCCCGGTGAGTTTTGGGGAGAAGCCGTGACCACAGCTGTGTTCATTTTGAATCGCTCTCCGACGCGCAGTCTTGCGAGAAAAACTCCATTCGAGGCGTGGCATGGAAGGAAGCCGACGGTCCACTTCATGCGCACGTTCGGGTGCGTGTCGCATGTGAAGCTCGTCAAGCCACACCTGCAGAAGCTTGAAGATAGGAGTAAGAAGATGGTGTTCATCGGCTATGAGACCGGATCGAAGGCGTATCGTGTCTACGATCCAGTCGCCAATTGTGTACACATCACACGGGACGTGGTGTTCGACGAAGCGGCAAAGTGGAACTGGCATCATGACGAAGGCGCGGCGCAGACACTCATCGGCGGGGATACTTTCACCGTGGAGTACGAGTTGCAGCGAGGTCCGCCACCGGTTGAAGAACCGGTGACACCGCCACCGCAGGATGTGGAGCCGCGAACCCCGTCACAAGTGCATGACCCCACGGCGCAACAGCTCGACGAGGGAGTTGAGTTCGTCTCCCCACCCTCCAACGCCTCGGAGATGCTCGACGACGACGATGACGCGCCACGACGGTTTCGGACCGTGGACAATGTGCTGGCCACGGGTCCAGCACTGAACATCGACGCCGAAGATCTCCACCTACTCGCCTCTGAAGAGCCAAGTTCCTTTGCCGAGGCAGAACGCGAGGACTGCTGGCGCTCGGCAATGCTCGAGGAGCTGCGGTCCATCGAGGAGAACGAGACGTGGCAGCTCGTCGATCTCCCGGCCGGTCACCGACCCATCGGCCTGAAGTGGGTTTTCAAGGTCAAGAAGGATGAGAAGGGTGCTGTTGTCAAGCACAAAGCCCGACTCGTTGCTAAAGGGTACGTACAACGGCATGGGATCGACTTCGACGAGGTCTTTGCTCCCGTGGCGCGAATGGAGTCAGTACGGCTGCTCCTCACCATGGCCGCACATGAGGGGTGGACAGTACATCATATGGATGTAAAATCTGCGTTCCTCAACGGAGAACTGTCCGAGGAGGTCTACGTAATGCAGCCACCCGGTTTCATCGACGGCAACCACGCCGACAAGGTGTTTCGACTCAAGAAGGCGTTGTACGGCTTGAGGCAAGCGCCACGAGCATGGAACACAAAGCTGGATGCTTGTCTGAACCAGCTCGGTTTCAAACGGAGCACATCGGAGCATGCGGTGTACATCCGCGGCGAGGGAAGCCCAAGTCTCATTGTTGGTGTGTACGTGGACGATCTGATCATCACTGGTCCCGGTGAAGGCGACATCAGCAAGTTCAAGGACGAGATGCGCATCTTGTTTAAGATGAGTGACCTTGGCCTTCTCTCTTACTATCTTGGCATCGAAGTCCACCAGCACAAGAATGGCATCACCATCGGTCAAGCGGCGTATGCACGGAAGCTCTTGGAGAACAGTGGTATGAACCAATGCAACCCTTGTCAGATCCCCATGGAGACTAGGCTGAAGCTCAGCAAGGATGGTGTGGGAAAGCCAGTGGATGCAACCCAGTACCGCAGCATTGTGGGGAGTCTGCGCTATTTGGTTCACACCCGACCGGACATCACGTATGCCGTGGGCTACGTGAGCCGATTCATGGCAGCGCCAAAGGAGGACCATCTCACTGCAGTAAAACATATCTTGCGCTATGTTGCAGGGACGGTGAATTTTGGATGCCTGTACTCGAGGAAGAAGGAGGAGCGGCCAACACTGATCGGATTCAGCGATAGTGACATGGCCGGCGACATTGACGATCGTAAAAGCACCACAGGGGTTCTCTTCTTCCTCGGCCAAAGCCCAATCAGCTGGCAAACTCAGAAGCAAAAGGTTGTGGCGCTGTCTTCATGCGAGGCAGAATACATCGCAGCAACCTCAGCTGCTTGTCAGGGCATATGGTTGGCACGGCTGCTGAGCGATCTCACAGGAGAAGAAGCTCAGGCTGTCGGACTAAAGATGGACAACATGTCAGCAATCTCGCTCTGCAGCAACCCGGTGTTCCACGACAGGAGCAAGCATATCGATACCAGGTATCATTTCATCCGGGACTGTGTCGATGCAGGGAAGATCAAGGTAAGATACACAAGGACTGAAGAGTAGCTCGCCGACATACTGACGAAACCACTTGGGCGACTCAGGTTCCAGGATCTCCGAGTTCGAATTGGAGTTGCAGAGGTCGAACCAGCACGTCAGGATTAAGGGGGGATGTGTTGTCAGTAATCCTGCGCGATGGTCTCTCCCGAGTTCTTGGTTAGTGTCAAGTTACGTCATTTTTCCCAATTTTCTTCAGTTCGTTTCAGTTTTTTTTTGCCCGGCTGAACCGATCTTGCGTGAGTGAGTCAGCAGGGATTTTTTTCTTGGTTGTTAGCATCTTCCACGGTATCCGATCGTGGAGAGTGGAGCTAGTGTCCGATGGTCATGGCGTTGAAATAGGAAGGATTTGTTAGGCATTCTTTCTGTTTATAAATAGAAACGAAAGAAACCAAAAGGCTGCAACGTTTTTTGCAGCGCCAAGAACTATTTCCGTTTTCCAGGTTCTCCTCCGTTCTCGTGTGTGTGTGCTCGGGTGATTGATCGGCAGGGCTTACAGGGCAGACGTTCCCCCTCCCTGCTCGCCTCACCGGCCACCCCTCTAGTCGCACTCTCCCTTCACTGCTACGCACCCAGCCCCACCTGTCTGCCGCGAGCCCGCCGTGGCCACTGCCCACGGCTATAGCGGCCACCATGCAGTAGCCACCTTCCCGTCTGCCCCTCCTGCATGCGGCCCTGCCTTCTGCGCCACAGGAACAGGGCCTCCCGCCGCACTCCCTCACACTGTCATCCACTCTCCCTGGCCGGCCATCCCCCCTCCCACGCCGTTCCCAATCGTAAACCCAGCGCCACCCACCGTCAGCCCATGCACGTAAACAACCTTCCCCACCTCTCTCGCGAAGGACACACACCCCCCTCCTCCTCCCGTCTGCTGCTACGATGCCACCTCCGCAGTGCTCGGAAACCCAGCCGCCACCACCCCCTCACCATCCCACTTCGCCCCTGCCTCACCGGAGCTCCACTTCTGCCAACCCCTCCATCCCCTCCGAGCGCGGCAAGCATGGGGGCCCTCCCTCCACGCGCGGCGAGCACGCCCCCCCTTCCGAGCACGGCGAGCACGACACCGGCGGGCTGCCACCGCTGCCGTCATCCTCGCCTCATCAACCGATCGTCGCCGTCCAACTCCCCACCACGCCGGTGAACTCCCCAGCACACCCCAACGGCGGCCGCGTCCCTCCCATCGCCGCTGTCGTCCCCCCCTCTCGTGTTCTCTCTTTCTCTCGTCTCTCTCATTCTCTCTGCTCCCTCTCTCTCTACGGGATATTATTACTCTCCTTCTCTACTCCTCACCGATAGGGGCCATCGATTCCAACATCCTGTCGACGGCTATCTCCAGATCACTCCACGATGAGGGCGACCACTACTCCCTCAATGGCCAGACAAGGTCCAGCTCCAGCCCCAGTCCTCCAGTCCCCACCTCGTGGCCTCAACGCCTTCACAGGCCGGTCACCCAGCTCTAGTTCCAGTCCTCAGTCCTAGCCTCGTGGCCTCAACGCCTTCACAGGCCGGGCACCCAGCTCTAGTCCCAGCCTTGTGGCCTCAATGCCTTCACAGGCCGGTCACCCAGCTCCAGCCCCAGTCCTCAGTTCCAGTCTCGTGGCTTCAACGCCTCCATAGGCCGGCCACCCAGCTCCAGTTCCAATCTTCAGTTCCAGCCCTGTGGCTTCAACGCCTTTCTAGGCCAGCCACCCAGCTCCAGTATCAATTGTCAGTCCTGGCGATGCGGCTTCAACGCCTCCATAGGCCGGCCACCCAGCTCCAGTTCCAGTCCTTAGTTCAGCCCTGTGGCTTCAACGCCTTTCCAGGCCAGCCACCCAGCTCTAGTACCAACTGTCAGTCCTAGTGATGTAGCTTCAACGCCTCCATAGGCCGGCCACCCAGCTCCAGTTCCAGTCCTCAGTTCCAACCCTGTGACTTCAACGCCTCCATAGGCCGGCCACCCAGCTCCAGTCCCAGTCTCGTGGCCTCAACGCCTTCACAGGCCGGTCACCCAGCTCCAGCCCCAGTCCTCAGTCCCAGCCTCATGGCTTCAACGCCTCCATAGGCCGGCCACCCAGCTCCAGTTCCATTCTTCAGTTCCAGCCCTGTGACTTCAACGCCTTCCTAGGCCAGCCACCCAGCTCCAGTGCCGATTGCCAGTTCCAACAACGTGGCTTCAACGCCTTCACAGGCCAGCCACCCAGCTCCAGTACCAGTCCCCAGTCTCAGCACCGTGGCTTCAACGCCTCTACAGGATATCCCCCTAGTTCCAGCCCCAGCTTCCAATTCCAGTATCACGGCTACAACACCTCTATAGCCTAGCCACTCAGCGCCAGTTCCAGTGCCAATTCAGCAATCCGGTCATCACGCTTCCGTGAGCCAGTTACCCAGACCCAGCTGGTGGAACGATCTTTATTTGATTTTTATTAAATTATTTATCTTTCTATCTGGTTTATTCGTTTATTAATTAGGCGTGTCAGCCACTAATGTGACAATTTATTATGCGCTCATCTGACTGATCAGACATTTATGGGTGATCGTGTCGGGACCTAAAACTCGTCATACCATAAAGGCTACGACATTAATTCCGTCCCTCTGAAAGAGGGACAACCCTTGATTAATCGCCAAAATACATGATTATTAATAAATCTTGGGATACTTACATTGCACTCTGTCTGTATGTGTTGAATGCACTACGCTCTGATTGACGTGATCGTTATAGACTCCGTCACGCCACCTCCGAGTTCGTCTTCCGCTGGCTCGGGGCGTGACACCTTGCCCAGCATGCACAGGCCTTAGCCCAGGCTCGCATAGACCTCAGGCCCCAATGTGCACAGACCTCAACTTCAGCATGCACCGACCTCATGGTGGATGTGCACCGACCCCAGCTCGCATTGCACCGACCTGCCCTTGCAACTGCACCGACCTCAGTACACCTAGCCGCAGGCTGCACCGGCCTCACCCATGCCTGGCCGCCTGTGTGCACCGACCCACCCCTGATCTGTACAGACCTCAACCCGTGCATGCACCGACCTCAGCCGCACTTGCACCGACCTCAGCTGCACCTGCACCGACCTGGCTGTACGTATGCACTGACCTCAACTGCACCTGCACCGACCTGGCTGCACACTTGCACCGACCTCAGCTGCACCTGCACCGACATGGCTGCACGCATGCACCGGCCTCAGCTGCACCTGCATTGACCTTTCCTTAGCCTGGACAAACCTGCACTGACCTTAGTTGCAGCCTGCACCGACCTCAGCTGCAGCCTGCACCGACCTTAGGGCGGACCTGCACCAACCTCATGCTGGCCCAGTAAAACATTGCACTGACCCCACCCCAGCCCATGCAAGCATTGCACCGACCTCAGCCCCTTGCTGCACCGACCTCATGCTAGCCCAAGGAAGACATGCACCGACCTTGTCCCTTGCATGCATAGAACTTGCACTGACTGTCCCTCGGCCCAGGCTAAACCTGCACTGACCTCATGCTGGCCCAGGGAAGACATGCACCGACCTTGTCCCTTGCATGCATAGAACTTGCACTGACCGTCCCTCGGCCCAGGCTAAACGTGCACCGCCCTTGCCCTTGGCCCAGCCAAACATGCACCGACCTTCCTCCTTAGCCAGGGAAGACATGCACCGACCTTGTCCCTTGCATGCATAGAACCTGCACTGACCCTGTTTTGAGCCTGCACCGACCTCATGCTAGCCAGGGCATACATTGCACTGACCCTTCCCCCATTACAGTCTGAACATTGCACCGACCCTGCCCTTCTCAGCCCAAACATTGCACCGACCATGCCCTCTGCCCATTCCACACACACTGCCTGTGCCTTACCCGACACACTCCAGACCCTGCCACGTACGCTCCAAATGTAATAAATAATAATAATAATACTCATAAATAGATAAAAATAAATAAATAAATAAATAATAAAAGAATGATAATAAATAAATAAATAAAGGAGAATGCTGACCCCTAAGGGTCTGGGATTCCCAACTTGAGTGGGGGCCGGCACGCCGGGGGCGTGGGTTTGGGGTGGCGCTCCCTCACGTTTCGCGGTGGGCACTCTAGAGTGGTGTGTAAGATCGGGCTCTCGGCTCACCGTTCGATGAGCATTCAAGACAATACAGAATTAGCAAACCGGTAACCAGCCAAGGGGTAATAAGTGCTTACCTGACCAGTGTGAAAACACTGATCCCGCTCGGAGACGAGGGCGAGCGGGGAGGTGTGGGTACGCACCCGCACGCCGCGGCGGTGTCGCTTGACCTGAATGTGAAATAGTTATAGCACTACACCTCACACAAGAGGGGGGTTCTTGGGGTGGGGGTTAATGTGTTACACCCAAAACTACCTCCATGCAGGGAGGGGCCTTCAGCCGGCTAAGCGGGGGAGGGGATGGAGCTAGTAACTTAAGGTGCCAGGCTCCTCGCCCGTGCTACCAGGTTCTGGAATCGTAGGACAGCCGGTCGAAGAGTACGCTGCCACGGATGCTCCCGAACTCCAATTGTGCCGAAACTAGAGCCAAAATACTCTGATCTGGCCCAGGAAGATGTTGGAATTTTTTGGGTCAACCCTGAGTCGATTGCTGGATGGTATAGGTCATGGAACAGTGCTGGTCCGTTCTGGTGCTGACCACTCCGAGGATCTTACTGCTGGAAGATGGAGATGCCACGGGCCGTCCTGAACTCAGATGGAGGCAGGGCTGATACCAAGATGATCGTGGATGAGTCTTATTTCAGATGGGACTGACGGCAACCTCAGAGAACGTCGTGGTCGATCGTACTTGCCAGAAGAGTGGAGGTGGGTCCGTTCAAGAACAGAGGAACCAACCTAGCGCGACCTTGATAGAAATTTCGTAACTTCTGATTCCAGGGTCCGAATCTCATTCTGCTTCTTGGGGATGATAGAGGACTAGTAGAAGTTACTCTCAGCGAAGTTGCACATCCAGATCTGTCAAGAAGTGGTCGTGGTGGAAGATTTTCTAGGGCTCTAGTTCTCTGCCTGGGAGCTCTTGTGCAGTCGGGGGAGAATCACTCTCGCAGACAACTCCGAACTCGGATGAAGAGGAAACCACCGCCCTTGGAAAACCCTCTAGATGAACTTTCCAGTGGTATATGATTTGCCACCAGAAGAGTTGGGTAAGTGCCAGAGAAGTCGTAATCTTCAGGGCCCTTGCTATCTGCCTGTGACCTAGTACCAGAGCTGCAATCCGAATGGTTTCCAATGAAGCGAGAAGGGGGCTGCAATGCAAGAGGAGTGGAGGCTGCTGGTTTGGGAGTGGGGAGGACGTGGTTGGGGGTTCCTTGGAAGAAAGTACCAGAACAAGAACTAGTCAGAGTAACACTCATCAGTGTCAGTCTAAGCCTCTGACCACGTGTGCACACATTGACCCCTGCCTAGGGTCACGCCTCTAGCTAGTTCCCCCCCCGTAGGACGCTACTGTAACCGCGGGGGCCCACGGTAACTAGCCTAAAAATCGTTAGATGGGAACACCCCTCCACCTCTCCCCGGTGGGCCGACACTAAGGTCATTGAGCTAGGACTAGTGGCTCCATCACGAGGAAAGAGAAAGTAACTCTACTGGGACATAAAGATATGTTTTTAATTCATAAAATATCTTAAACATAGTGGAGAATGCATTAGAACATCATTCACTACTTTTAGCGTAGGAGAGAGCATAACGGATCAGCTCTACCCTGTTAAATAACATAACGGATCAGCTCTGCCCCGTTATATAACATAACGGATCAGGTTTGGGGTGTCAAGGTTATATGATGCACCTCCACTGGTCCATTATGTCGACCCAAACTACTTTCCAGTTAAACCAGTCATAACGGATCAGGCATGGTGCGTTATGTAACATAACACACCACTCATGCTCCCTTATGGCCACTCGAGTTATTTTTATAAAAACTCAAAGACCCAGAGAACATAACGGATCAACGGCGATCCGTTAAGGTCACCAGAATGTGGAAAATCCACAGTTTCTCACAACTATAATGGTCATACGTAGGGGCGTTATACTAACAACCTTAACTGATGTATGCATGAGCATAACGGACTGGGTGTGGTCCGTTAAAGGGGTATAACGCGCCAGGTGAGGTGCATTATACACATAACGGTCACTGGCATGACTGCTATGTGAGCTGGGTAGCGAGTGGGTTCGGTTTGAAACCGAGCCACCCCTCGGTCGACCGAAATCGACGGGGTTCACTACAAAAACCTATAACCTACCTTTCCTAGCATCCATACCAATCGTTAAGAGCTAGAAAACATAAATATGATGCCCATAGATGATTAAAAACACTAATTATCATATTTTTAGGAAAAACTAAAAATGGATATTAACTAGGCTAAACGGGCATGGACCGCCATGCATGCGGTGTCAAAACGTTCCTAGCGCAGAGACGGTTCCATCCCCCTACCTCGTTCGCATCGAATCGGCCATTCCGGTCGCATGCACGCGAAGTGGACGCCGTGCCCCTCTCGCCCCGTCCCGTCCAACTGTCTCACGAACCGCAGAGTGCAGGGTGTCAATGTGATCCCCTCGACGCACTGGTTCCAACGGTGTCCCCCACGTCCCGGTCGGGCTCTGAAAATGGCAAACTAAGAAGGAGAGAGAAAGAGAGAGACATTGGGAGAGAGAGCGTATTGAGTATAGTAGATCTGATTAACGGATGAATTAGTGATTGTAATGGAATATTTTGATTATCAATAAATAAAAGTTGAAGTTGAGTAAATACTTGTGCAATTACATTTTTGTGTGATTATATCACCCTCTGATCGTGCTTACTTGCGAGAGGCTTACCATGCCGGCTGTTCGCATCTCCCTAAGCGAGTCTTTCGCTGTACATAAAGGCTCGGGGTGTGACATGGGCACTCTAAGTGCTTCCCCAGTGCATCCTCCCAATCCTCCCACGGCACACTCTTAAACCCCTTCGCCAGTATACTCTAAAACCCCTTCGCCAGCACGCCCTTAAACCCCTTCGCCGGTACACCTTTCCTTACCCTTCGTCGGCACACCTTCCCTTACCCTTCGCCGGCACACTCCTTGAGTGACGCACCCCCCTTTGCTAAGACCCTTCCCCGGCACACTCTTCATCCCTACCTCCACCGATGCACCGCAGCCATGCCTTGGCACCCTAGCACGGCATGACCCCACCTGCGTCGGCCTTAACCATGCATAGCCCCCACCTACACCGACCTTGGCCTTGTGTGCACGAACCCTGCATGGACCTCAAGCTCCTACATGCACAGACCCTACATGGACTCATCCGAACTTGCATGGACCCTGTTCCTACCTTGCACGCACATGCACGGACCTTGCATGGACCTGACCCTAAACATGCATGGACTTCGCCCAGCATTGCATGGACTTAACCCCTAACATGTATGGGCTTTACCCAGCATTGCATGGACTTAACCCCAGATATGCATGGACTTTGCACAGCATTGCATGGACTTAACCCCAAACATGCATGGACTTTGCTCAGCATTGCATGGACTTAACCCCAAATATGCATGGACTTTGCCCAGCATTGCATGGACTTAACCCCAAACATGCATGGATTTTGCCTAGCATCGCATGGACTTAGCCCAAGTCTTGCATGGACTTTGTCCAAACCTATACGGACTTGCATGAGCATACATGGACCTTACTTGCACTGCACGGACCCAACCCCGTGCATATGCACGGACCTTGCCCTTGACCCCGTGCATATGAACAGACTTACCCCAGAACGTGCATGGACTTCATCCCAAACCCCGTCCATATGCACGGACTTGCCCAACCGCTGCATGGACTCAACCCCGTGCATATGCACAGACCTTGCCCTTGACCCCGTGCATATGCACAGACTTACCCCAACCATGCATGGACTCAACCCCATTAATATGCATAAACTTTATCCTTGACCTTGGGCATATGCACGGACTTACCCCAGAACTTGCATGGACCTTCATCCCAGACCCCATGGGTATGCACGGATTTAAAAAATACATACTCAATAAGGGCCATATGAATATGGTGGATAATTTGAAGATTTATCTTCATGTTGGTCCCTTGATGCATATCCATCCAACTTGGCATGCAGTGTGCTCACCCAAGACTCCCAATGAGATGAATAAGAGCCCCCTACATGAGGTTGCTCTTGTCCAAGTTGTGGCCAAGGGTTTTGTGGTTGTGTACTATAATTTTCTGACCATGGCTCCCAAGTAGAGTGTGAGCTACCTGAAAAAAAATAAGAAACCTCATTAGGATGTTGTCTCATCATCTCATGCCAGTTGAGAATAATAAAAAGTACCTAAAAATCCCCAAATTGAGACCGTACCTCCATAATCATGTTGTTGCTGCCCCCAAGGCTGCCAATCATGATATTGTGATGTAGTGTCTTGTTGGGCCCCAGTTTGAGATGCATCTCTATAAGCACCATAACTTTGTTCCTCTTCTCGTTGTTTAGTAGTCTGTATTTCCCAAAAAGTTGGACCACCTCCTCCATATTGTACACGTCCTGTGCATCTATCATCATCATCATCATCATCATCATCATCTCTTTGAACACAAGGACGAGGTGATTTGGGATGGCCCTCATCTTGTTGTCTTGTGGTTGATTTTCTTTTGTATACCTGGCTCTGCTTTCCCTTATCTGTAGATCTGAATGCAATAGTAGACTCAGAAATCCTTGGTGGCTGAATATCATGCTCTCTTCTACGGGGAATAGACACATAATGTCGATGTGGGATGCGAGACTGGACCTCAGGGTCAGGCTGAGAAGTAGGTGGGTCCCCCCTCCTGAAATTCTTTATCAAGTTGGACATCATCCAACTCTCCCTCTGCCTAATCACGATCTGAGGGGTTAAATAATGGGTCATCTAAAGGAGTTCTTGCCTCAACCCATGCACTCAGTGGATGCTCTTCTTTAAATAGTTGATCTAAATCAGTTTGCCCTTCACTTGTTGCTGGGCCTTCTTCTTCTGCCCCTACCCCTCAGACTCACTCAGCTTCTTTTCCAACAACCTTTGGTGTCTTTGTTGATTTTTCATTCTGAGTCTCATCTGGTAGTGACAGAACACCAATTTCTCTAATTTCTGAGCCTTCAACCTGTTCCTCAATTTTATATTCACAAGATTGATGATGCTCCAATTTCTTTCACATTCAGTTGTAGATGTAGTCTAACTTAGAACACAGATAGCAGTATCTGTTAAAGCATTTACACCCATCCTTCTTCTTTTTACAGCTGCCCACCAATCAGCTGTTACAAAACAAGAAAAAAATAAAGTTAGCATGCATTATTAGCTAATAAGGCACTGAAGGTCATCACATAATATTTTTAGAGGCTTGAAATAGGTATAATATGTATCGACCGGACAACTTTGGAGAAGATAAAAGTGCCGGAATAGAAGGACGCTTGGCTCCACCGACGCTCTATGACATGCATAGAAGAATCTGTAGAGGATGGAATAAGAATTGGGGGTTATTTCCCCAGGATGCCGCCCATAGTATTGAAGGACAGACGCGATGAAGGGATAGATTGGAAGGCGAAAGCCCGCCTTGAAGGAGGCCACCGAGACCATAATCCCGCCCGAAGGAAGACTCATCATGTCATCATCAATGGTCGGGAAGATGATGTCGAACTTGGGGGGAATCTGGAAAGCTTCCTACAGGCCATGAATCACCTTGTACGCCACTAGCGGCGGGGAACTGGGTCGACTAGTACCAGCACCCAAAGTGCTCGACACACCACCTCGGCTGTGAGGTGCTTCTTCAGAGGAAGAAGAGCTGACACAAGGGACTCTCCTATGTGGGGGCATGACTACGAAAGATGGGAAGCACGAGGGAAGAAAGAATCATCACCAGGCACAAGGGAGGAGGATGCTTATGATGAGCGCGGCAACCAGCAGGACGCAGATGGAGCCTACGGAGAGACCACGCCGTAGTCCTTATAACCACCCTTAACGAATCGACGCTACCCCTCGGAAGGCAGGTGAAAAGACACCTGTCACAACGTCAGGCATCCATTCAGAGCCCGCACTCCCAGAACAGGACAAGATGCAAATCATGATTACCAGCATGGCTTTTGGCACCGTTAGAAGCACCTTGTGCGTCGGGTAGGTCCCGAAGTTACCAACGCCCACGGTGTGAGGAAATCGACTTTAGGTCTCACACTCCAGAAAACCCTCTCCTAGTCGACTCTCAGCCCCTTGCAGAGTGTTTGGCGACTGAGAGTAGGGGGGAAGTGAGGAGGGTAAATTTGACTTGGCCCAGGGATGGCCCAATAATGGCAGGCCCACGATAGGTTGCTCACGATGAGCACTCCCAAGGGGTGGGCGCACGTACACGGTCCACCAAAGGGAGGCCCAGCCCAGAAGAGCATCAGATTCTACAGTGCGTAAAACGCTATGGCCCAAGCGTAGTTATCACCGGAGGACTCTCCGGAGACTGACCGTTGCCCCCATAACGACGGCCTTGACCCCATAACGGGCGAGCGTGCCCCATGAGCACCGTAAGACTCGCCCCGGGACTAGCCAACGCCGGGGTAATCACCCTCCAATAGAAAACTTTCGTCACTATAGCGGAGAAATGTTACTCTACTACGGATGCCCTTCCCTATCAAGGGATAATGCCCCTCGCTCTAGGACAACCCCATATAAAAGGGAGATTGATAGAGGAGAGGCTTGCCTAGGCTTCTCCAGATGATTCTCCCTTGCCATGAGGTGGGAAGATCTACCCTATTTTTTCTTGCAACCTTCAATGGAATGGACAAGCTTATGACAATACGAGCAGAGACCAGGGACATGATTGTAGTTGACAGGTTGCCAGAAACCAACACCATCAAGATCTATCTAGAGCCTTTCCCTGCGTGGCAAGGACAAATCCATTTCTACACAGGCCAGCGCCTCAGATGTGTCAGTCATGGCCAGCGATCGCTCATGGATCCGCGGGACCATTCCAAAGTTACTGGCTATGGACCGCAAACAATCTTCATGATACAGGTTGGTTGGCAAGGAGGGGAAACCAATCCAAACTGGCACCGTAGGCGGATCTGTTTCAAAGCTGAAATCTATCGTCCAGTGAAAGAATCAGAAGAGAAAACCCTTAATATACAAGTTTTTCTGAATCAACAATTTCATGAAGTCAGATTCGCAATCAAAGCGGAGAAGAAGGTGTCTCGAACTGAGCTTGCTAATTACAAAATCTGAGGAGAGGGCCAGGCGCTGCAGCAAGCAGCTCTTGATCTCAGCAAAGGTAGGATGACCATATGAACACTTGGCCACAATAGGAAATGAAAGGAAACGGACCGAAGCCTAGACCTCTTCCTTGGAGAAGAACACCGCTGGCTCACCTCTATCAGTAAACGCAGGTTCCTTCACCTAAAAAGCTATCTGAGGCTTCTGCTTTGATTCCATTAAGGCCTACGCAAAGGTTTGGCGGCTACCAGCAAGAGGTAGGGAGGAGGCATGGCGGCTACCAGCAAGAGGTAGGGAGGAGGCAATTCCTGACGGCGCCGATGAAGGGGGTGGAAGCCCTGCCTCATCGGCCATGGCCGGTAGGAGGGCGCACAGAAAGCAGCAGAGGGCGGGCATTCAAATGGCTTCAGAGAGTCCTATTTCATTATCCTTTCTCGTGAGCCTTATCTTTTAAGCCCTTGCGGTCTATCACACGACCGTTAGGGAACCTTTGGTGGTCCTTTGCTAGACCGTTTAGGTACAGAGAGTCCCATTAGGTCTCTTCGGTCTTATCTCTTCTGGACAATGGAGCCTTGCGGTCTATGGATGGACCGTTTGTTCCTGCCTTGCGGTCTATCGCAAGATCATTAGTGCAGACAGAGGGTCCTGCTCTGACTGTTCTTTCTCTACTTTGCTGTGGACGAACTAGAGTCCTTGTTTTGATGATTTCACTCCGAATAGTGATCCTCAGAACCTTCTATTTGTTTCTATGGACTCTTGAGAGTTTTATCTTCAAGAGTTTGCTAGGTTCAGGCCTATTTTTGTGCAAGTTTCTCTCCAACTCGACCCCCATGATTGAGGAAATCCGCCATCCAGACCTCCCACCCACCCGGCCAGAGGTGGCTACTGCTAGTGAGAAAGTTACCGCTGAGCCTGCTAGACAGCAGGCAGAGGCGATCGGTTCTGAAGTCCCGTCTGGGGCTGAGGGAGTGCGAGGCGAGGCATCGACCCAGTCTGAGCTGAGTAAAGCTATCCCGAGAATGGGGACGTTGTGGGGGGATGCTCCGGTCTCGACTCCCCGGGAGGGAACTCTTCCCCCTTTGGCCGGTGCCCCGACCGTTCGGGCTTCTCTACACCAAAGGTGCCGATCCTTGGCACCTTCACTAGTTTGGGAGGAGTTCAGGCATAGTCCCCCTTCACTGCTCTTCGAGAAGGTGATGGAGGGTGACTTGATCGTGGCCCAGCTGGGGGCCGAGATAGCCGATTACTTTGGACGATTGGAAAGTTAGGAGAGGTCCCTCTCTCGGGCCCGCACCGAGTCTGATCGGTGGGTCGAGCAACTGACTTCCGAGCTTGAAGTCCTTTGGCGGGAGGCAGCCTCGCTTCGGGCACAGACTCAATCGAGCCAGGAGGAGGCTCGGACACTAGCCAAGCGGCTGGCCCAAGCTCGTTATATGGCCGACCTGAAGAGCAAGCGCCTGGAAGAGGAGCGTTAGGCTTAGGTCGAGCGTAATGAGCAGTGGAGGGCCGAGCGGGAGAAGCTCGATAGCCAGGCTCGGGAGGCCGAGCGAGTGCGGGGGGAAGCTGAGGTTGCGCGGGTCAAGGCCGAGGTGAAGTTGTCTGAGGCCGAGATGAAGTTGCTCGGAGCTGAGCAGAGGGTGGCCGAGCTTGAGGAGAAAGCAGAGCAAGCTGGGGCAAAGGCGATCGATCAATATAGGAGCTCGGAGGGCTATCACGTAGCTCTCCAGAAGGTTGCCTTCTTATATTATGAGCCAGGCTATCGACGGGGGTTACGGAAGGGGTTTGCCCAAGGCTTCCATCGAGCGGTCATCGAGGCCCAGCAGCAAGTGCTCGATGAGCTCATTTTTTCTTTTGGGCAGCTCTACGACTCGGATGAAGGCGCCACAGATTCTCCCTCTCCGACGTCGAGTGAAGGGGGGAGCAGGGATGCTACCATTTCAGCAGTGGAGTTGCCAACTCCGGTTACCTCGGGGGGGCACACGATCAAGGCAGTTCCCACACAAGTGGGGTCAGTGCCTGGATCGGCCACCATTGAGGATGCCAGGGGCAGATCTCTTGGCGTTGAAGATTCTTCGTTAGTCGAGCCTCAAGAAAGGCCACGGGCCTCTCGGAGTCCCCCTATCTCCATAAACTAAGAGCATGAGCTTGATGGCCCGCGGATCGAGAAGGTCGACCTCTAAGGTCGACACTTCTTATCCTGTATGTTGTTTTGTTCTCAGGATAGAACAAGGTTGAAAAAATGTCGACCTGGGGAGTCGACACTTTTCACCTGAGTTCTGACTTTTGCGTTTTGGCAGAACGCTTGTGATCGAGAGTCGACCCCAGTGGGTCGACACTTGTTCTGTGGCATTCTGATCGGGTTTTCAGATCTGAACGCGAACCCACTAATCTTAGGTTCGATGGCCATGGTTGTTTACCTTATTGCCCCTAGGGTTTTTAGGGATGATTGTATGTGCTAAGAAGAAGCTTTGGCAAGGGGTTTGTAGACTTAATGTCGTGTTTGCTGCTTGATTTATATGGCCGCCCCTTGGCCGATCGGGAGAGATTTTTAGGTGAGAGCCTAACGAGTTCATCTTCTTGCAGGAGAAGAAAGGGCCTTTGCACTCTGCTGGAGGACAAGGAAGGCAATGCCAAGATCATTTCCTCATGACCCCGAGCTAGGATTTGGAGGCCACAGTCGGCATCCTCTTCGTCCACTACCTCGGGCGCACTAATCTTCAAGACCAGCTTCTTCCATCTCTCGGTTCTATCATTCCAGTGCTCCCTTCTCTAATCTCCGTGTTTGGTTAAGGATTTGTGGGGAAGATCATGTTGTTTATCATCTTTTGAGCTTAGATTTTTATTCTCAGACTGGGCATTGTATTTTCTCATCTTACATTCATCTTAGACGATTTCGGAGCTTGCTCTGAGTGTGTGCGATTTCTCATCGTCGAGCGAGAACCCACGTGTGTGGGTCGTCATGCCCATGTGTGTGTGGTGGTTGCTGCCGTCGTGCAGCGTGTTGAGTGGAATCCTCTGGAGGTGAGAGGGGTGGACGTAGGACGGCACTTGGTGCGTCCGAACCACCTAAAAATCATTATGCCATGGTTTGCTCTTTGTGTAACTGTTGATATTTCCTATCCATTCATATATCGAGTGTGATTCGGTGAGACGAGAGATTCATTAACGGTTCACTCATTCATTATCATCTGAGTGATCATTATCAAGCATTGTAGAGTTGTGAGTGCTTGTTTGCAAATCACTTATACATTTTAATCAAGCTTGAATCTAGTGTTTATTTACCATCTGCGTCGTTTAGTTAAACTTTGTTACAAAGGGTGGGCAATCAATTCACCCCCCTCTCGATTGCCTCGTAACCGGGCCAACAACAATATTAAGCCAAAAAGGTGGAAAAAGACACTAATTACATGACTCTATAATTCTAATCTACACTCAAGAAAAATATAAAAGACATGAATCTTCTAAGCTCCAGGAGCACTCATTCACACTTAGCCCTTCTCATTTGAGTGCTATTTTTGACAAGGCCCGTGCATATGTCTTGAAAAATCAAGTCTGTGCATCGTCCAGGTCTGTGTACGTTCTAACTTGTTCATTTTCATGTTAGTGCACATGTCTGAGTACATGCATGCTTTGGGTCGCCAAGTCTGAGCACATTCGTTTGAGGTCCGAGCATGGTGAAGTCCGTGCATCTTTGTACATACAAAGTCCATGCACGCCTTTCTTCAGTAGAATCTGAGCACAGACGAGTCCGTGCATCTTTTCATTGCAAGCAGAACATCAAGTCCGTGCATGCTTTGCCTTTGGTTTAAACCCCGTGCATATTTTCCTTTGGCAGAACACAAGTCCATGCATGTTAAACCCCGTGCATGTTCTCCCTTTGGTTTAAACCCCACGCATGTTATCCCTTGGTAAATCACAAAGTCCGTGCATGTTTCTTTGAAACAAGCATCCGTGCATGTTCATTTGAAACATGCATCCGTGCATGTTTTGACTTTGCTTCACAAATGCCCACGACTTGGAAATCAAGCTCGTGCACATATCAACCCCGTGCACATTCCTCATACCAACTCCTTGCATGCTCTGCCCGCTATCAAGTCCGTGCATCACCTTGAAGTCGGTGTATGCACTGTGGCAAAGTTAGTGTATGTCTGAGCATACACTGTAATTAAAGCTTTGCAGGTTCGAGCATATGTGTTGTGTATTCTTCTGCAAGTCCGAGCACTTAACAACGTCCATGCACCTTTTGCACATTGCAGGATTAGAGTCGAAGCATATAATGTAGCAAAGACAGTGTATGTCCTTAGAAGGTCCGAGCATATTGGACCTAGTCCATGCATGTTTGCTAGACCAACCTCATGCATCTCTTGCTCAATGTATTTTGAAGTCAGAGCATACACTATAGCTAAGTCAGTGTATGTCTGAGCAAGTCTGTGGTATGACTGTCTTAGCTACAGCAAGTCTGTACACATGCTGTAGCAGTTAGTCTTCATGTCTAAACATACTCCATGCATATTTTTTATAACTAGTACATCTTCAAATGAACTAATAATTGTTTCTATGTTGACAGATATTGTTTCATGGAGTATGAGGGTGACACGTGATCCAAGGTTAGATGCTGTGCCAGGATCATGCCATGTGTCAAGGCTTTAGGGCTGGAATCCATGGAAGACACACACCCTTTTGCAGCTGTTATAAAAAGGAAGACTTCTCCCTTTGGAGAAGATGATGGTGAAAAGATCGTAGAGCAGAAGCAGATCTGTGCGATCCAGAGAAGAAAAAGAGAGAAGAAAAAGAGAGAAGAAAAAGAGGAGAAGAGAAGAGCTGTCTTGAAAGTGGAGTGTTAAAGAGCTTCCCAAAATAAACACAAGTCATCAACTTTGAACCACCAGAACAAAGGGCAAAAGAAAAATAAAGCCCTAAGCTAAACCCTATCCACCAAATCACAAAAGATACTCAACATACTCTACAAGATTTATACCACGAAGAAGTACAGAACTAACACAAAAAGGAAAAAAACTACAATAACCCAATATAAAAACACCAGCAGAAAAAAACTTGGAAAAGAGGAAGAGATAAGAATGACGGCCCTACGGAGGAAACAGCGGGAGGAAGAAAGGCAAAATTTTCTCCCCAAGAAGTCGGGAAATCAAAACCCTAGGGTTCGCATCAACCTCAGATGCCTTCCGCCACTACCCACGCCCATAGAACCGTAGAGGTGTCGTGAAATGCCGCTGTTGGAACCCTAGAGAGAGGAGGGCGAGGTGCTCTCATGAGTAGCTGAAGGAGATGTCATCGCCGTCGTAAGCAGCCGAAGGATCGCCATCGTGAGCAGCCGAAGGATCGCCATCATAGGTGGCCGATCGTCGCCGTGAGATGCCGTTGCTGGAACCCAGAGAGAGCAGCCGAAGGAGATCGATCTAGAGACGGGAGCGAACCCTAGAGCAACCGAAGCAGAGCGCCGATGGCTGATGGCCGATGGGGTTGCTCACCCCGAAATGAGGCATTATATGGTGCCCCGATGATCCGATCCGAAATCCCAAATTTCAGATCAAAAAAGTGCCACCCCGATCATCACACATATCTCATTTCGGATCAAACAAGCAGCTCTGAATCCAAAAAAAATTTTAGATCCAGATCGAATTTTCGGATCCTGAGACTCCATTGACATCCCTACATGCTCGTACTTTCTTGTTCATGAAAGGCCAAATTTACTTCTACATGATTAAATCCTACTTGTTCATATTGTATACCAGCTCATGTCTACTTGCTCAGTTATCTCATTGTTGGTTTTAGATTGTTCCTTTAAGAATGTAATTATGATGATGAACAAGAGAATATGAATGATGAATATAAATTGTAAACAAGTGCAACATCAACTCAAGCAATCAACATGGAATGTAAAGCACATGGGCATGTCATCTTAACAGAAGTAAGCAAAGGAAAAGGAAGAAAACGCACGCCGGGGCGTGGAGCAAAGGAATAAACTAAAACACACACCATAGGTATGGAACAACTAAAATAAAGCAAGTAAAGAGATAAGATGATGAGAGAAAGAAGACTAATGTCCAACTAAAGGAATGTGATTGCCACCAAGGTAATTAAAATAGTAGGACTAAGATAAGTACCTTGGAAAGAGCCAGATGAAACACCCGCCCACAAGAGAAGAAAACTTGGCCTCTGCAGACTGAAATTGCAAGAGTCTAGCCTAAATCTAGCAAGCAATGATCAAACACGTATGAACAAATGAATATGCCAATCATGCAACAATGAATAAACTCAGGAGAGATCAACACCCAACAGCATGGAACGAATGTAACATGGCAATCTAATCAAGGCTCGGGTGGACTGTAGCACAGATATGCGATCTTATGAAGACCGTCCAGGGGGGATAGGCGGTTCGTGGTGAACAGTCCAACAGCAAGGGTCGACAATAAGTGCAGAACAAAGACAAAATGAGCTTGTAATACTAAACAAATAACTGAGCCACTGGTGAACGTACCTGGGTGGGTGGCCTGTCACAAGTCGGGCAAGACCTGGAGCGGCCCTGGCACAATTGCAGATAGAACAATGCAAACAGGGGTACCTACCTGTGCCAGGAAGACAAGCGGCCGACTGATGGCCGCAGGAGGAAGCAGGGTCGTAGAGCGAACGCGGCTAGGGATGATGAAGTGCGATCGACCTCAATCCGCACTAACAATCCAGTGGCCCTTAAAGGACCGCACAATCGCCAGGGAATAGGACCGTCAAATGCCAGCCAGTGACCTACGACAACTTGACAAGAATAGAGACTAACAACGCAAAACAAGGGAGGGGGGTCAGCAAACACCAACACGATGGGCACTAGGCATCCCACCGTGATCGCCAGAAAGTCTGTTGATCAGAAAAATAGCTTTTCCTTTTAAATGCCGGCAATAGGATGAGGTCACCCTTTTACTCCTCTCGGCTAGAGAAGCACGTAAGAATCAATAAAACCGAAAGGGTGGGGTGAAGACAGAACCTGTGTGATCGCCACCCAAGACCCCGGACGCGATGGACACGCCGTGTCTTGAGAAATAAGGAGAGACACTCACCTTTGCCTAGCGCTGGGAGGATGAGCGGCCGACGAAGGACCGCCTAGAAGAGGTGCGGCTCTCTGTAGGCCGCCTACCAGCGCTGGAATCAAATGCGGGACGAAGAACGCTGGTAGTGGGACGGTTCTGGATCAGCCTCAGGACGAAGATGAACGGCCACGAGGTAGCTGCTCAACGACTTGGACGGACAACGATCGACTGCTCTACTCCACCTTCCTCCAAGTCGTAGGACTTCAACCTCCACTCTTTCCGGTCGGCCAGAGAGAGTGGGCCTCGTGCTGGATAGCTGCTGACCTGCAAGACAACGTGCGACCAACAAAAGAAAACCCAGATTAGATCCACGCGGTGTAGTATACACTGGAAATGATAGAACGTAAACTAACTAACATGAATGGGGGTTCACCTAGAGGTTTTTTAAACCCCTAGGGGGTGCCAAAATGTGGGTGGGTGTGTGAAAATGATCACAACAAGGCTACCTGTCAACTGCTGGGTGACCCCAAGTTGACTGGAACCCGACAATGACGACACATACAGACACACACACTGCATGTACAAATATTCCTGGCCGTCCCATCATGGTCACAGTCCTCATAGGATGTCAACAGACACCCACGAGTCATGGGCAAACCACGAGATCTAGCCAAGATAAATAGAAACAAAAGCGGTGGACGACGACGACATTTGGGCAAAGCAAACCATCACTCAACCGCTAGAGGAACCCGACAGTTGAGGAACGACCGCTACGCAACCAGAGACAACAACACTGGTAGTTCTAGATCGAGTCGTTACGCTACTGTCGTAGTCAGGGAAAAGACCACACCCAGTCACCTAAACCGACTGATCCAGACAACCACCAACAAACAGAACAGATGCAGAATGGGACAATGGCCAACAAGAGGACTATAACGCGCCAGCATAGGGGCGTTACCTGCTATAACGGACCACCGAAGGGGCGTTATGGTAGATAGACCCAAAACTCTAAAACAGTCAATATAACGCACCAAGACAGGGGCGCTATATCAGCATAACACACCAGGAAAGGGGCGTTATGGCCAATAGACCAAAAACACAAACAAAGAGGAATATAATGGACCTTCGTAGGCGCGTTATACCAGCTTAATGCACTACAATAGGCGCGTTAAAGTCAACAGACCCAAACACTAATATGAACAAGAAGCATATAACGGACCACAATGAGTTCGTCATAGCCACATGACGCACAGGGTTAGGCGCATTATATCAACTGCCATACCCAGTCAAACATTGGTCAAACACACCATAATGGATCCATACAAGTGCGTCACTTGAACCATAATGCACGGGGAATGATCCGTTAAATGAACTGACTGACACGGTCTTCGAGGAAGCACGGTCGTCGAGAGATCTGACAATGGCAGATGGCCTCGAAAATAACCCGAATATAACACTCCTAGGCAGGGGCATTATACTCAAATAACGGACCAGGCTGAGTCCGTTATGCTCCATGACCTCAAAAGAAGAAAATGAACGAACCATAACGGTCTATCGTGGGACCGTTATGGCCTATAATTGTCTCTGGTAGGACCGCTAAATCAATCTGGCGGGTAAAATAGTAGAACGGCTGAATCGATCCGTTCCACACCCCATGCACGTCGTAGCACAGGGGAAACAACGACAAACAATGGGAAACGACCTTAGGGGGTCAAAAACATCACATGCATCCATCGAAACGCATTAAAACGCGAGATCGGGGCAATTCCGACGAATCGACCCTAAACAAGTCACCGGAGTTCCTGGACTCCTATCGGCCCCAAATGACAACTGAATATACTCAAAACCCCCCACCCCTCTCTCTCGCCACTCTCACTTTCTCTCTCTCCCTCTCACTCTCTCACGCTCTCTCTCTCTCATGCGCATCTCTCTCCCTCTTCCCTCGGTTTCGGTGCGCACGACAGCGGACTGAGGCATGGGAGGCGTCATTGGGACCAGCTCGTCGCGAGGAACGCATTGGTGCCCACCTCGACACGATCCGGGGAGCGTGGAAGTGGGACGGAGCGAGGAGGGCGGCGGTGACTTCGGCCCATGCATGCGCCCTTAGCTCGCGTTTTGGCTCGAACCAGGTAAGGGGATGGATTCCCGAGCTTGCTAGGAGTGTTCCCCATGCCATGCCCATCGTCATTATGTCTTTATAGCATGCCCATTATCTATTTCTCATTTTTCGTGCCATGAACATAATTTTTATGTTTTAATCCACCATGAACATCGTTGCTGAGTTTTTTAGTGGTAGAATGTTGTTATGGATCCATGGTTTGGCAGGAAAATAGGTTTTACAGCGATTCCCATTGATTTCGGTTGACCGGGAGGGGGTTCGATTTTGAACTCCGCTCTTTCACAACCCAGATGGTGTGATGGTCCTTCCAGGAGCCGTCACACTGGTAGCGCTCCTCATTAGATGCGTTACAGTACTGTGGCGGACCAATAGAGGTGCGTCACAGCTCTTGTAACGGCCAGGCCTTCAACCGTTATAGCCTTTTGACCCTTCATTGACCCAATAGGGTGGTTGGCCTGACGGTCTATCGTGCGACCGTCAAAGCCTTGTAGCGCACCACACTTGGTGCATTACAGTCTATAGTAGAAAAATTGTGGACTTTAGATGTTCGGGTGAATTTAACGGCCGTATGGGGGCGTGACACAGCCCATGTAGCGCACCACCCTTCGACCGTCACACTCTGTGACTGGGTAGTGTTAGACAGTTACACCCTCTGGCATATTAAATGTTGCATGTTCATTTCCTAATGCATTCTATATTACATATACACCATGCTTAAGTTATTTTATAAAACAACGGCTTACTTTTAGATCCCAGTAGAGTTACCTTCACTTTCCTTGTGATGAAGTCACTAGTCGTAGCCCAGCGACCCCTAGTGTCAGCCCACCTGGAAGAGGTGGAGGGGCATTCCCAATACACGATTTTTAAGCTAGTTTCGTGGGCCCTCGGCCAACAGCAGCATCCTACTGAGAGGGAAAACTAGCTAGAGAGCCTGGCTCTGGCAGGAGTCAGTGTGTGCACACGTGGTCAGAGGCTTGAACTAACACTGACGAGTGTTACTCTGACTAGTTACTTGGTTTGGTACTATTACGCCTCTTGCATGTTGTGTCGTTCTGACAACAGTAGTCCACAACTAGTACAGAGACAAGAAAGAAAAGTACAGCTACACAGGGCATACCCTAGCTCTGACCTCTGGCACTAACACTGGGCACCCGAACCATGCTGAGCCTCAAACGCGCTCCCCTGAAGCCGCGCCTCACCTGAAACATGGTAAAAATACGCAGAGAATGAGTCTCGGAACAAGACTCAGTTGGGATCACCTGAACCCTACCTCACAAAATGGAAAATCGCTACACTAGCAGCTAAGTGAATACCTCAGAAGTAGAAGCCCTACACTACAAGTACCGATCTCATGGCGTGAAAACCCACACACGCATGCCACGGTGAAACAACCGGAACACACCGGTCAACCCGACCAAAACCCGAAGGTCAAAGTAATAGAGACTGACAGTCTGTCACTCCCTGTGTAAAATAGAAGTACCTCCTACAAGAAGAATGATCGGATGCGTCCACTAACGTCTTATACCGCGTCACAAGTCTCTAGCTACGACGTCCCGGGCGTGAGACTCAGACACGCACAAGTAACCACAAAGTGAGTGACTAGCTGGGGTCGCGTCCGTTGACGCGTGTCCAACTGCCCCCAACCACGTATGCACACACAGACCGTACGCACTAGGTCTAGCCTCTAACTAGTTTTCCCCTCAGTCAGACTCTGGCTGCTACACGTGGGGCCCGACGAAAATCAGTCTAAAAACCATCCTCAGGGTAGCCCCTCCACCACTCCCTGGTGGGCCAATACACGCGTACCGAAGGCTATGACTAGTGGAGTGTCTCAGAAGGAGTAGACTCTCAAGCCACGAAAAATAACGTTCGAACCCGACGGAGTACGGGGACCATCCCACGTACCAGCACCGTCGCACGGTGACCACAATCGGAGAAGAAACGGGACTGCAAATCACCCGGTGTAGTCCAGAGCCTGGCGGTCCTACCCGGGAGCACCACAGGCTCTGACTGTCTACCGCTGGGCCATCACAGCGGTCTGACGGCCCAATACAGGGGCGTCAGGCCAACAGTGCAAAAGACACTGTGACGCGCCAACCCTGGTGCGTCACAGTCCCTGACGCGCCTAACCAAAGTGCGTCAGGAGATGAGTAGAAACAAGCGGTGATGTGCACCGCTCGGGGCATCACAGGCTTTGACAGACCACCTTGGGTGCGTCTGGAGGCACGATGAAATCAGCTGTGACGCGCACCCCTCGGGACATCACAGCCTCTAACAGTCCTACATAGGAGCGTTAGGGCGATGGGTAGTGTAACGACCCGGAGATCCAGATATCGATATATCGATAACATCAATACATCAATACCAAGAACTGGGGAAGCCACCCAAGAGGCTGGGTTTTCCCCTTCGCTTGGGCGCGAACGGGGCGTGGAATGGAATTTCTGTCGAAAATCACCATTTTCGGGTTTGTGAGAAGAAGGCGGTCCAAACAGGAACCGCTAAGGGTTGAGGCGGCTCGCTGGGGACCGCTCCGCGACCCCTGTAGTGTCGGCCGAGATGGCGGTCAGAGGGAGACTGCCTGGGGCCCCTTGCGACCTTGCGACTGACCGCTACTCTCTAAGTAGCGGTCAGGCCAGGACCGTTCACAGTCTTCGTCGTTGCAGGCATGTGGCGATCTGAGGGTGACCGCCTAGATTTCGCGGCGGCCTCGTAACTGGCCACTACTATCCGAATAGCGGCCAGGGTAGGACCGCCAAGTTCAGGTGCGGCCCGAAGGTGACCGCCCTTTTAACCGCGTGTTCCTTGTTAGTTGCGATATGATGCAGACCGCCGGTTGGAGCTTTGTGGTCCAAGGAGGACCGCCTTTTGTTGTGACAGTCTGGGGAGGACCGCCACTCTGTTTCCTTGCCAATCGTGCTCCGGTTGCGTTGTGTTGACCCCCGGTCGACCCGGTTGTGACCCAGTGATTGACCTTCGGTCTCGCAAGCGTTCCGGACACCCCGTGGGTTCTGTGTCCATATTTTTGGGGTATTTAGAGGTACCGTGTTATCTCGATTAGCGTGACTATAGGTTTTGGGGATCCGAGTGACCCCATGTGTTTCGGGTTTTCGTGCTTTCGCTAGATTGAGTCGCCGTGAGTTGGCATGAGTGCAGAGGGCTCTCCCCACACAATGTGGGTTTTTTCGGAAGGTGGTTTCCAAGTAGGCCATGCGTAAGGCCTTGGACTGCGAGTCCAGTCACCCAGTCTGGGGCTGGAGGTTTCTCACTTTTCCCTGGGATGGGGAATCGGCTTGGCGGCTGGTGAGTTACCTTGGGAATCATGCTTTTGTGTTTTCTGCGTGGGCCGTGTGAGTGACCTGTGGACCGTGAGTCCAAGTACCCAGGGTGGGGCTGGAGGTTTTCTTAGTTCCCTTTTCGAGGGAATGGTCTCGACAGTTGTGAACTGTCCCGTGAGTCATCGTGTCGAGGTTTCTAAACCTAGGGTTAGGGCAGATTGACGGCATGACGCCGTTCGGTGCATCGGTCTTGATCTCGAGTCTTGTAACTCAAAGACTGTTGGATTTAGTGAGTCTAGAGGACTGTCCAGAGTCCAGTGACTCAGTGCCACTTGGTGCTTCGCGACTTTCGCGTAGGGTGCGTGCGTGGTTCTCAGAGTTTCTCCTCGGAGAGTGGTCACATCAGTGACTCCCCACTAGTCGTAGCCTTCCGACACGCATGTGGTCCCACCAGGGAGTGGTAAGGGCTAATACTTCCATTCTTGTTGCAGAGAAAGAAGAGAGAGTCCGGCCACAAGGTGGAGAGGAGAGGGCTTTGAGAGACTCATCTTTTTCCAGTCTTTGCAGGTGCATTTGGAGCTAGGATTTGAAGGCTATCATCTTGTACGAGCTGGGATCTTCAAGGAGGACGATCAGCTGCTCCTTCTTGCTGCGGATACAACTTCCTCCAACCTATGCTTCATGCAAAGCTTTCAAATGGCCATTCAAGAACAAAGGGGAAACATTCTATATCTTTTATTCAACTCTTGGTGATGTTTTGAAGGGTTTCTCTGCTGGGCATTTTAGTCCTTAGTGGCTCTTTCTGCTAGGTATATGTTGACCACAGTTTTCATTAGAGAACAGCTTGAAGGGCTAAACATTTTCTATTCTTGCAGGTGAAGGAGGACGAGGTTGAGGAAGTTGCATCTTGTAGGAGGAGGAGGAAGAAGAAGAAGAGGAGAACATCTCCACGCCAAAGATCAAATTCTAGCACACTCAACCTGTTCAATCTATGGGATTCATTGTAGATCTGAAGGGGATTTCTTTATCTCTCATTTCTATACTTTTATCTGAGCATACATTATAGATCTTCTTACCTTGCTGAACTTGGAATATTTTTGTGTATGGACGGAGCTGCGTCTCCGTGTGAGGTTTTATTGCCGGGCAAGTCCCCCGAGTTTGTGTGAGTGTGTGCTACGTGGCAGCGTCTAGGGGCAAGGCCACGTGTGTGAATTGCTACAGAAGCAGTGTGTGTGTGTGGCTTCGGGGTTCATTCCCGTGGTTGCTACGTTCATAGCGTGTTAGTGAAGCCTCACTGGGTTTCGGTGAGGGGTGGACGTAGGGAGTCCATCGTGGTCCCGAACCACCTAAAAATCTCTGTGTTTTTTGTGGCATGCCTGTGTGATTGTCCATTTCTCCTATCTCCGTTCACAGGTTAATTTATAGATTTTTTATTCACTACACCACTACACATTGCTACATCGGCTGTCCTTGTTTGGCGTAGGTTCATCCTATAGTGCATAGATTCTTCGAGTGAGATCGGAAAGATTGAGTGAACGTAGATCTCACTTTAGTTTTGTAAAATTGACATAGTTAATTTTAAAATCTGCCATCTCCCCAAGGGGACAATTCAACCCCCCTTTTTGTCTGGCATCTATTCTGGGCCAACAACGGTTTTCCATTAGATCGGATGAAAGCCTAACGGTCCCTGGGTGACCATTTTCTGTCTGGCTGACAAGAACTGTAAAGTAGTAAAATAAAATGCTAATCTAGGGCAAGTTATGCATGGAAATGATGTAAAACGTATGGTAACACATGCTAGAAACGGACTTATAAGTCTTTGCATAGACTTGAAAATGCAGGAAGTAAAAACATGCACGGACTTGGTTCATGCCTTAGACAGACATGCACGGACTTGAGAGACACTCTACAAAAACTTGCACGGACTATGTTTTCAAGCAAGGCCAAAATATTCACAAACTTTAGAATGTGCACAGACTTTATTGTCTGGCCTTAACGTGAGATATGTATGGACATTAAAATGTGCACAGACTTAAGTGTTCTATGCATGACTTTGTGACCATTAACCAGACATGAAAGGAAGACCTGTATGCTGACCTTGACACTTGCACAGACCTTCTTCAATGATACAAGACTGACATCAATATCCTGAATGGACTTGAATGCATAGACCTGGACTTGCATGCTAAGCTACATGAAGACTTTATGCACAATTGTAACAGGTCTTTATGCAATGAATAAGGACTTGAATAGATTAGATACTCAAGACAATCATGCTTAAGACAGTCATGCATCACAAGACAATAAGCATGCGGTAAACACACATGGACCCTTAGTGTAGCAACAAAAACAACATGCAGCAGCAGTATATTGAACTATGCAACAGACGCATATTGAACCATAGTGTTTGCTATCATTAAAACACAGGGCTATCATTAAAACACAGGGACACAACAATCTCCCCCTTTTTGATGATGGCAACATTATGGGTCATCTGCAGCATTATGCAACAGTGAGCAAGTAACTCGCAGGTTACTCACAGCACACTAGGAAATTTATGACACACAAATTCTCCCCCTTTGACAACATCAAAAGGAGGGATCAAGAAGATATGTATGTATCATCAAACCAAATGAAGGCAAGTGTATTCCATTGTAAGCAATGTTTGAACCAACTTATTGAATACAGATAGTCAAGCAACTCAAGAATGTCTGATGCTCCCACTGAATGCATGTATGCAAATGCATTAACCACCATATGAGAACTATGCAGGGGACTGGCAGACAATGTGATACCAATTGTTATATAGAGTATTGACAATCTGTTCTCCCCCAAAGCTATATGCCAATAGCAGAAGGATGGATGCAGTGCTTACTAACTTCAAAGACTGTGCAAGTTATGAATGTAGTGCAAAACATGAATTCCACTAATACTCCCTCAAAGCTCATTTCAGACATGTGAGTGTAGACACTCTCTCTCTTTGACAACGAATGAGTGGAAACTGATGGTGAGATCGAATCATGAGACCTTACACCCCCCCTGAATATGTGAGGGTAGGAAAAGATAGAAGACAGCTAAGAAGGAGTCACCAATCGGAGCAAGGAGAAGAACAGATAAATCTCCCCCTCAATACCAGAGGAATGCTCATGGACCCAAATTAGTTTCGGTACTAAAAATAATTAGATGGGAATGTTATATCTTGCATATATGCCTTAAAGCCAGGGGGAGCAAATGATGTTGTGTTATGTGTGTGTTTTGATGACAATAAAATATTTCTTTTGCTTAACGAAATCAAAAGACATTAATTGGTTAACCCTTCTTTAATTCTCCTTGAGCTCATTTGTATCTCTATTGCAATGCTCTGTAAAAGCATTTGAAGTCAACAAGGCCACTACCAGCAGCAGCTAGGCCAGCCATCAGCAGCACAAGATAGCAGCAGCCATCTATCACCAAGCTTGCAGCAGTAGTAGAAATGGGAGTGTATGTAAGGAGCATTGGATGTGCTCAAACATAGGAGCTAAGGGCCTTCACTTTATTGATAGATGGCTTGGACAAACTTCACTTTATTGAAATGAAGCTGGAAATAAGTGACAAGCTCGGACAAGCTCAGTCAAGCTCGGACAAGCTCAGACCAAGCTCAAGCTCGAACAAGCTCGCACAAGTTTGGACCAAGTTTATACATTCAAGCCTTATAAGGTCGAGCCTGACGTCACCAAGCGGGACGTTCAAGATTTACAAGGTCGAGCCTGACATCACCAAGCTCGAGCCTAACGTCACCAAGCAGGGATGTTCAAGCTTTACAAGGTCAAGCCTAACATCACCAAGGTAGATCCTGATGTCAAGTTCGGATATTCAAGCTTTACCAAGTCAAGTCTGACATCACGAAAGTTTAGACGACGCAACTAAGCTTGAACTTCCTGAAACCTAAAGCTCAGACTTCCTTAAGCCTAAGCTCAGACAAGCTCAGATTGAGCACGGAAGCATATTGACCCTAGGCAATCAAAGCTCAAACTCCTGTCCCAACTTTCTCGAACTCCATGAAGCAAGCTCAGACTTCATAAAGCAAAGTCGATCCTGACTCAACTAAGTGCGGATTTCATGAAGCAGAGTCGACCGTGATAACTAAGCTCGAAGTTGACATGATCGGGAGTCGCTGACCCTGTGAAAACCATGCTCGGAGTCGATGCAATCATGCTTGGGAGTCGATGCAATCATGCTTGGGAGTATATGGCAATCATGCTTGAAAATTCAGCCTGTGGCAACTAAGCTCGGACACAGAGTCGAGTCTGTAGCGACAAAGGTCAGACTTCTTAAATCCAAAGCTCGGATGTCACAACTAAGCTCAGATTTCGTGCAGCAGACTTAACTCAATGGACTGTCCCTCTCCATAATGAGGCTACAGAACATCTTTTGAGAAGGCAGATCAGACAGGTATCATTTCTGGGAAAGGTCTTTTTTATGGAAACTCTATTTTTGTCCTGAGCCCAAACCCGCACGGGTTCGTGCGAGGGCCAACACAATGGGTCGACCCCTTTCTACCAGAACTTGAGAAATCAAGTCCGTGCACGAAACGAGGTCCGTGCATGTTTTTGGCTCAAGTCTGAGCACATCAATATCCGTACATGTCTTTGTCCATGCGCAAACATAAGTCCATGCACATTCTTTCTAAAGTCCGTGCACTATGTTCATCCAAGTCCGTGCATAATGTTCACGCATCGTTAAAGTCCGTGCATGTTTGTGTTCGTCGCATTCTTACAAGTCTATGCACTGTGTCCTTCTAAGTCCGTGCATGTTTCACCAATGACTTCTAAGTCCGTGTAGGTTTTCAAGTCCGTGCATGTTTTTGTGAACACTCTAAGTCCGTGCAGGTTTACAAGTCTATGCAGGTCTTCAAGTCCATGCACGTTGTGCACCTTTCAATTTCACAAAGTCCGTGCACATGTCTGTGAGTGCTCAAGTCCGTGCATATTTGTGTGTGTTCAAAAGTTCGTGCATCTTTTAAAGTCTGTGCAAGTTTCTTTGTTTGTCTATGCTGTCCAATGTTCTTTAAAGTCCGTGCAGATGTAAGTCTGTGCATGTTGTAAGTCTGTGCATATTTTGGCTTGCATGAGCTAAAGTCCGTGTAGAACATAAGTCTGTGCACATTTGAAGTCCGTCCACGTTTGAACATAAGTCCGTGCACATTTGCATTTTGCACAAATGAAATCGTGCACCTTTGAACATAAGTCCGTGCATGTTTGCATTTGCATGAACAAAGTCCGTGCACATTCATGAAACTAAGTCCGTGCATGTCGAGGGTCAACCCCAAAGGTTGACCCATTTTTCCCAGAAACTGAAAACCTGCATATGTGGCCTTTCCAGCTCGTGAGGGTCGACCCAAAGGGTTGACCCCTATGGATGAAATCAAAAACCTGCACGAGTTACCCCCGAGGGTCGACCCCAAGTGTCAACCCATTGGCCCAGAACCCTTTTAAAGCCCTTAAAACGCTCACGAGGGTCAACCCCAAGGGTCGACCCTTTCAGGTTTGGATCTGAGCCGTCAAATTGTACTATCATGCGCACGCACCAAAAGTCATTCTAGTAAAGTCCAACCTCCCTAAATCACTCCATGATTTGTGGATCTGGTCCCCAAGCTGTCTCTTGACAGTCCTAATTATATATATCATCTTATTGGGGTTGCAAACTCTAAGGAGAGATTGTAAGATCTGAAATTGTGTTATTGTTCTAACCTTTGTGAGTGCAGGTTCATAGCAGCAGCTCCAGGGCCTTCTTCCACCTTGTTCTGAACCTGAAAGTGAAGGGAAGAAGCTTGAATCAAGTCTCCAAAATAAATAACAGGATAAAAATATATAAAAAAAATACTAATGACTAGAGTTGATTCCCATCAGATGGTCTAAAATGAACTTCATAGATCAACAAACACAATAAACTCAATGGGCCCCAAATAAACCAAATCAACCTAGCAAAGTCAATAAACCAACAAAAAGAGCCCCTATATCATCAGCATCAATAACATTCCATCTAGGTTGGCACATAGATCAACAAAAATTCTTCTACCGTCAGCATCATGACCTTCCATCTAGGCTGGCGCATAAACCAACAAAAGACCCCCTCTGCCTTTGACATCATGACATACCGTCTAGGCCAAGTTATCTAACAATATGACAATTCATCTAGGTCGGTAAATATTCTACCTTGGCATCATGACATACCATCTAGGTCAAGTTGTCCGGTAATATGACAATTCATCTTTATTCTGCCTTGGGATCATGACATACCATCTAGGCCAAGTTATCCAGCAACATGACAATTCGTCTAGGCTAGTAAATATTCTGCCTTGGCATCATGACATACCGTCTAGGCCAAGTTGTCTGGCAATATGATAGTCCATCTAGGCCGATAAATATTCTGTCTTGGCATCATGACATACCATCTAAGCTAAGTTGTCCAACAACATGACAATTCATGTAGGTCATTAAATATTTTTCCTTGGCATCATGACCTTACATCTAAGCCAAGTCATTTGGCATCACGACCTTCGGTCTAAGCTGACAATCATCCTACTGTTGGCCCAGAGCTGCCATCCGAACCAATGAACAAAAAGACCCCTTCCCCCTTGGCGTCATGACCTTCCATCTAAGCCAAGTCTTTTGATGTCACGACTTTCGGTCTAAGTCGACAATCATCCTACCATTGGCCAGGAGCTACCATCCAAACTAATGAACAAAAATGTCCTTTCTTCCTTAGCGTCACGACCTTCCGTCTAAGCCAAGTCATTCGGTGTCACGACCTTTGGTCTAAGTCGACAATCATCCCACCTTTAGCTGAAACTGTCAATCCGAACCAATTGAACAAAAAGACCCCTTCATTAACACCAACTCTCAATCTCATCGGGATTCAACACAACACATAGAACCTTCTCTTCCCTGCTATGACGACAGTCACCTGCCTTTAGGAGAGTCGACCTGCGGGGGCATGTTAAGCCTTAATATATGAAAAAGAAAAAGAAGAAAAAAAGAAAGAAAAAAGAGAGAGAAAAAGAACAGAAAAAAGAAAAAAAGAAAAAAGAAGAAGAAGAGAAAAAGGAAAAAAAGATAAGGTAAAAAAGAAGAAGAAAAAAGAGAAAGAAAAAGAAAGAGAGAAGAAAAAAAATAAAGACAAAATAGTACTTCTATGGTGGCTAGACAAGGTCCGCGGGATTTCTAAAATTAGGAGTCTACAACACCGTGGGCGTGGGATGTTTGTTGGCTCTCTCTCAACTCTCTCTGCGGCAGAGCACACAAGCGAGTATCAATGGGATCGGGCACTCACTCTCCATCCGACGGGAAGTACGAATTGATACAAGATAAGCAAAGAAATATCAAGAGTGGCAGCCAAGCGCTCACCTGATCGACTTGAAGAAGTTGATCCCGACCGGAGACGAGGCGAGCGGGGAACGTGCGGTGCCTCGCATGTGCATCGGAGAAGCTTGATCAGGCCGATTTTAGTACACTGCGACGCCTCTCACTGGAGGCCCAACTTTGGAATTAGGAATGGTAAATACAACCAACACTACCTCTACACATGGAGGGGTTTTAAGCTGGCCAGGCGAAGGGGAGGGGGAAGCGATGGTGAGAACCCAGCCTACAATCTTCACAGCCTCACGCACTATCTACACCATATGGTACCAACAACTTGTTGGAGGCAGTGCTCCCTGCTCGGACCCCTGATGAAGACGAGGTTGGTGCAGTTGGAAAGCTGTTTGCCTTTGGAAGACCCAGGAAGGAGAATCAGCTCAATCGGTGGTCGGTAGTGAGGGATGGGCAGTTTTCGCGAGACTGCGTCGGTGCCATATTTTGCTAACCAGAGACCTCTTGCTCGGGGCTGTGCTCCTAACTGAGACGTCAAAATCGGCCGAGACTAGTTTTACTTGGCAGAGGGATGGACCAATCTCAACTCCACCAAATATCGCCTCGAAACTCGCCCATAAGGAGAAATGGTCGCCTTTGTTCTCCGGTGGGGTAGGACTGACTGCAGGAGCAGAAATGTAGGCCTGACTTACTGAGGTTGTAGCTCGCAGATCCAAAGTCGGATCGGGCAGAGACTGGTCTTGATACGAAGAGGGGTGCCTCTGGGATGCACCTAAACTGGAATTACCCCGATCTGATGGGAGGGAAGCCGACACTACCCATTCTCGTGAGGACGTGCAGTAAGATCCGTCTGCTGGATAGGGGCGCCTTGCTGAGGAAGGTACTCTCAGTCACGACGCCGGATTGAGCTGAAATCAATGTCGACTCGAAGAGGACGGCCCAATGATGATCTCCACCAAATAATTGGAGCTGAGGATGCCAGAAGAAGGGATGGTGGCTTCTGCAACAGGAAGGTAGTCTACTGCTACTGCTGTCTACATGGCAGAGGGAAGATAGGGGATGAGAAGGGGGAGAATAGGAGGGGAAAGGGATGGGAGGAGGAATGGGACTTGTCCCTAGTGGGAGGGAGATAGTGTGGGGAAGGAGAGAGAGAGGGGACATACTGACTTTCCGTACAGACCTTAGTTTTAAAAAATATTAATGACAAGTATCCCCTCTAATGTTTCCGAAGGACTATCTAGATACAGAAACTCTATCATGAAGCCCAGTTTGAGGTCCAAAGTTTTCAGTGCCAGGAAGCTGATAAACTGATAATGCAGCATGATTCATACACTAAAATTTTAAGAGAAGAATCATGAAAACCCACCTGAATGATGCTTTGGGATAGCTCAACCACCCCAATTGCAGGCCTCAGCCATCCACGACCATGTGGGCTTCGTGGCATTACAGCTATCTGCACATAGAAAGTAAGCGTGAGTATTTGGTGTTACAGATTTCAATATGAAAATATCAGCAATGATAAGCATCGAGCAGCCACAACTTGTAGACTGAAAATGAAAAATGTTATTCATTCAGAGATTATTTCTTTCCCACATTTTATCATCACTATGCCTTGCTATCTCCTGAGATCTCACCAGGGGTCCTAAGACAAAATCACTACAGGAAAAGGAGAATGAGAAAGCAGAAGGAGAAAGAGAAAGGAGGCAGAAAGAAGAAGAGGAGGAAAAGAGAGAGAGGGAAGGAGGAGAAACTATTCCTTAGTCTATCCAGAATCTCTTCTTGATGACACAACGGGATGGCACTGAGATCCGAGAAAGTGATCCTCAGTGAAAACTAGTCCATAGATGCATAAATAGAGAAAAAAATCTGTGTTGCATCGTTATGTATGTTAGAGCGTACATCAAGCAAAGAGAACAGGGTAAAATAATGCCAAGCCATAGAACTGGTATGCACAAGGTGATTGAATATATGCCATATCTTGCATTTAGAAATTAGAACAGAGTTTAAAAAAAGCTTTTGACCATCAATTTGGTACGTAATAAATACCACGGATGCAAGGCACCTCGTACATCCTCTTCATGGATTCGCTGGATAAGCTGTTCATAAGCTGTCCTCGCTTCAGATAAACGGGAGTAGCGGTCAATCTGCACCGATTTGGTGAGCGGCGTCGGGATCGAGATCACCCTGATTCGATACGATATGTCCTGAGTCGTAGCCCGACCGTAGGTTGACTCGCCGACGTCATTCTCCACGTCCTTTGCCCCTCTCTCTTCTTGCTCCTCCAAGGGATATCATATGAGGCCCTGCGACGATGTCGAACCTCCACCGGGCTACGGCGTTGCCCCCCGTCGTGGAGTGTTTTGAAACTCGTCACAAATCTTGACTCTGATAGACTAGTGAGTCACGGGCCAATAGTTTAACCATTCGGGTTGACCCGTGACTCGTAAGATTAGAATCACTAACATCACATCAATATTATGTCCTCATAAAATTTTAACATTCTGCATGTCTGCTACCATTGCATCTCGTGCATCCTACATTTATTGCATGTTACTCACGCATTCATCATATAGCAGTCAAAGCATATAAACATCAAAGCAAGCATTCATACGTACCCCTCGAGGCCTCATCTGAGGGCGGTTGGCGTAGGTCCTCCAGTAGGTCCAGAGATATGTTGTGCTATCCTCTGCCTGGGAGACGATCGGGGGGCCGCCCCTCTACTAGTCGACGTACTACTCTGGGAAGCACAGCCGCCAGTCGGTCATCACCGCATGCCCTCGGGTCTTCCGTCCAACCCTGCACAACTCTGCTACCTCGACCCACTCCTGGTGTAGGTCGAGGGTCCTCATCACCAGCCTGAGGTGCAAAGGCTCAATCTCGTTCAGGCAATGGAGCCAAATCTCCTGCCCGAACAAGTGTCTGCCCACTGTGACCCAGGGCTGGTCCTCATCTGCCATCCCCAAGTATGGCCTCCACACCACCTGCATCACACACATCTTATTAGCATAACATAATCATAAATAGAGAATACGACAAATGCATAAACATGGCATACATACCAGGGAAGTCTTGGAGCTCTCACCTCACCATCTACAGCTTGTAGGCGTGAGGAGCACCCGTCATGTACGGGAGCCAACGTCGGGCCAAGGGGACCACCTCAGGGCAGAAGACTCCAGCTCGCTCCATAGGAATGTACAAGTGACTCCAAATCTACATTAACATATCATTAGCATATCATTGCATAATCACATAAGAATAAATAGAAATAGAAGCATTACCTGAAGGAACGGTGCAAAGTCACTAACAGTCGTCTCTCTACTTGTCCCTATAGATAGGTCAGCCAGTAGATGGGCTAGCATGGTGGCACCCCGCGCGTATCTCCCCACCTGGTCCAGGTCCTCCAGTAGTCCTAGGAAATGACAGTTCATGTCATCCCCCTTTGTCCCCAACAACAACCTCCCTAGCATCAAGAATAGAAACCTCTTCAAGTCTAGGTCTGCTCTCTCTCTCTCTCTGAGTGGGGTCTGCACAGAAAGTGGCCCTGGCACTCCCAACCATCTGAACCGTAAACTCCTCTAAGCTCTCCCTAGCCCTCTGGCGCCCTTCCTCTAACCTAAGTGACTCCATCAGCTCAGCCCTATTCACCATCAGGCAATCCCTAGGCCCCCCTGCCATCGTCTCCAAGTCTAGGAGTCTACGGGACTGGTCCCTGTAGTCGGGGTAGGTCACCCCGCTCATCACCTCACCGTCCACCCTCAGCTCGATAATCCTCACCACATCCTCCAGGGTGGGGACCATGTGTCCCCAGGGCATTAGGAATGCCCGGCTCACTCTATCCCACTCTCCTCCTGTGGTCGTTGTGCTGGTCTATGTGCCAGTGCAACCTCAAGCGGATTTCGTTCCAGCTGCAGAAGGTTTGCTGGGCAATCAGGATGGAGCGCCAAGAGAAACTTTGCTATCCCATCCGTCAACTGATGAAGGGCAGGCGAGATCCCAGGAGCGCACTCAAATTGAGTCTGCTCAGCCAAGTGTGCAGCGTCCGCCAGTCACTCAGTCAACTGGGCAGTTTCAGTAGGTCTATCTGCTGACTATGACTGGAGTTCCATCTCTTGTACCCGCTACTTATGATGCATCCTCGTTCAAGGAAATCAAGAACAAGTTCAAGAGATTCAGGGCGCATAAGAAGTGGCTTGCCCAGCAGGCATCTGCCAGTACTGTTCAGCAGTCAGTGCCTTCTTCCCAGCAACCCCAAGGACCCACAGCCTATCAGCCAAGGCAGTGTTCAAGATGTGGTGGGAGCCACCCTGGCCAGTGTTGTTCATTGCCGGTGGTTTGCTTTCGTTGTGATCAACCGGGACATGTGGTTCGAGACTATCCGCAGAGGCCGCAGCTGGTGCAGTTCTCACAGTCTTCTCAGCCACAGCCATCTCAATTTCAACCTCTTCTACCACCACAATCTCAGTGAGACTTTCCAGCGTCTCAGCTTCCTTGAGTTGAGCTGTGACGTCTCATCTTATGGGAGGTGTGATTATGCTTTTCGACTAGATAGCTTGTGCTTTATTTGGCTTAGTTGCTTTTCCTTTCTCACTGGTTTCGCTTTTTGGCTTGAGTGTTTTCATGATGAGTAGGGATGTTCCTTGATTGGATTCGGGTGTAGTGTTTATCCAATATGGTCAACTTCTTATTTATGCACCCCGACGATGTATCTCATTTGTTTCTTCCTCTCTTATCCTTCTCATTTCTCCCGTTCTACTTTCTCCCTTGTTTCTCTGTTTCCTCTATTCTTCTCGATGTGGGGCGTGCGACCGTGACGAGTTGGCTGAGGTGGGGACGTGATGGAGTAGTCTTAGAATGCGATGGAATGACAGATGAGGTGTACGTTAGCAGAATCCCTTAGTGACTCCCATGCTGGCATGGTTTAATCATTTTGTCACATGTGATTTTTCTTAGAGGTTCGTTCCCTTGTGTGGGCCAAGTGGTTTGTCACCTACAGTGTCAACGGCCATGTGAATAGTCCACGTTGTGCTTCATGTCTTCCAATGAGGTATTCGATTATGCTCTTTTTGCTTAGTTAATTCTGCTATTCGAGTCTGTAGTTTATTTAATGTAGTTCATTAGAAGGTTATTAATTTCAGTGCCATTCTAGTTGTCCGTAAGTTCCTTAGTGTTCTCCTGCCAGCTTTTGGCATACTCCGGAGGGAGCTTCTTTAACTGGTGGTGCAGCGGGTAGGGGACACTGTAGAGATCTATGGTTGCGACCCCTTCCCCAAACTGGGCGAGCTTCATCTCGACAATCCGCTCGATCATCTGGCGCTGTGCCATAAGAATTTTTTTTAAGGTCATACTTGTAAGGGGAAAGGGGAGAAACTTGACCCCGGCCACCTTACAAGAAAATATTATATATAGGAAGCAAGAGGGAAAGAAGAAGGGTTGGGGATACTGGGGACAACGAAGGTCCGGGGAGGATCCTACAAGGGAAGGGAGGAGCCCAATTACAACAGGTGGGCAAGGCCCAATAAGCCTAAAAGAGGAAAAACAAAAAACGAGGCCCAAAGTAGGGGCAAAGTAACACTGATGGAGAATGTAGAATGAGGCCGTCAGGAATAGCAAAGCTTGGCCAGCATCGAGAACGTAGACAACAAAAGCGTGGTCGGCGTGGAGAATGCAGGATGTGGTCGCCGGAGGCAGCAAATCTAGGTCGACAGGCGAGGGCGCGATAGGGAGGGCCACCCACCCAGAAGACGTAAGCGCAACAGCCGGTGAGGTAGGACACGAGGGTGGTGGGAGACCACGCCAGAGCTGAGACGATAAGCCCACCAGCGGTGACATGCAGATGAGGAAGGTCAGCATGGCGCTCGGCAGCAGCAGCAGGCATGGGCCCACGGGTGACTCCTCAACAGACGAAGGAGCCGTCTGCAAGTTGGGAGGATGTGCCACCAGGGATGGGACCAACCCTATAGGTGTGTACGCATCAACAGGCGAGAGCTCGAATGGGGGCCAAAAACAAGGGTGGTGGGGGGACCACGCCGGGGCAGTGACGATGAGCCCACTAGAGGTAGCATGCAAGCAAGGAGGGCCGCAGGGTGCAAGGTAGCAGCATCAGGCACGTGGCCCACTGGTGATTCCTCTACCGACCGAAGGAGCCATCCGCAGGTCGAGAGGTAGCACCACCAGGAGGAGGACACCAACCGGTGGCAAGCTGGGAGGGTGGGGAAGACAGGGAAGCAAGCAAGGGGAGGGGAAGACAGAGCCAAGGGGCTGACGGGAGAAGAGAGACAGAGGGGTATGGAGGAAAGACAGGGCCAAGGGAGGCAGGAGGGCAGAGCAAAGGCAAGGGAAATCAAAGGGATATCGAAGGGAGGAGAGGGGAGGCAAGGGCAGAGACATGCAGGTCCGAGTGGATGGCATCGGGAGAGAGGGTAGGGGGGAAGGCAGGAGGGCAGGAGCGACAGAAGGGGGGAGTGGGAGACTGGTTCAAGGGGGCTGGCGACAGAGAAAGAGCAAGAGGAAACAAGGGGGGGCATTCGGCCTCGATCAGCAGTCGTCTAGGCCCTACGCGGAGAAATTTTGGATTGATTTGATCCCCTGCGTGAAAAATTTAAAAATTGAGTGGTTTTGTAATAAATTAAAACCTCCTTGCGTGGAGTGAATTTGTTGTAACCGTTCAAGCTTCAACGACGCTGTGCGGGCACGCATGTCCCCGCTCGCCCTCGTTCGGGTTAGAGTTAGACTTTTCAGTCTAGCTAGGTACGTGCTCCAATCATTTGCTCATTTAGTATCTTTTCATTTGCCGCGCGACGAAGTAAGAGAAAGCCCTATCCAAACAGCTCGTCTCCTGAGTGCATCGCTGTGGACGGCAAGAGAGCGCTTGTATGCACCTATCCTTAAAGCCCTAGACTGTCACATTAGGGTACCCTAATTGTCAGGAGGTAGTTCCACAACTACTTTGCCTACGGGTGAGTAACTTTCCCTGACCGGTCCCTTCAAATTGACCCTTTGCATATCAGCTGGGTCCAGACCTTGCTAATTTTCGGTCCCAGGGTTGCATCATTTAGGTCCAAGCCTGTGCATGCCACGTTGGTCTAGAAATTCATCTGGCCATCTAGAACACATTTCAACTCTACAAACACCCATGGATTAGGAGAGATATATGGCCGATCCTGACCTCATCGCCCAGTTTGAGGCAATGGATGCAGGATTTGATGACACGCATGTCGAGTACATACAGGTTGGAGACATTGCCGAGAGTTCTGGCTAGGAAAGATTAGGTGTCGTTCGTTGTATCTCAACACCCCAGGAGGACAATTGGCATCGAACCTCCATCTTCCAAACCTACATCATGGTGAACTCTCATCCCTGCAAGGTGATCATTGACAACGGGAGCTGTATCAATGCAGTCTCTTCAGATTTTGTCTCCCATCTAGGTTTACCTACGTACCCTCATCCAAGGCCATATCACGTGGCTTGGGTCGATGACATTTCTATCCTAGTCACCACCACATGTGTCATTCCCATCCAATTCCAGTCCTACCAATGACAAATCTTATGTAACGTAGTGCCTATGAAGGTCGGGAGCGTCATCTTAGGACGACCATGGATCTATGATGTAGACCTCACTATATTTGATCGGTACAATCAGTGTTCCTTCTCCCAGAACGGGAAGAAGATTCAGTTACACCCGGCACCCCCAAAGGTGACTCCGGGAAAGAATTCCACCTCCACCCCCACTGGAACTCCCAAAATTCAAGAGAATCTCCAAACTCTCACGGAAGGGAACCCTCCCCTTCCCTCTTCTCCTACATCGATCACACCTGTTTCTAAGGCCCCTAAGGTTGGTCATGACCTAGTTAGGCGCCTTGACTCCTCCCCCCCCCCCACCACTAGAACCGGCGGGCACACCGGAAGGGGAAGCAGGGGAACCAACCGGCGACTCCTCCGAGCCCTTCCACGGGAGAAGAGGGTACAGCGGTTCCGGAGCAACCTCGGCGGGAGCCAAGAAAGATAGAAGGGCGAGCACCCTCCCCGACAGAGGACCGTTAGCCACGCTGGCCTCCTGAAACACCCCAGACACCGGCTGAAGCCCCAATGGTGTCAGGTTCCCAGAAACGACACCAGAAGCAGTCATTGCTGACAGTGATGGACAGGGAGGGATGGCGAGGTCAGCCGGCGCGAAGACCTCCACTAGTCCCAGCGCACCCAAGAGCTGCACCGGTTCCTCCTAGAGAGGCCCATCTGGAGCCACAACTAAGCGGGGAAGAACACCAGCCCAGGCCACCAAGACCTGTTAACCCCCCCTGCCCCCTGGATCCACCGGATAAGTTGCGGGTAGAAGCTACCTGGTCCGGGTACCGAGGCGCTTGGGAGGAACGCCCATGTGCTTCAGGACGGCCCACCGGCCCAACCCGCTACTCAGACCAACCCACATCGTGGATCCGGCCCACTGACCCATCCAACAACTCCGGCCCAACAGTTCACCCGCCCTGATTTAAATTTGAATCAGGGCTCCACTTCTAGCCACATACACCACCCAACGGGTCTCCTCCAACCTCTCGCCATGTCTGGAGTTGCCCTAGGGTTATCGGTCGCCGTCCCTACAACACTTCGATGTCCAGCACCACCATCACGCGAACTGCGAAGTCTTCCTCTCCGGTGGTAAAGGTCAACACTGACGGGATGGTCCGGAGGCTAGACACCCTAATTGTGGCCTCCAACAAGCATACATCGCCGACCGGGATCAAAACCATGCTGCCTGGCTCCACCCCGTCGAAACTACAGATGAGCCTTCCCAACACCTCCTCCTCGCACAAGAAAATCAGCAGGCCAAGAAGCCTGACCAACATCCTGACTACCCTCGGGTTGGGGAGAGATCCCCTCCTACAGGTCCACCTGCGCAAACGCATAACCCCACCGCAGGCCAAAAGGATCCCTTCCCTCCACGGCTTAGTTCACTACCTTCGGGCACCGCCGACTGCCAGGAAGCCATTCTTTATCACTGGGCAGACCTCCCACCGTTCCTTGCTGGAGCCTCTAGCCCCTGGGGCCGCCTAGACCCCCACCACATCCATGCTGCCTTCGACGAGAGAAACCTAAAGGCAGCATCTGAGCCAGTCAAGCTGACCACGGAGAAGATCATCCGGGAGGGTCCCAAACTGTAGCGCCCCCCCCCCATGGATGTCAGTATCGGCCGAAACCGATACGTTTCGGCGGAGACAAATCCCTCAACTCAAATCCTGCAACCCACAGGAACTAAACCCTGATCTTTCTCCAGCAAGATCAATATCAGAGGACCAACCTCCCTTCCTTTGCAAACCGTAAAGGGAACCCCATAAGCTGCACCCAGCAACCTGCGAAAAATAGAGGATCGTTCCTCCCTTCCTCCGGATACACTGGAGGGAAACCAGAGAACTTCTCCCTTTGTCTAAGTGATCCTAGAGGGTAACAAAGATGGTATAAACTGAACTCAAAGAAGAAGATGAACAAAGGTGAAAACAGACGATTAGAAATGATGAGCTACAATGTAGCTTCCTTCGAAGCAGAAATACAGACTCATGAACTCTAGTCGATCAATCAGGTTCTCTTTCTTTCTGAGCTTCTATCTCTTTCTTTTATGGAGAATTGGCACTAGCGGAGGACTCAAATCTTCTATCTTTTCTTTCTTTTTCAATCATCTCAGTTCTTCTCACGTGTCCTATCACTTTTCACATGTGCAACCTGCATCTATTTATATGGGAGCTCACGAAAGAATGAGAGTGTGGAGACCACACTTCCCACCCAAGGAATCGTCCAGATCTGCTCGGCATTTTGCCACGTATCATCATCCTCTGTTTCCTTTCCTCCTCGAATCATGTCCCCTTCCTTAAGATTCATGAACATTGCTCCTAATTCTCTGGAGTCCGTCCCTGACAATACAGCAAGCACTTAGTCAGCATTAATTATGCACGAGTCATTCAGACAAATACTAGATGTGCACAGACTTGATAAGCAATAGGCAAATCATGCACAGACTCGATAAGGCATTAGTCAGATGTGCACGGACGTTGTTTGCACAAAGGAGAATGTGCACGGACTTAATATCACATAAGAGTGAAATGTGCATGAGCCTTGTGTTACTTGCATGAACCATTATATGTAACATGTGAAACATGCACGGACTTCATATGCTATGGGTCTAAACAATGCATGGACTTTATATGTAGTTCCACAGAAATGTGCACGGACCTTGCTAGGATATAAACATACACGGACTTTGGTGTTCAAACCAAAGCATGCACAGACCTTGAATTGCACGAACTTAGAATGCGTTGGCCAAATGCACGGACTCAAAGATGTTTAGAAGAGAAATATGCATTGAGTCGGAAGAGTGTGAGCTAAAACATGCACGGACTTGGAGATGTGCACGGACTTGTGATCTGCACGTACTTTAAAATGCAAAGAGTAAAACATGCATAGACTTCACTCATGTGTGGACTTATGTTTGCAACAGCGCTAGAACATGAATGGACAAAACATGCACGGATTTTAGAATATGCACGGATATTATTTCTCTTAGGATTAGACCGATTGGCGGCTTTGATCCGCTGTGTATGACGATCCTGACTCAGAGTCGTAGGACTCAGGGACCATTGTAGTTGTAGGTCTAGTTGCCTTGCCCCAAGGTTGTCGGCAGTCTCATGTGCTGCCTTAGGTGCTTCGAAGTGCCTATTACAAGGCGTTTTAGCTTGTCTGTACTTTGGCACTTGTGTTTTGAAGTCTCCAAGTTTTGTGGCTCCTCTTTGGTTGGTGCCTTACGGCACGCTTTGTCATGACGGCTCTTGTAGCGGGAAACTTTTCCCGAGACATAATTTTTAAGCTAGTTCCGTGGGCTCCTGACCTTATCGTCGCGTCCATAGGGGAGAATACTGGTTAGAGGCCTGGCTTAATGGTCTATAGCCAGTGTGTGCACACGGGGTCAGGGGCTTAGGACTCATGTCGACAGGCGTGACCCTGACTAGTCCTTGCAGTGGTGGTTTCCACATGGGCCTGCGACTCGACCTTAGCTGTGGCAGACCACATTCGACTGGTAGTCGAGGCACTTGTGAAGCGAGTTGTGGTGTAGTGTAAGACATCAATGGACGCAGCTGGCCGCTCCTCTTTTGAGTCACGTGTTGTGTGACTCTCGGCATTTCTCGTGCGTCGTGACCTTCCGGGTTAGCCCTTTTGTGGTTGTACTCGACGTCTGTGTCTGTCGCCTACACGACGTTTCATTTGTGTATGGGGCAGTGTGCATGACATTCTAGTCGTGTTGCCTGTTGTCTAACGTCTGTCTAGATTTTCCCTAGGCTTTCTTGTTGTTCTTACAGGTCTTCGTTTGGAGCGTGGCGTCGTGTCGATAGTTCGGTAAGCTTCTGACTTTTCCTAGTTCAGAGTTCACCCTTCTATCCTTGCTTGGTGTAGTGTCTGCTCGGAGTAGTTTCAGGGGCTGAGGTTAGTTCGGCAGTCGTGCTCTTCTGGTACAATTTCTTCCCTTTTCCTGTTAGCTCTCCTTGCTCTTAGTTTGTTCCCTAATCCTGCTACCCTTTCCTTACAGCTTTGTAGTTTAGCTTTCTTGCTTTACTACTTCTATTGTTTACTAGCTGTTTTAGCGTGTTATTGCGCATTTTCCAGTGGAGATCTGCGTGACCCCTACTGAGCCAGTGACACGAGGCTCACCCCTGCTTTTCAGGGGGTGGTCGTTCGTTCTGCTCTCGCAGCTTTTGGAGTTAGCGTGCTCGTAGTGGCCAGTTGGTACCATCGTCGGGCTTCCCCTGACTCTCTGGTATGTGTTTACTTGTCTATCGATTGTACTTGACACTTGTTGTCTTTCCTTTGGACTTGACTCTGGGCTATAATTGTTAAATTTAAATTGTTAGCGTATTGCCACCGTGCATAAGGGGTATAGGATGTGGGCCTTTGATAGTCCATGGGACATGGGAAGCTATGGGATGGACATGTCGACACTTAGACAAGACACTAGACACAACTCGAAAATGATAAGACAAGTTGGAATGCCGACTCGACTACTAACCTAGGCTTAAGACACTTTCTTTTTATGGTTTGGTTTTATGCAAAGACTAATGCAAAGACTATCCTAGACTTGACTAGCTCTGATACCAATTTGATGCGGGACGAGACGGGCTCAACTCCAATTGGATATGCACACCTAGGACTCTAGCAAGCTCGTGTTCGTCCCTTAACGAGGGAAGCGTCAGACTTGTATGGTTGAGAAACCGGCAGCGAGTCAAGGGAGGTCTGCTCACTCTCTCATGCCCGGGTTGGGTCACGGGACGGGTCTTGCTCTCTCTCTCATAGCGGTGATTACTTTGATTGGAGCTAGGATCCTAAAACATGCTCTCTCTAGCAGTGGCAAATAAGCATATACTAAGAAAGCAAGCAACTAGACTACAAGGGGGTGGCGGGTGTACCTCCACGCGCCGGACGTGGGGAAGACGATCCCGGCCAAACCCGTACTCCCGGTACAGTAATTATTAATAATTACAAAGGTGATGATTTCTACCCACTCCACGTAGGGAGATAAAGGGCTACACACGGGACCCGGGAGTAACGCGTTCGGGTTGACGGGCAGCACTCGGGGCCGCTTTGACAGTGGCACGTGCTAGTACTCGTGGGGCCCACGTCCTGGTTGGCGGATCGGGGACGCCGAAGGCTGCTGCTGCGTCGGTGACTCCTGTTTGGGTGGTCCCGGGGGTGGAGGGGTGCTGGTCGGCCTCGCGGAAGGCGAGGTGACCGTCTCGGGGGTGGTCGTCGGGTGCCGTCCACGAACCGGAACCGCTGTTCTGCTGCGCGCGACCTGGCGAGAATTGTTACTGCGATCAACATCGACGTTGTATCGATGCGGGGTCGATGGCGTTGGAAAGCTCTTTCAAAATACTACAACCCTAGGCTGAGAAAGGAATTTTGAATCTTCTGTGCTGACCGTGGCTGAATTTAGAAGCTTCTGATTCTCAAGGCAGGGACAGACAGAGTGGACAGGGAAGTTTCTTGAGAACATGGGTTGACCGTAGGGTTAATGATGGATCTGGGTGAATAGGTCTTCATGAAAGTTGTAGCTCTGGAAGTCAAGAGAACGAGGATATTTGTTATGTGGACTTTTATGGAGGTATTGATTTTTGGTAGATTTTCTACTAGTCAGGGGTCGGGCCCGAAAAATTGAGGACAGACAGAAAATGGGGGTTTGCAGAAATTTTTAGGGCTCTCTCTCACCCTCTCTCTCCCAACGTCTCTCTCTTTCTCTCTCCTTCTCGATTTCCCATTTTCAGGGCCCGACCGAGACGCGGGGGACACCATTAGAACCAGCGTGGCGAGGGGATAGCATTGACGCCCTCCATTCTGCGGTTCGTGGGACGGTTGGACGGGACAGGGCGAGAGGGGTGCGGCCTCCACTTCACGTGCATGCGGCCGGAACGGCCGATTCAATGCGAACGAGGTAGGGGGATGGGACTATCTCCGCACTAGGAATGCTTTGACACCGCATGCATGCGGATCCATGGCCATTTAGCCTAGTAAATGTCCATTTTTAGTTTTTCCTAAAAATGTGGTAATTAGTGTTTTTAATCATCTATGGGCATTGCATTTATGTTTTCTAGCCCTTAATGGTTAGTATGGATGCTGAGGAAGGTAGGTTATAGGTTTTTGTAATGAACCCCATCGATTTCGGTCGACCAGGGGGTGGCTCGATTTCAAACCGAACCCGCTCGCTACCCAGCTCACATGGCGGTCATGCCAGTGACCGTTGTGTATAACGCACCACACCAGGCACGTTATACTTCTTTAACGGACCACACTCAGTCCATTATGCTCATGCATACATTAGATAAGTCATTAGCATAACGCCCCTAAATATGACTGTTATATTTATGGAAAATTGTGGATTTTCCACGTTCTAGTGGCCTTAACGGACCGCCCTTGATCCGTTATACTCTCTGGATTTTTGAGTATTTATAAAAATAACTCGGATGGCCATAATGGACCCGGAGTGGTGCGTCATGTGATATAACGTACTATGCCTCATCCGTTATGACCAGTGTAATTGGAAGCAGATCGGATGGATATGACGGATCGGCGGAGGCGTGTTATATTACCTTAACGCACCTCACCTAATCCGTTATGCTATATGGCGGGGCAGAGTTGATCTGTTATGTTATGTAACGGGATAGAACTGATCCGTTATGTTCTCTGCTATGCTAAGAGTAGTGAATCATGTTCTAATGCACTCTTCACTATGTTTAAGTTATTTTATGAATTAAAAATATATCTTTATATCCCAGTAGAGTTGCTCCCTCTTTCCTCGTGATAGAGCCACTAGTCGTAGCCCAGTGACCTTAGTGTCGGCCCACCGAGGTGGAGGGGTGTTTCCGTCTAACGATTTTTAAGCTAGTTACCGTGGCCCCCCGCGGTTACCGTAGCGTCCTACGGGGGGAGAAACTAGCTAGAGACCTGACCCTAGGCAGGGGTCAGTGTGTGCACACGTGGTCAGAGGCTTGGACTAACACTGACGAGTGTTACTCTGACTAGTTCTTGTTCTGGTACTTTCTAAAATCCTAATAAATATGATAAATGTGAGGGCTCAAGGGGGAGTCTCCAGACTGTCTCCGAGCCAAATGGAAGCTACCGTGGCTCACGTGGTGCTCCGTGTACGGTACCGGTGGCTCACTGACCCGGACCACTCATGTGCTCGGGTGTCCGCACCACACAGGGAGGGGCGCTAAGCCGGCCAGGCGGGGTGGGGGAGAAGATCACTAGTTTACCGAGAAAACCACTCGGTCGATTCTGCTAGCTTCTGGGACTGATTGACCGATAGTCGCTGTTGATGGCGCCACGGTCTGTAGCAAACTCGGATGATGCCGAATCCAGTGCCAATACGTCGCTGTCTGGTTCAGGAAGTCTCTAGAATTTTTGGGAAATGGCCCAGAGTCGTCGCTGGTCGTGGCTGACTATGGGGCAGGGTGGCTCTGCTCTGACTGGGACTATTCTCAGGGTGCAGCAGAAGGAAGACAATGCCATCACAAGCACTCCCGGAGTCAGAATGGTGCGGGACCAAAGCAGACGTGTCCGTCTACGAGTCTTCTTCAATCTCCAACCAGGAATGCCTCCAGGAGAGGTTGGAGCAGAGAGATAGAGGGTGAAAAGTGGCAGGGTATCAGTGCATGTTCTGTGTGGACTGACCTGCGCACCCAGGAGAGAAAATTCAGAACGGACACCTCCGGACTCCGAATGAGGATCCGTCGACTGGGTTGGAAGGAGGACCAGTAGGAGAACGCCCCGGCCAAGCGGCGTACCAAGAAGAGCAGAGTTGAGGTCGTAGTAGCTTTTGTAAGCCATTTTTGGCTGCAGGCCGGACTGGTTCTGTACAGTCTGTGGAGGATGACTCTCAGGAAGGCGGTGCCGTCACGATCACTCCCGTCGTCGAAATGGTGTGGGACCAAAGCGAGCGCATCCGTTTATGAGTCTTCTACGCACCCGAGGAAGAAAAATCGGAACGGACACCTCCAAACTCCAAATGAGGCTCCGCAGATGGCGTTGGATAGAAGACTGGTAGAGGAACACCCCAGCCAAGCGGCGCACCAAGGGGAGTTGGGGTGTGGGCATAGCAGCTTCTGCAGCAAGGCTCTGGTCTTCCCACAGATGCCAGAAGCGTGCTCCGACGAGAATGGACCTCCCGGACAGCCCCGAACTCGGATGAAGGCGGGATCACCTTGGCGTCGAAGCTGACTTGAAGACCTTTTCGTCGATGTATGGTACACTTCCAGAAGATGCCAAATGGACCCATAACAGACTCTGCAAGATGGGTCTTCTGTTGCTGCCTGCGAACTGGGTGAGCAGGAGGGTGATAGGTGTAGTTGGGGTGGATGGGGGTGTAGGGATTGTGATGGGGAGCACGCCCCCCATCAACCCTAACCCTAGCCACCAGCATCCCATGCCCCAGCCCTCTCTCCCTCTGCAACCCAGGTTTGCCCTCCCCGGCTCTGTGTGTCCACGACATTCTCGGAGTCTCCCGTCGCTGCTACGACCTCCCGTGGATCAGGAAGACCTCTCTACTGCTCTCTGCAACCAGCCTACAGCAGAGGTCACGTTTGCAGAGACTACCCCAGTGTCCCTAGTGTGAACCAGCCAAAGCTACCTTCTGTGGATCGTTCTTCGTCGAGCTAGCTTCGTTCCAGAAGTGGTCCCGCTGCGATCTGACCTCGGCTCCGTTCACGCCGACCATTCTCGTGCAACTGTGCTAGACTCGGGTCTGAACCTGAGTACCATTTGGTAGCAGCTCCACCGCCCACCCCTGCATGAATCAGTTAGAGCTCTCTTCACAAGAGTTCTTCCTCTCCGAAGTGCTGACGTACCAGAGGTGGTCCGGCCTGCTTTCGACAATGTCTCCGTCCAAGGCGTCCATTCTCCCTCAGTCACGCCAGACCAGAGTCCTCTGTTCGCCCAGGATAAGCTGCTGTCAAGTCGGCCCCAACACCCCCTCCTCCTCTTAGTTTCAGGTCAGACGGTCTTCAACAAAGTTGCAGCTTTCGACGATATGGAACCAACGCATTGGTCTCGTCCCGATCGGACGTCAGCAGTGGAAGTTCCACCACAGATATTGGTGACTGGTCCAGCTATTTACCCAGGAACCTGATGCCGACCATTCCTGCGACCACATCCAGCCAGGTGATCAGACGGCCGCCATCTTCTGAGGTTCGTAGATCTCCCTATCAGCAACATCCACGACTTGGTCCTGTCGCATTTGGAGTTCTGCAGCACCCGTCCTGGCCGACGCACCACAACTGCGCCAATCAACCCTACATGGCAGAACTGCACAGGCCTGCCGCAGCGGCCGCCGTCCCCATCCAGCGACATCAACTCTGCACCAGACTTGCAGGCATCCTTCGGCATCCCTCAAGCTTCGTCCAGGCATTAACAACACCTCGAGTGGACGTCAGAGCGAGGCGCACGGTCATTGTTTGGTTTCCCCTCCCTTCGTTCCCCCCTCCTGCGCGAGGGTAGTGCATGTAGTGAATTGCCCACATCCCCGTGATCATCCTCCCTGCGAGGAGTGTAGTAATTGTAATAGCAGGGACATCGCCAAGCCTCCTCGACGCAGCGTGTCCGCCAGGTGCGCAAGCTCCCCGGTGCGCCCTCGTCTCCGATCGGTGCCAGTCTCTTCAGACTCGGCAAGGTATAGATCTGACCCTTGCTTCTTGGCATTGCTTTCTTAGTATCTGTTCAACGTTCATCCACGAGCATATCACAAGAAATTTCATTCACCGGTCTCTCGATACGGGCAATAAAATCTTCGGAGATGAAAGAATGTGTTGCACCTGAATCGAAAAGAACATGAGCTGTGCGATCATAAATCAAAATCGTACCTTCGATCAGATTAGACGCTAACGCCTCTACGCGAGTGATGTGTGTAACTCTGGCTCTCGGTGGACGAGTAGCGATAGATGACTGCTAAGAAGGTGCAGGAGCGGGCGGTTGAAACGGTTGAATTGATTGGGATGGCTGAGGCGGCAGAGGAAGACGAAACTGCGACTGCGAAGTCTGCGAGAATTGCATCGTCTGCTGTCTCAACGGACAGTTTTGGGAAATGTGCCCCGACTGATCACAACGATAACACACAACCGATAGAGAGCACGGCACACCCGGATGACTGCCACCACATCTAGAACATAACCTCGGCTGAAAAGTAACAAAATTTGGACGCGGCCGAATAAAAGAACCAGACTGCTGACTCAGCTCTGAAAACGACGGCTGATCGAACCTCTTCCTCTTCTTCTTATGACGAAAACCTTAGCCCTAAGATTGCTGGAAGGAAGGACTATCGGCAGGAGAGAAGGTGGGAGAAACTCCTGAAGCAGATGATTGGTGGGGCGGCTGATGCTGCACGGCCGACGGAACCATCCCAATCTGAGCAAAACCTCGAGTCCTCGCCAACTCCAACTCCAATGCGACAACAGCTTGATAAGCGGAATCCAACTTAGACACACGTGTAGCGAACAGTGGCAGGCTCAATTCTGCTCTCAGTCTGCGCAGAAACTGCTGAGTCCTCACAGTCTCATCAGTAAAGATATGAGGTTCATACCAGCCCAACTCGATGAATTTATCACGATATTACAGCACTGACATTTCGCCTGTGTCAGCTCCAGAAACGGATACATCTTGGCTAACTTCAGGTAGGCTGGAGTATAGATACGCTCAAATGTAGCAACGAACTCAGCCCACGAGATCTGTCGAAGCGGACGGGAATGGAAGGCAACTTCCCATTCTGAAGTCCACCACGTGCGTGCAATACCTTGAAGTTGATAAGAGGCCAACATAACCCATTCATCCTCGACGCATTCTATGCATTGGAAGACGTGCTCGGTAGCATCCAACCACTCCCTTGCTGCCTCGGGATCCGATTGACCCTCGAAAGTCGGTGGATGGAACAACAAGAATTCTTTCCGTGCCCGTCCACGACTACCGAGTAACTCCGCAGGCGGAATAGGAATAGGTGTAGCCTGGGCAGGAACCGGTACAGCAGGAGCAGGTGAAACACTAGCCTCATTCCGAGGAACTGGGGCTCTTCGCCTTCAAAATAATTGTTCTTGTTAGCCTGACCCCTCGGTACATGGCGGAGAACATAGGTCAGAAGACCACCATCACGCATCGTGAGAGCTTTCAGTTGGACGTAGTCTGACCTTTCGTAGATCACCATTTGATATACCGAGGGCCTAGTCGTACAAGCACACACGCAAGCAATGATAGATGTAATTATATAAGGAACACACATATGCGATAGAAGTAAGTTTGATTAATTGATCTTTCTTTATTAGATTCATAATTTATTAACATCCGGTTAGAGTTGATTTGCTCCCTTAAGGAGTTATTTTATCCTCGATGGAGAGGGTAAAGGTAGACCTGGAAGCAAGGAGGGAGACTTGAGAGCAGACGAGGTAGACCTCGAGAAGTCAGATAGACATCGGGGGCAAGCGAGGTAGACCTCGAAGGTAAAGGAGGTTGACCTCAGGGAAGTGAGGTAGACCTCAAGGGCAAGTGAGGTAGACCTCAGGAAATGAGGTAGACCTCGAAGAATAGGGTAGACCTTAGTAGAATAAGGTAGGCCTCGAAGAATAACGTGGACCTCGAAGAATAAGATAGACCTTGGTGGAATAAGGTAGACCTCGAAGAATAAGGTGGACCTCGAAGAATAAGGTAGACCTTGGTGGAATAAGGTAGACCTTGAAGAAAAAGGTAGACCTCAGTAGGGTAGTGTAGACCTCAAAGAATAAGGTAGACCTTGGTGGAATAAAGTCTATGCCGATTGGGGGTTGAGGTCTATGCATGCTTGGGTTCAAGGTCTGTGCATATGGGGACTAAGGTCAATGCAGCTTGACGAGGTCGATGCATGTGGGTTAAGGCCGATGCATATTTGGGTTCAAGGTCTATGCATATGGGTGAGGTCTGTACACATTTTGGGCTGAGGTCTGTGCAAGTCTGGGGCTGGGGTTTGTGCACATGGGTTGAAGTTGATGCATGTTTGAGCTGGTGGTCGACGCACATTGCGAGGTTGATGCAGGTTGTGAGGTCGATGCAGGTTAGGGTTGGAGGTCGATGCAGGTTGCGATGTCGATGCATATGGGGGTTTAAGGTCCAAGCATATGGAGGTTTACGGTCAAAGCATATGGAGGTTTAAGGTCGGAGGACATGGAGTGAAGTCAATGCATATGGAGTTTTAAGGTCGATGTAGGTGGGGTTTTAAAATGGCGCGGGAAGTTAAACGGCGTGAAAGGCGCGCACCGGATTAGAGCCCAAAGGGTCGGAGGGACTTATGAGTGTGGGAGAAAAACGGCACAGGGGGGCGGCACCGGATTGAGGGAAGAATTTGATTTCTTTTGAATTGTTGGATTGCATTGTGATTTTGCTTAGTCTTTTGGGTCCTGGGGACTTTCCTCGTGGGGAAAGTGTGGTGAGCTGGGTTCTTCAATTGGCTGAGAGGCCGCGGGAGTCTCCTTCGTCTCGATATCCTCGTGGACGGACGAGGAAGCCTCGTCAGGTGCTGGAATTGGAGTACTGGTCCTGGCTGGGAGTGGGATTAAAATCTCCTCTCCCTCGTCTCCCGAGCTATCGAACTTGGTGTTGGCGACAACCGGGTTAGTGGCTGGCTGCACTGGTCCTATGGTATGGACCGCGTGGTAGACACAGAAGTCTAGATCTTGGTCATAGTCGAGACCTCTAGTGTCTTTCTAGGGGAACGGGGGTTGCCCCCAGACTTGTGAGGGTGTCCAGAGATTCTGGAAATACCTCTGCTGTGCGGAGGTCTGCACAGAGGAATGTGCTGCTTGAGGCACATCTCTTGGATGCGGGGCGAGAGGTTGCCCAGAATTTGGACTGCTTCAGGGGTGTTGTCGGCTTGCTTGGACCAACCAAAATCATCTTCTGGCGGGGCTAGAGGAGCCATGTCTCCTTTGTGGAAGATAATGGACTTGCTCCTTCTAGCCCTTTTTTCAGACTGGTGTTGCAGCCTGTAAGTGACGATGAATGTCGTGAGCTACTCGACCCTGTGCTCATCTGAGGCACACACGAGCTGGATGCAGTTCGGTGGTAGACATATGCTCTTATCGATCACTCGGCTAATGAGGTTAGCCTAGAAATCAACTTTACGCCTCTCAGGGCGATCTGTGGTTGACTTGGCACTAAGGCATAGCCGGTGAAGCTTAGCCTTTTCCTTATCGACAGAGAAGAGGTCATCCTCTTCTTCTTCTGAGAGCCAGCTGTTGCTCTTGCGCTTAATCACAAGGAAAGGGATGATTCCCTTGAAGTAAAGAGCTGCGTCGACCAGGTTGCATTCTGTTGGGGTGAATGGAGACAGGTCGACGAAGACTGCATGTTGTTCCCCACCTTGATGTATTTGATACACTGATGGAGGGTTGAGGGGACAACCCAATTTTCATGGAGCCAGGGTCTGCCCAGCAACACCTTGTAGGACGTGCTGCAGTCGATGATATAGAAGGTCACCTTGGAGGCGAAATCATCGAGTACCAAGTCGACATCCACCCGGCCGTGGACCTCCTTGGTATTCTGGTTGAAGCCGGATATCTTGACTATCTGGACCTTTTGGAGGTAGGGAGTCAGATATAAAGTCTTGAAGGTTTTGAGGGGCATGATGTTGACAGTCGCATCGGCATCCACTGGAATCTGGTTTACTTCATGCCCATTGATTTTGCCCTTCATGTAGAGGGGTCGATTATGGCACGGAGGAGAGAGCAGAAAGTCTGATATAAGCACAACCATTCAGACATATTCAAGGATTATATTTGAGCAATTATTTAAAGTTACATATATATATCGATGAATGATGGGGAGATATTTATAAAATTTCTAAAAAAACCTACTCCATATTATGGTAATTGCACTTAATTCATTCAACAGTTGTGATCTTGGACATCACTATGCAACAAGGATTACAATATGCCAAACCATCTTTACACAACGGCAAATAATTTCTTTCGTTTTATCAAGAACACATGTATCATGCATGGAACTCAAAAAGTGTACAAGGGTATCTTAAGAATCGAACAACAAAAACCACATCCAAACACAGTCAAAATCCCGGAACGAGCACCCAGGAGGCCACTCCAACAACACCAGCGCACCACCAGCCAACATACTTAGAACCCCTCACAGCATGCGAGAAACTCCCAAAGATGACCGCGGGGTCGCCGTTCCCCGCCGGATGCGTCGCCGGGGGCGTCGCCGGGGAACCAGTGGGTTGGTCGCCGGAGCGGGGCGCGCCGGCGGCGGCGCTAACGTCGACGTGAAGCCTCATCCCCCCGAAGCAGTGGGAGGGCACTCCGCAGATGAAGTACCTGTCCCCGGCGGTGGTGAGGGTGATCGTCGTGTTGCCGCCGGCGCCGCTCCCGATGACGTTGGCCGTGCTGCAGTTGTCGAAGCCACTCTTGTCCACCTCCTTCACGCTGTGATACGACGAGTACTGGAACCCTGTCGACAAAGATTGGATTTTTCGTCAGTAATGTGTGTGCGTGAGAGAGAGAGAGAGAGAGAGAGAGATGGATCTTACGTAGAACGTCGCCTACGGTGAAGTTCTTGCCGACGGGCCACTTGTCGAGGTCGGCGCTGATGTCCCACCCTGCGCTGTCTCCAACGTTGTACACGGCGGCGGAACTCGCCGGCACGAGGAAGAGGGCGGTGAGCGCGCAGAGGGCGAGCGGAGGGAGGGCAGACATGGTGGAGAGAGGCCGGGCACTCCCACCGGTTAATTAAGGGCGCCCATTAAGTGGTCCGGGGAAAAATGTTTTATATCGGCCATGGCTTCTGGTTAAGCAGTAGATAACCTAACTCCCATGGCACATCTCCAAGCCTCTCACAACCTCTCTCTCTCTTCCTCCTAGTTTGCTTCAGGCCTGCCCGAACAAAATTGAGCCCTCCTACGTACGTACGTACTTGGTGTGCCGTGGCGTAAGGGGTTGCCCTTAATATATTGGGGCATGCATCTAATTAATTGATTGCAAATAATCTCATAGATAGTCGAGTACTTCTGCATAATTTATATAAATACTTCAATATATACATAAACGATACACAATGATTGCAAGGTAGAGGAGTATAGCGCTCAAACTTGCGCGGGGGTTCCTTTCGGTCGCCCTCTCTATTCCTCCTCTTCCCCTGCCCAGAAGATTGGTCGGCCGACCTCTTTCTTTCCCCCTCTCGCCCCGAGCTTGTGGGATCTCGGCAGGCGATGAGGACCTCCTCGCACTCCGCATGATGCAGAGCCAAGGTCATAAGGTCAGCGAGGGAGGAAGGAGGGTGGAGCACCAATTCTCAATGGAGATTTTCGTCGCGGGTGCCTCCGGTCAATGCGGTGATGGCAGAGGCCACATCCAGGCGGGGGATGCACAGAGCTTCCGCTTTGAAATGGTTAATGTAAGCCCGCAGTTTTTCCCCTTGTGCCTGTTTGAGGGCCAGTAATCCCGCTATCGACCTTGGAGGGTCGCTGTAGGTGAAGCTCTCCTTGAACAGTCGCCCGAATTGTCAGAAGCTGGTGATGCTCCTGGGGGCGAGCGCTCGGAACTATGCTTGTGCGCCCTGGACTAAAGTAGTCACGATCGCTCGGCACTTGACCGCGTCGGACGTCCCGTGCAAAGTCATCAGTGCGTCGAAGCTGTCGTAATGGTCAGCCGGGTCGCCCTGGCCGTCATAAGACTTGAAAGTTGGCAGAGAGATTTTGGCAAAATCTCTGCCTCCAATATCTGATCGGAGAATGGGGATTGCTCCTCATCCTCCTTGGTGGTGCTCTGCTGGAGGGCGCGAAGGGCGCGCTCCTGGTCGGCGAAATGTCGCTCAAAGTCCCGCAGCTGGAGGGACAGTTCCCCCTGTCAATGGTATGGAGTCGGGGGACTCCGAGTGATTCCCCGGCGTCCCGGGTCTGGAATGTCCTCCTTTGTGCGTTGCTGATTGAGCTCAGACTTCCTCTTCCTTGGGCTGGAGGAGGCTTCTTGCTCCGGAGATGGGGGCTGCGAAGGTCCGCCCTGCTCACTCCGGATGATGCGTCCTCCTTGAAGGATGAATCGGCCTCCGGCAGTCATCCGGGAGGCCTCTGCGCGGGGGTGATTCGTCCGGGGAAGTCGCGACCTCTCCTCTCCGGTTATTTGGCCCCTCATCAAGTCGACGAGGGTGTCCATTTTAACATTGAGGGTTTGGAGGGCGTCTGGGTTCCCAAGAGCGAATTGTCCCCCAACGGCCGGCGGGGGCGGGTTGTTGGCTTGATCGTTAGAGGGGGCGCCTGTCAAAGAGTGTGAGGGCGCGGGCTCCCTCTCTTCGACCGCCGATGCCTTCCCTTTTTCGTCGGCGTTCCTCCTACTGGAACTCCTTCGCACCATGCTGGCTCTTTGTTCGTTTCCCACAGACGGTGCCAGATGAATAGGGGGGATCTCGTGCATAAAAGGGAGCCCAAGACATGCCCTTGGGGTAACAAAAGATGTACAGTCTGGATAACAAAAAAAGAGGGGAAGAAGTGATACAATCATAGCCCAGGCTCGCTCCCCTCAAGCACCGCTAGGTGAGACTCTGTAGCAGCCAACTCCGCCTCCAAGGTCGACGTAATCTGCACGCTCACCTCGGCCCCTATCTCGGCAGTCTGCCACTCGACCCTAGCGAGCTCCACGTCTCGCCGCTGCTCCTCCATGGCCTTTTCCAAGGCCTCCACCCTACTCTCTGCCTCACTCAGTCGCACGGCGTGGTCCCGGGCAAGTGACACGGCCGCATCTACGCACCTCCTCTGCTAAGCAGCTGCCAACGAGAGCCGAGCTCACTACTCCTGCACCTCTCGGATGGCCGCTAGCCGTCGAGCCCTCTACTCCTGAGCCTCTAGGAGCCGCAGGTACTCTGCCCAGATGCTGGCCAAGCCAAACATCCAGAGCTCGCGAATCCAAGGCCGTGGTAGCCCTAGGTGCAGTCCCTCAGCCGCTGCCGAAGCTCCTCCGGAGAAGGCAGGGGGTCGCCTCCTACGTAGCCTCAGGCTTGCTGGAGCAAGGCCGCACCCACGTTGGCATCCAGTAGTGGCTCTAGTGGTGAAACAGACGTAGGCCACTCGATCCCAAGCTCCAGGGAGGATTGGCCCATCTCAGCCAGGACACTGGAAGGACCTGCATGACCCCACCAAACACAAAACGGGTCAGCAATGTTTGGGACTTCCCTATGACAAGATAAGGTGAAAAATCTGAGAAAGGTCCTAACTCTCACCTGGTGTGGCTCCCGCCGCGCCTTTAACATCCCCGCTCGAGGTCAGTGAGGGTAACCACTCCTCCACCTCGGTAGCATCTTCTGCTGGAGTCGGAGAGGGCAAAGGCTCCTCTGTGATTCGGTCGTCCCCAGTGACCATCGGGGAGACAGAGGGCTCTCCCTGATCCTCCTCGACAAGAGCCGGCACGCGCTCCTCCTAAGATTCCAGCCCTGGACATAACACAAGATGTCAACACTCTGCCATAAACTCTAAACCAAAGCCAATGAGGAGAGAAGGAGCTGTATATACCTTCTAACGCCCCCTCCATCTCAGCCTCCCCAGTAGAAGAGGCCTCGGAGGAAGAAGAGCTCAAGCTCGAGCTCTCGTCAGTCTCCATCGTTGCACTGCCACTGCCTGAAGAACCAGACGAGGTCTCTGGTGAACCCCCGGCCACGGGAAAATCAAAGGCACCTATATACCGAGAAGCCAAGTTAGGCTACTATCAAATCCAGCCTCACATGAAGATAGCTCCCTAGCCAGAGGTGCTAGGCGAGAAGCGTTCTCTCTCCTCTCTCCCCCTTTCACGTGGTTCACGGTCCAAACGGACCCCGGTCGACGCGTGGGAGGTACCAACGGGACGGGCTCGACGCGAGGATCGCGCCGGTACCTTCATCCCTCGGATCGTGGAGCATGGAGACGCGTGCGAGCAGATGGACGATGTGGCCCCCGTCGCCCGATCTGCCCCGATTCGCGATCTTCACCGTGCAAGAGATAGGGGAACAGACTCTTCGTCTGGCCAGGAATCCGTTGACGCCTCATGCGTCGCAATCCGTCGCCATCTTCATTGTTTTTCATGCAATTCCTATTTTAGATAATTTTGGGCTAAATTCTCAATTTACGTTCCTCTCTCAATTTTTGGTCCAGATAGCCGCTGATCGAAGCAAGGGCGGTACCATTGGATTGGTCACGTCGCGAGGATTGCGTCGACACCCATTTTCCCTCGATCCGCAGAGCGTGAAGCCGAGTCGGGTCGGGAGGTGCCGCGTCGCCCTCTCGTCGGATCGGCATCGAATCGCCGTTTTAATCGTAATCCAGGTAGGGGGATGGATTCCTTACCTCATTAGGACACCGCCGGTACCACTTGCGCCGTGGTCAGATACCCTTCGCCTCATTTTTCGTGCATGTTCCTACTTAGTTCATTTTTAATCCTTAAATACTTGAAATTACCTCAATGGGCATCGTCTTTTAGTTCTAGTGGCATGTGTAGGTTTAGAATGATGGCATGGCTTCGCAAGATGGTTTGATTTTGTGTTTTCCCGCGTCCCCCGTCGATTTCGATCGATTGGGAGGGAGTTTCGGTTCCGACCTCCGGAGTCACAAAACCCAGGTGACATAACGCGCCTGCCCTGGTGCGTTATAGTCATTTGGCTCTCCCGTAGTGGTGCGTTATATCGTTCGTGAACTGTGAGTTTTTTGTGGAATTTTGTGTTTGGGTGGCTTTAATGCGCTTCGTCTGGTGCGTTATATCCCCTGCGTGTTGAGTTAAAGGTTTGTTGCCTTTAACGCCCCTGTCCCTGCGTGTTACATTCATATGACGCCCCTGGTTAGGTGCGTTATATCCCGTGTTTAATTGTAGATTCTGATCATTTTGGTAGGCATAACGGCCCATGGAAGGTGCGTTATGTTCCTCTAACACCCCACCCTTGGTGCGTTATAGCCCTTATCAGTTGTATTGTGTGCCTGTTGACTTTAACGCCCCTACTCCCGTGCATTATAGTCCTATAGCGCGTCTGCCCTGGTGCGTTATAGTCCCGTTTAACTATGGATTTATATGAGTTCTGTCAAGCATAATGGTCCTGCCTTGGTCCGTTATGGTATGTAACGGGGTGGTGTTAGTCCACTCAAGATATTGCCACTTCGATGGACTGGTTAGTTCTTTAGGATGCTCATATCCCAGCCAAGTGGTCTATTCTTTGGAAAATTTTGCATGGTTGTCTCCCAATCGATGATACGATTATGCATTGCGGTATTCAGCTCTGTAAGAAGTGCTCTTGTGGCTCTGTGGCTTCTCAGGAATCGGCAGTCCATCTACTCCTCTACAACGATATTGCTCAGAGGTTTTGGGCCTTCTTTGTGGACTGGCTAGGTGGCACTTTATAGTTGGATTTGTCTTGCGTCCAGACTATCATCCATTTCTTCGACTTGATTCATATCTCCTCCTTGGCAGGCTGCATTGCTCGGGTGGTCCTCTTTGAATCTCTTTGGGAAATTTGGTGCAGTCAGAATAGGAGCAAATTTGAGGGAGTGGCAATAGATTCTCAGCGCATTATCCACAAATGTATATTGCACTTGCGAGATATTGTCCCTGGTTTATCATCAAAGGGGCAATGGCTCTCCCCATCTCAGATTTGTTTACTTCATCAATGGGGTGTATCTCTTCCGGCTCACACTTTGAACCTACCACGGGTGGTGTGCTGGATCTTTCCTCCCTGCAACATACACAAACTCAATGTGGATGGTGCATTTAAAAGAGAAGCAGGCCTTGCGAGTGGTGGTGGCATCATCTAGGATTCTCTTGGGAGTGTTATCTCTGCCTTTGCTACACCTTACTGTGGCGTGCTATCCAGCCTTCAGTCTGAAGCTTTAGCCCTCCGGGATGGGCTGCGAATTTGCAAGTCTCTCAACTATTCTCAGGTTTTGGTCGAGTTAGACTCCAGCGCTTTGGTTGGGATTGTGAAGGGTATTCTCCCCTATCCTTGGTGCCTTCTTTACATTATACATGACATCCTCTGTCTGATGTCATTTCTTAGTGTCTCAGGGAGGCTAACCAACCAGTTGACTGTCTTGCTAATTTGAGTTGTTCTCTTCCTCATTTGTTATCTTGGACCTCCTAGGCTGATCTTCCCACTTTTGTAAAAGGGCCCCTCCAGTTGGATAAGGTCAGGTGTCCTTCTATTCGGCCCTAGTCTTTGTATGATTATTTTTGCCTATCAATTAATTTTGTCCCTATGATGTGTAGTAGTGGAGTGAACCACTCATCTCTTCTCTGAAGCGGTGAGCACTCTCCTTCTATCCCATATGTGTCTATTTTGCTTTAAAAAAATCATGTTTTGTGCCTCCCCCTAGATTGTTTTGGGTATCGCAAGAGTGCCTTGCGTGGTGGTAATGGAACTGCCTATTGAGAATGGTGTACCATTTTCCTCGATGTTGTGGCGTTGTGAGATCGGCGTTGGGTCTCTCGAGGTGTTTCGTACAAAAGACCTACAGAGTTGTGGCTAGCTTGTTGGGCCTGAGTGGAGGCTATGTTCCAAGATCTAAGGGTGTGTGTGTGCCTCTCCACTCGAACTTCTGGGTTCAGTCGATTTATGTTGGAGGCTATGTCTTGGTGGATGTCAGGTTTTTCCCTCCTACTTTGCAATTGGTTGATACAGAGATGTGCAGCGGAAGCGTAGGGGGCCTATAACCCACGGACCCCAGGATCGGAATGATAGTTGAGAATGGTAGAGGTTATGGCATTGAGTGAGTCCTGGCAGTTCTTTGGTCAAGTGAAGTGCGCTGCCTTGGGGTTTGAGGCATTGTGGGTAGATGTGTGGCCTCGATTACTGTGTGTTGGCGGTAGTGTCATGCTAGTTTCGAGAATTGAGTGGCACGGAGAAAAGAGTCCCAGGATGAGTGTGACTACATGCCAGTCCTTTTTCACGAATCGTGTCGCATGGCCAGAAGAGGAGTTGGATTGTGATTGGTAATTGAAAGCAGGTTATGGCCATTCAGACTGGTTGAGGCACGAGTGTGCGTTGCCAGGAGTCAAGGCAATGATTTGACCAACCTTGATCAGAGAGGTTATGCTTGAAGTAGACTCGAGGTATGGAGAAGGTTGGTGCTAAGGGTATGACCATGTGAGGATGCCTTGAGTAGTCGAGAGAAAGCTATTTGAGTTGTTTAAGCGCTCGGGTAGGTGGTTGTTCCAACCTGTATGGTGTGATATTTAAGGGGGTGCTAAGGATTGGATGTTGTTGGCTGGCGGTTCTTGGGAACTGTGAAATTTCCTAGTATGGATTTGACGGCTGTGATGTGGAACAACTATTTCCTCGACTAAAGAATCCCCCGTAGTGTATGTGTGAGATGGGAGCCCCGCCATTAGAATGGCGTTGGAGGTGACAGTGTAGGCGCCAGAAAGGTAGTGCGATGTGAGTGTCTCTCTCCGAATATGTTGCTGCAGCCTACAGTGCACAAGTTACAAAGATAGAAATAGGTGATCGCCAGAGACTGATACCTGAGCCTCATAGGAGTGATGATCGCAATGCCTTTGAAGTTGGGAGAATGTCTGTTCTTCTTGTCCTCGATCTCGGCTGGCCAAGAACAGGGAGCTCTGCGAGTCGATGACGAAGTCCATGCAAGTTAACCAGCAAATAGAGAATAGACCATTAGACTATGGAAATGTAGTATATGCTCAGAGAAGTAAAGAAAACATGCAAATGGGGTCTATTGTATTGGGAAGGGGATTGGGAAGGGGGATGGCCAAGACTTTCGACCATCCGCCTTCCCTATGTTTTAGGAGAAAACCTCTTTGAAATAGGGAGCTAGGAAGATCTACTATGCATGCAATGTAGTAAAATAAACTGAAATATAGCAAGACGGGGAACAAGGGAAGAAGGACGTTTGCCCGTTGACTAACAGAGGGTGGCCAAATAGGTGGCCGCTCAGAGGTGGTGGCCGCTCAGAGGTGGTGGGCAGCCATGTCGATGACCGCCTTCAACGTAGATGAAGCTCTACCGCAAGCAGACACAGACTCTCTCCTGTGGATATAGCAATTCGACCAAGCGGATGTAAGGAAGGGCTCTCTGAGCTCCCAGGACCTCTCGAACCATCTCCCCTCCTCCCCAAAAATGTCCAACCCCCCTGTGAGAATGTTTGGAAGTATTTTTGTATGTGGGGGGCTCTCCCTCCCACTCGAAGATGGATTCAAACTTCGTTCCCTCCATCTGGAGATGAGGACGTGTGAGATTACATGCGCCTCGATTCTACGAAGTGGGAATGATCGCGGAGGATGTGCCCGGAGTGGGCGGATCATGGAGTTGACTACGATTTTTAGTGGGTGGCCAGGTCAATAGTCGTTCAAAGGAGGCTGGGCGGCCAAGGGTGTGGCCGTTCAAAGGAGCTGGGCGGCCAGGATCTTGGCCGCCGTAAGGTATGGGCGGCCAGGAGGCTAGCCACCTTGGGATGTGTGGGCGGCCAGGCATCTGGCCGCCTTGGGTTCTGGGTGGCTAGGCCTCTAGCAGCCTTGACTGGGCTGGGGGGCCAAGTATCTGGCCACCTTGGGAATTGGGCGGCCAGCACCTTGGTCCCCCAGGGATTTGGATGAAATATATATATAGTACCTTAAAATATTTACGAAGGGACAAGGTGGAGCCTACCTAAATAAGGATAAGACCTCACACTCCCAATCATCCAAAAAAATATGTCACTTCTATGATGGCTAGACAAGGTCCGCAGGATGTCCTAACTTAGGCATCTACAGGTAGGCCCAGGATTAGTGTGTTGAGGAATTCGAAGTTTTAAAACACTTTTTTTATTTTGAAAATAATGATGATCCTAAACTTAAGACACTTTCCCCCCTTTTTTTAATAGAAAGACAACCCTAGACTTGACTAGCTCTGATACCAATTTGATGCGGGACGAGACGACGGCTCGACGCCGAGTTGGATATGCAACCTGGGACTCTAGCAAGCTCGCACTCGTCCCTAACAAGGGAAGCGTTTGGACCTGCACGGTTGAGAAACTAGCAGCGAGTCATGGGTGGTCAGCTCACTCTCTCGTGCCCGAGTCGGGTCACAGGACGGTCTCACTCTCTCACTCGCAGCAGTGAGTTGAATTATACAAGATAGGAAGTAACTACTCACATGCAGTGGCAGTAAAAGTGTATACTAAGAAAGTAAATAACTATGACTACGAGGGGGTGCTGAGTGTACCTCCATGCTCGGGGCGGGGAGAAGATGATCCCAGCCAAGTTGGTAACTCCCGGTGAAGATTAATTACACAATATTACAGCAATGAACTATTTGCCCACTCCACGCATGGAGGTAAAGGGCTACAGTGGGCCCGGGAGGACCGTTCTTGGGTTGACGGGCAGCACTTGGATCCGCTCCATCGGTGCCATCTGGAAGACGCTTGCTACTGGTTGTGGGGCCCACGTGCTGCTCAGTGGGGTCGAGTGGGCCTGGAGTGACACTACTGTGATGGGGGTGTCTGGAGAGATGCTCCCTCGGAAGGCGACGCGCTGGTTCGCCTCGTGGGAGGTGAGGTGGCTCCGGTCTTCAAGCTTTGAGTTTGCTGTCCACGAGCTGTAACTTGCTATTTTACAGTGCGCAACCCAGCAAGAATGGTTGCTGCGATCAGCCCTGATGTCGGATCGACACAAGACTGGTGGTGTTGGAAAGCTCTCTCGAAGAGCTACGATCCCAGCCTGGAATATAAATTTAGAACTTTCTGTGCTGGCCGTAGCTGATTTTAGAAGCTGCTGGTTCCCAGATCTGGATATGACATAAAAATTTCAGCTTCATAAGATCACGAACTTGAACACGAAAATTTACATGCTGCACCTTTGTCCAGCAGAAACAGTACTTGGACAGCACTTCTGAGGAACGACCGTGGTGGATCGATGGCGGGACGAACGGCGGTGGCAGCACCGGAGATTGAAGGAGGAGGATCAGAGGAGGGGATAGAAGGGTTCTCAAACCCTAGAAGGAGGAAGAACCAGAGTGGAGGAGAGAGGATAGGGGTGCACCCTTCAAGAGAGGCTCTTGGCAATTCTTCTTTCAAATAATTTTTCACTAATTTCTCAAATGAAAATACACACTTATATATGCTCATTACAAAACACAACCTCCACCATTGCCGACTTTTCGATACGCGCAATAAAATCCTCGGAGATAAAAGAATGGGTTGCACCTGAATCGAAAAGAACACGCGCTAAGCGATCATAAATCGAAATCGTACCTTCAATCAGATTAGACGCCAACGCTTCCGCACGAGTGATGTGAGTAACTCTGGCTCTCGGTGGATGGCTAGCTGCAGATGACTACTAAGAGGGAGCAGGAACTGGTGGATGGAACGGTTGAGGTTGAGGCGGCGGAGGAAGACGAAACTGCGGCTGCTGCGACTGGGAAGTCTGCGAGAACTACACCGTCTGTGGCCCCAACGGATAGTTTTGGGAGATGTGCCCTGGCTGATCGCAACGATAACAGACAACCGGCAGGGAACACGGTACACCCGGATGACTGCCACCACACCTGGAGCACAACCTTGACTGAAAAGCAACAAAATCTTGACACGGTCGAACAGAAGAAATGGACTGCTGACTCGGATCAGAAAATGTCGACTGATCGAACCTCTTCTTCTTCTTCTTAAATCAGAATCCCTTGCCCTGAGATTGCGGGAAGGAAGCACCATCGGCAAGAGAGAAAGCAAGAGAAGCTCCTAAAACAGACGACTGGTGGGGCGGCTGATGCTGCATAGCCGACGGAACCATCCCAGTCTGAAGGAGTCCTCGAGTCCTCGCCAACTGCAATTCTAGCGCGATGGCAGCTTGGTATGTAGAATCCAACTCAGTTACACAGGTAGCGAACAACGGCAGGCTCAACTCCACTTTTAGTCCGCGCAGAAACTGCTGAGTCCTCATAGTCTCATCAGTAAAGATGTGGGGTGCATACCGGCCCAACTCAATGAACTTATCTCAATATTACAGCACTGACATCTCTCCTTGGGTCAACTCCAGAAATTGATACATCTTGGCTAACTTCAGGCAGGCTGGAGTGTAGACGCATTCGAATGCAACAATGAACTTCGCCCATGTGATCTATCGAAGCGGATGGGAACGGAAGGCAACCTCCCACTCCGTGGTCCACCACGTGCGTGCAGTACTTTGAAGCTGATATGAAGCCAACATAACCCTTTCATCCTCAACAGACTCCATGCTTTGGAAGATGCATTCAGTGGCATCCAACCACTCCCTTGCTGCCTCCGGGTCCGATTGACACTCGAATGTTGGTTGATGGAACAGCAGAAATTCTTTCAGTGCCCGTCCACGACCACCGGGTAACTCCATAGGTGGAATAGGAATAGGTGCAGTCTGGGCAGGAACCGGTACAGTAGGAGCAGGTGAAACACTAGCCTTATTCCGAGGAACTGGGGCTCTTCCTACGAGGTGACATCTTGAATCTAGGGAAACACGACAACAAAAACCCTCTCACTTAACAATTGTTTATTTCTCAGAACTATGCCGCCAAGAAGGAAAAGAGAACTTCCCCAGGCAGATGAGAGGGGATCGGGGGTAGATGACCCAAATGGGGTGAATGACGGGGTTTTCCATGCTCCGACAGTTGGCGGCAGATAGGTGCCCAATGCGGGAATTAATCTGGAGGGATTTATGCAGAGCTTCTAAGGGCTTATGTAGGCCATGCAGCAACAGATGCTGCAGCAGCTCGAGCTCACACCTCATCATGACCTGCCAGCGCTTGATCAGTTCCTCAGGTTGGCACATCCTATTTTTAAGGGGGAGAGCCGTCCAGAGGTGGCTGAGTCATGGCTCAGCATAATGGAGAAGAAATTTCACGCAATGCGATGTCCCGAGGAAGAGAAGGTGAATCTAGCGGCCTATGTATTACAAGATCAAGTTGACTTGTGGTGGAAGGCCAAGATGAGGACCACCTTCGCGGACTACCACGATGGTGACATGTTATGGGAAGAGTTCCTAGCTATCTTTTGAGAAAAGTATTTCCCCGAACATGTACGAGACACTAAAGAGAAAGAGTTCCTGAGCCTCGAACAAGGATGCATGTCAATAGCAGACTATGGTGCCAGATTCTCCGCTCTAGGACAATATGCTCCACACATATTCAATGACGCACATCGAAAGGTGAAGAAATTTGTCAGCGATCTGTGCAGTAGTGTCCGACGCTAAGTTGCAACCCAAGACCCTGACTCCTACACTGTGGCATTGAGGCTTGCTCATTTAGCCGAGCAAGAGAATGCAGGGTAATAATCGAAACCATAAAATTTAAGAGGTGTATAGAGTAAACTCTAAGAAATACTCATGTAGGTTCACCGAGGAGCAGAAGAAGATGGGCAAAAGGCCTATGCTGACAGGAGGAAGGTGAGACAAGGAAAAGGTGGCACGCCAAGGACCAGCACCGAGGGGCGGACCAGAGGTTCCATTTTTTATCCAGTGTGGATGCAACCATCCGGGATAGGAATGCTGGAGGGCAAAGGGCAAGTGCTACGAATGCGGTGAGGCTGGACACATTGCGAGGAACTGTCCCAAGAAGGCTCAGCAAAAGCCATTTCCCCAGTAGGAGAAGATTTAGTACAGAGGGCAAGTCTATGCACTGATGCAAGAAGAGGCAGACAATATCCCTACTGTGGCTGAAGGTATGCTCTTTGTGGATAATGTTTATGCAAAGGTCTTGTTTGACCTAGGGGCTACACACACATTCATATCCACTAGTTTTGCTAATCAACTGAAGAATAGACCCCAAGCCACATTCTTCAGGAAAATGGTAGTTTTTTTTAATAAGGTAAAGATGAAATTGTGACTGCTGCAGCTGGGTGCCCTGCGAGAGCTGCGCCAGCACAGACTTCATCGGGTAATCTCGAACAACGTGACCCGACTGATCACAGCGATAGCAAACCACCAGGAAGGAACATGGTACACCAGGATGGCTGCGACCACACCTTGGACATGGTCTCAACTGACTTACGGGAAACACACGGCGTTGCTGGAACAAAGGAATAGATTGCTACACGGAATCAGAAGACGCCGATTACTGCTGCACAAAACCCGAAGATGCTTGACGGTTGAAACGCTTCTTAGATTTTCGAAACATCCGCCTCGAAGGACCACCAGGAGCAGGCACAACAGACGGAACGTCAGGTGCTGACGGTTGAAAGGACTGCTGGAATGACACAACTGACTGAGCAACACTAGACTGAGAGAACCCTACAGATCTCACCAAATCGAGCTCAACCGCAACTGCTGCCTGATATGCATCATCCATGACAGTAACACGGGTAGCAAGAAGTGGCACTCTCAATTCGGCTCACAAACCACGGAGAAACAGCTCGGTCTTTAAGGCTTCATCAGCAATAATATGCGGCGCATACCGACCCAACTCGATGAACTTGTTCCCATACTGCAACACGGTCATCTCACCCTGCATCAGATCCAAAAATTGGTGCATCTTATCCATACGAAGACAGGCTGGACTGTAGGTACGCTCAAAGGTAGTCACGAACTTTGTCCAGGTGATCTAACAAAGTGTTCGGGAACGGAAGGTGACTTCCCACTCCGAACTCCACCACATCAATGCTGCACCCTGTAGTTGAAAAGTAGCCAGCATAACCTTCTCGTCCTCCGCGCATTCCATCGATCGAAACACGCGCTCAGTCGCCTCGATCCAAATCTTGGCAGCATCCGGATCTGACTGACCTTCATAAGTCAGCAGGTGGAATAGCAAAAATTCCCTGAGTGCTCTACCACGGCCACTGAGTAAGTCATCTTGCGGAGCTGGAACGGTAGGAGCAGGGACTGACACAATCGGAGGAGGAGCAGGCACGACAGGAGGAGGAACGTTGCCACTCTCTTCCAGGGGAACAGGAGCTCTTCTTTTACGGGGCGGCATCTAAAACATACGACAACAGAAAACACATTAATAATCACGAAAAATATCCTAAGCCAGCAACAGACGACACGACTAGACTTGTTCTGGACAGTCGCATGTAATTTCAATTCTATACACGATTCCCCAACGCCACTCTGATACCAACTGTAACGACCCAGAGCTCTGGGTACCGATAACCCGATACAAGTATCGAATTACCACTACCAAGAACTGGGGACGCCACCCAAGAGGCTGATGAGGCTTTAGCCCACGTGCACTGACCTTAGTCTGCATGTACACTGACCTTAGTCTGCATGTGCACTGACTTTAGCCCATGTGCATTGACCTTAGTCTGCATGTACACCGACCTTACCCCTTGCATACTCCATAACTACACTGACTCTCCCTATACATGCACTGACCTTGGCCCATGTATACAGACCTTCTTTCAGTCATTGTCCTACACGTGCACGGAGTTCGTTCCTCAACCCCGTGCACAACGTGCACGGACCTCGTTCTTCAACCACGTGCACAACATGCACAGACCTTGTTCTTCAACCCCGTGCACAACATGCACAGACATTGTTCTTCAACCCCGTGCACAACATGCATAGAATTTATTCTTCAACCCCGTACACAATGTGCACGGACCTTGTTCTTCAACCCCATGCACAATGTGCACAGACTTCGTTCCTCAACCCCGTGCACAACGTGCATGGACCTTGTTCTTCAACACCATGCACAACGTGCACGGACCTTTGTTCTTCAACCCCGTACATAACCTGCACGGACTTTGTTCTTCAACCCCGTGCATATGCACGGACTTAGTCCAAACCTGCATGGACTTCGCCTCTTAACCTCGTGCATATGCACGGACTTGCCTAAAACCTACACGGACTTCCCTCCAAAGCCTGTACATCTGCGTGGACCTTACCTAAATGTGCATGGACTTCACCCCTAACTCTGCATACACCTTCATGGACTTGCTTGAAACCTGCATGGACTTCATCCCTTCACCCCCATGCATACGCACAGGCTGCACCCTCCTACACGGATTTAGCCTTGCACATTTGCATGAACCTTGCTCCTTTGTTCAAACCTGCATGGACTTGTCCCAACCTGTGCGGACTTTGCCCATCCCAGCCCAAACATGCATGGACTTAACCCCAATCTGCACAAACTTTAACCCTTCATCCTGCTCAATCAGAACTTGCACGACCATTCCCATGTCCTTTGCCGGCGCGCTCCTTCGCTGGTACGCTTCTTAAATCCTCACTGGTGCACCACTTCAGCTCTTCGCTGGCATAGGCTTTGGAGCCCTTCCCCCGCACACCTATCCCAGCTTTCCCCGGCATGCTCCTCCCAACATCCTTCGTCGGTACACCCACCGTGCCTTCGCCGGTACACCTTCAGTGCCTTCACCGGCACACCTAACCCAAGTCTTCCCCGGTGCACCCTCCAACACCTTCCCAGCACCCAGCCAGGCTTCGCCGGCACACCTTTCCTTGGCCTTTCAATGGCCCACTCCTCTACAATAAAATACAAAAAAAATATAAAAAATGAGAACGAATGAAATTTAATGAAATTTGGATTAAATGCATTAGCATTTTCAAAATTTCACATTCACACAATCACATACGCATTCCCTTCCTCGCATTGATACAACCGACCATTCACACAATCACAATCATACAATTATATTCATTCATTCACATCCATATATCCACAATCATTTTTTCATAAAATAAAAATTACCTTCATTTCATCATCTATCATGTCAATTAATGTTTGTCAACAAACAAATTACAAAACTACAAAAAACTACAAATATCACTCCGTTGGTCTATCTCCCGGGCCGCCGCTATCCCCGGTGCCCTCGTGCCGCTTTGGCAGTGGCTCCATAGGGCTTTGCACTTCTTCTTCCCGTGGGTGTCTCCGCTTTGCCTCCTCATTCCTCCGGTGGGTGGAAGAGCTAGCCAAGATGTCTCCCACCGACGCGCTCAGCGCCATGCTCCGTGAGCCTCCTGCTGTGCCACTCAGCGACACGGTCCGCTCGGGTGCTCGGCCCATCAGCCAGACGGTCCACTCCATGGTTCGGAGATCGATCTTCAATTCAAAAATCTTAAGGTGTGCTTCGCGAGCCTCGGACTGGTACCGCTCGATGTCCACTGCATCTCGGCTCAACCGGGTCACCTCTCCCCAGAGCCGGTCAACCTCATCTCGGAGACGGGGCTCCTCAGCCGCTTCTACCAACACTGCAGCTAATTCCCTTGCCTGCACATTGCATTTGCATATTGATCAGTCTAAGCGTTTGCATAATCATGAAGCATTTTTAGGAAAAAGCTTGGTTTCTTACCCGCTCTGCGAGGGTAGCCTCGGCCTCCTCGGCTCGGGCTACGGCTCGGGTAAACTCTGCATCCCGCTCAGCCCGTCCCCCGGCAGGCTGTGTAGAGGAGGATGGTGCATCCGGTCCAGTCCTCTGGGCTCCCTCAGCCCGCTGCATTTTTAAAAGGTCAGTCACGTTTGCATAAGCATTTTCAGTTTTAAGTATAGTAAAACTCACCAGAAGCTCTAAAGCCGCTCGGTACTCGTCCCGCTACTGCACCGTAGCGTGGAGGAGTCCCTCGAGCTCGGCTATGCTCCCTTGTGGGTCTAGCTGCATTTAGAAAAGAGTGTCATGCATAGTAGTCCTTCATTAATTCATACAAGCACAAAAGTTGAGTTTAGCATTTCATGCCGGTCGTCGAGTACCGCGGTAGACCTGGCTGCCATGCCGGCGGGTGAAGGCTTTTAGATATGCCTTGTTGCTGTCTGCCCATTCTGTTACTACCTTGCCCTTATGTTTCAAGTCATGAACGTATTTCCTAGCCCGACCTGTCCAATCACTGCCGCTGCCAATCCCTTTTGCAGATTTGCCCGGGCGCTCGTCGTGTCGGTGTGGGAAGCCGATGTAACCTCAGCTTTACAGCTACTCCTACTGTATCGGAAAACACACCCCGATCTCACAGTCGGGAAACTACCGAACCACAAACTACTCTGGCTACACTGCCAGGGGAATCATCACGACACCTCCGTCGTGAAGGCCTGTCCTCACAGACAAAATCCCACTCCGAGACCACGCGGGACAAAAATACGGTCATGACTTCACCGTCGTGAACCCTACACTGTGTAAAGAAAATCCTCGGTAATGCTCACCGAAAACTCTAGACCTCTACATCGAAAAAACTCCCGAAAATTGCACGCCAAATCACGTCTCGCATACGAGAAACGGAAGCTCGAGTCACGAGAATCTCACGTCACGTGATGGGAGTACCTGTCCACCAAAAGAAAGGCCGGAAGCATCCACTGACGTCTTATACCGCACCACAGTGTCTCCCTTCATGCCTCAGGCGGAGACTAAGACACACATAAGTACCACAAACAAAGACTGGTTGGGATTGCGCTCGTCAACGCCACTCTGATACCCCCAACCACGTGTCCACACACAGACCATGCGCTCTAGGTCAGGCTCTCTAGCTAGTTTTCCCCCCAGCCCAGACACAGACTGCAAAGATGAGGGGCCCTACGATAACCAGCCTAAAAATCGTCTCTCTGGGTCACGCTCTCCACCACTCCCAAGTGGGTCCGCACACTCGTGCGCAGAAAAGGTACGACTAGTGGACGGGTCACTAACGTAAACTCTGAAAGCCACGCACGCACCCATCGCGAGTAACACGGAGTACCAAGTGGCTCATGGCCATCAGACTCGGGACAACCATCTAGACCTAATGAACCCAACTATCTTTGAGTCACGCGACTCGGCAAGACCGTCGTACAGGATGGCCCCATGCCGTCAATCTATCCCATCCTAGGATCAAAAGCCACGGTACGACAATTTACGAGGCGGCTCACGACCACCAACCCTAATCCCTTCCAAAGGGAAGCTAAGAAACTTTCCAGCCCCAGGCTTGGTACTTGGACTCGCAGTCCACAGGCCATACGCATGGCCCACACGAAAATCACTTTCCGGGAAAGCCAACGACGTGCGAGAATGGCCCTCCGCACTCACGCCGACCCGCAGTGGCTCGATTAAACGTAACACGAAAGCTCGGAACACGAGAGGGTCACCCGGACCCTTAAAATCCATGGGCATGCTAATCAAGGTAAATCGATACCTCCGGACACTCAAAAATACGGTCACGATCTCCACGGGATTTTCGGGACAACCACGGGATCATAGGTCGGTCATTGGGTCTCAACCGGACCGACCGGGGGCCAAAACAGACAAGAGGGGGTCAGTTCGGTCCTCATGGTGTAGGGCATCTAGCTTGCACCATCTAGAATCCTGATCTAGCACGGTTTCCCTCCGTGGCTTCAAGCGGCTCCAAGCAATGAGCTAAGGAGAATTGTGTGTGGGTGACTTGTTCGTCAGCCTAATACGCCGGGGGTATGTCATTTGCACTCCCCTCACGCCGTATGTAGACGTCACTTACAAGTCAACACCCACCTTATGTTAGACATTACGACATGGGCAAGTGCCCCCTCATGCTGGGATTTCCCCTCACGTGCTCGTCGGTCGCAACTGCACACATGCAATGATGTCATGCTCTCTCGCAGTCGTGAGGCCAAGTCCGACCACTCAACTTGAGTCGAGATTGACCCTCACCCAGACACCAGATCGACGCATCCCCTCTCTTGCTCAATTGGTCATAAGCCCCCCCGTTCGGCATCGCGACTGTGGCCCACTCCACGGGAGGAGCTCTCTGTAAAAACACATATGTGTTCACCTGTCATGCATCGACCGAGGGACCGACTAGCATGTCATAATTGTCCCGTGACATGCACCAGTTGTACCTTGGCCACTACAGCCTACCTGTAAAGAAATATACACCTCAGTATACCACTGCCAATTGGATGAATGCCCTCGCATCCATGTTCAGGCCCTCAGTCCTCCCTCTATGTCACCTAGCGCGAACCTCCAGCACCTCTGCCCCCAGCCAACACCACCCAGTAAAAAGGTGAACCTACAGTTGCAGAGTGCCCTTGGCTCTCCATCTAGGACTTCAGGAATAAACAGACTCCTCTTCAGCATGGAATGAAGGTCTTCAGATTCAATCTGATGTAAATCAACACCGACTACTTGCAGTCGGTAGGGAAAGACGTCATGTACACGACTCCCCACAGTCACCTGCGCACTCGCACACACAGAATCGTCCTTCCCTCCACGTGTCTCTCGCCCCTTGAGTCCACATGCTGCGCCCTGGCGGCGCATCCCCAGTTAAATATTTGGTTTCACGGGTGATTGTCGAGAAATCGATTGGCACGCCCACATCCCAGCCTTGTTTCCCTCTAAACTTGAAAACCTCCCATGTCACCCGGTCTCCCCTCGACTCTCCAAAAAAGGTGAGTGCACTGTGTCGCTCTGAGAAAGAGTGCCCTAACGCGTCCCGTTCTGACACCTCTCCCATAGCTATATCCTACCCCTTACCCCAGTCACCACACACACCACACGTCGCGCCGGCGGAACGAAACCCCACTCCCGCGCTCGCGAACAATGACATAGTGGAATTAAACAGTGGATTAAGGTAGGAAATGAAATGGGGACTGTCCCTAGGAGAAGATCCTATAGGTGGAAAGTAATCCACATATTTTTTTATATTTTATTTAAATTTTGAGTAATATTTGATTTTTTATTTATTTATTTTTGTTAATTTTGTCATAGCATTCTGTAGCATCCAACAGACGGGCTCGAACTACTAGCTAGGGATCGTCATCCCTACCCCTCTCATTAAAGGCCCTCAAGCAGGGTGTGCATATGAGGGTCGCTTACCACAACCAACCGCCTCTAAAGAACAGTGCCCCTACTAAGGCCATACCCGGGATTCAACCCAGCCTAAGAGGGAGAAGCAGAAGAAAAATTGGAGACAACCTTTGTACAGGATGGGAGATATCAAGATTCAAATCCTTTCTAGGGCACTACCCCTCAAAGATATAGGCTGTTGCGCCGGGGCGTTGCGTCTTTGATTTTTAGACCCTAAGACATGCATACGACCGGGCTCATGACGTCCCGCGGGGCTTCGCCACTCTTGGCATGCCTTTGATTTTCATAATTTTACTTTTAATTTTCATGTGAAATTTTATTTCATAATAGCCCTTATTGGCTAGATTTAGTATGAAAGCTCACTTTTTGAGGGTCAAGACTGCCCCTATTTGAGACCTCTCTCGTATTAGGGAGCACCTAGGTCGGTCATCTCATCCATCCATCTCTTGTGCCTACACTCGACCAAGCAAAGAAGAGAAAAGGCATTTCTGCATACCCAGATATGGCCAAAGTGGAAACGATGTGCTCGAGAGGAGATCGGCTATGGCTTGTCATGTAGTGTGTGAAAGACCCATATTCAAAAGGTCACCCTTAATGATCGTGGAAAGAACTGGACTCCCAGCGCGGAGTTATCACCAGCCTAAGGTGCTGCAGAAGTAAACTCATTTGACTAAGCAAACTAACTAAGGCCTAAAGCCACTCAACCATGTTAAGGAACCAGCACTATAATCATGTGCAGAAATCGATGTAACAACAATGATAACATGTTCTTACACACAAAAAAAAGATACCTTTGCAAATCCATAGCGTGGAATCAACGTCCTGATGCGAGAGCTTGATCATCGAGCTTTGAGGAGCGCGAGCTTTGCATACCTTGCTTGACAGGTCAAAAGGGAAAGGATAGCTAATGATTGAAATATTCCTGTACACAGAGGAGAGGCAGACATCAAACTGGACAAAGAAGGATAAAAATGAAGAGAGACGAGGGTTAGAACTCTCTCGTTAAGGCGTTGAGGCCCTGATAACAAGGAACCAAGTACAGAATAAATAGAGATTAGCTGCGATCAAGGCGGGCTAAAGCCTCGAAAACAGCAAGAAAAAGGGTGAGAACTCCGAAAGGGTGAAACAGAAGGAATAGGCAAACCATGAGAAGATTGTGGCAAAGATTGGTCTCCCTCATCCTTGTTCCTCCGACGGGACTTGGGAGCTTGAGTGCCAAACCGGCGCTAGTGCTTTTGGGCCGTCGCCGAAGCGTCCGCCCACTTAAGTTCCACCTTGTCTTCCTGCATTCGACTCAGGAGGCTAAAGCGGTTGGTGATAGGGACTGTAGGGATGATCCATTTCAGAGGAATAATGGGTTCGCCCCCATCCAGGCGAATCTATAAGTCTTTGACAAGAATGGTCTTACCGGAGTTACTGGTGGTAGCAACGGGTCACTTGCCTTTATGGCTACAACGGTGCTTCTTCTGGGGAGCGGAAGATGACTCCGCCCCAAGGTGGTAGGCCAAGAAAACCCAGCCTACGGGTGCTGGTGGCATAGGGCTATTCATCAGGAATACCAGGATAGGCCCCAAGACGCGAAGTCTGTAGTGAAGGCCGGCGGCTGGGTGGCTCGAGTGTAGGCTTTCGCCCGAGCCGACAGTAGTGTTGCGGACGCTCGCTACAATGTGTCCGCGCCCGAAGTTGTCACTGCAGGGGGCACCGGGATGCTGGTGACCTGAGGCCTTGAGCCTGAACTGGGAGCTGGCAGGATCGGAAGGCACGACAGAGGGCGCTCAGTCCGTACCGAGGTCACCGCATCCCACAAAGGCAGACCCGTGTTGGGGATCGACGTTGTCAGATTGCGGGAGGAATGCCCCCGAGGTAGAGCCAAGGGATCCAGGACCTAACGTAGACCACTCATAATAGACATCATCCGCGGGAAACCTCAGAGTTGTACATCCGGTCTGGATGCTAGGATGCTTCGTGCCAGGGGTTGGGGACCCGGACGAGGTGGTCGTGCTTCTGCGATTCAGGTCGGGAGGCCCGAACGGGGTGCTGGGGAGCCCTGCCCCTGGGCTAGGAGGCCCGTGTGGGGAGCTAGCTCAATGGGAGCTTGGGATTGACGGCCGAGTAGAGTGCTAAGGAGCCGAACACCATAGGGTGGAGACCCACACTGGAAGTCGGCTTGGCTGGGGCTCTGGGCTGGAGGCCCGAGCGAACTGTAGGATTGGAGACCAGAACCTGGGACGCAAGGCTTGCGTCGGAAGTCAGTCAAGACTGGGCCCGGGGACTAATGCTTGCCCGGGCTGGGACTGGTCTGGAACCCCTACGGGCACCGGTGGCGGGAGAGTCGAGCCTGACGCTTGGCCTGGCTGTCTGATGGGGACATCACCTCCCTTGCCCACACTCATGGCTCGTCTCCTCGCCTCGGACGCATCTAGCATGGTCAAGTTATCTATTTTGAGTCATATGATGTATTTTCTTATTTTTATGAGAGTCATATCATTATATTTTCCCTTTTATTTGAAAGTAAAATACGTGGTAGATCCCAGAGATTCCAGAGTTTGCGAGAAAAGAAGAAAGTCTTCATTCAAAAAGTGTAAGGAATACAAAAAGAGGCAATCGCCTCAGCAGAGCAAGAAAGGAAAAAATACACAACAAAGAAAAATAGCGGGCCTCCCCTCAAGCATTCGTCCCAGTGGCGTCACGTGATGCACCATCCTCAGGCTCACATGTGGCAGCAACTTCTATAGTTGACGGGTCGTCAGTTAACTCAACCAGGCACTTCTCCGCCAGTAGGTCAACCTCGGCTGCTCGCCCACTGGTGCTTGACTCTGGCGCCTGCTCCTCAGTCCTGACCTCCTCGTCTCCAAGATCCTCCTCACCACCACTGGCCTTAGCACCATGAGGCGTTGATAGAGGAAGAAGAGAAGGCACCGAGACACTCGAGCACTTGGTCGTAGCCTAGAGGGTGCCCTTCCAACATTCCTAGAAGCCACAATCGTGCGCGGGCCCAAAGACCTCCAGGGCCGTCGATGTCAGCTCAGCCCAGTAAGCTAGGGACGAATGGAAGTTCTCCACCACCTCCTTGCCAACGATGGCCATCGACGAGTGCAGTTCAGTAAGCTGCGCCTCCACCTCCTGAGCCTGACACTTGATAGTCTTGACCTGCGCCCCCAGCTTGGACGCATGGGATTCCATCATCTCGGCCCGAACGCGAAAGAAGTCACAATCCCACTCCATTCCGGCAAGGGCTCGCCCCACCTGCTCCAATTGTTCCCTCAGCCCGGCAACTTTCACCTCAGACGCCCCCAAGTGTCCCTCGAGGATCTCACACTTAGCCGTCACCACTGCATGCACAGCTCGTCTATCCTCCAGCTCCCGTGTGATGCCACAGAAGTGGTATCACCATAAGCTGAGCACCCTTCGAACGAGACGTAATTCTTCGCCATCAAGTCCATTAAATCGTTATAGGCCCCGAGGCCAAACTCCCCAGTCCGGTCCCAAGGGTGCAAGGCCTTGTCCATGAGGGCGGCCACTTTTGCCCAGAGGGAAGACTTGAGGATGGGCTCCTCCAGCGGCAGGATGCGGGGGCCCGAGGGAACGACGGGCAGCAGAAGGCGAGCTCTCCTCACCTCCTAGCTAAGTGACTCATCATCAAGAGTGGGACCCTTGCCCTTGTCCGGTGCCTCCCTCTCAGGAGTAGACACCGGGGGGGGGGGTGACCACAGGCTCCATAGCTAGCAGTGGTGGGGGAAGAACCTCGGACGGAGGAGGAGGAGGAGCCTTGGACGGAGACGGTGGCAAGGTATGGCTACAGACCAGAGCAGGAGCTCTGCTCCTCTTTCTCAGACGACGCTGGCTGTCTAGCACCGCCAGCTTATCTACATTAAACGAGATGCAACCCTCGCTAGGCATGGTGGACTCCGCCTCAGCAGCACTGGCAACCTCCTCGGAGATTTCCCTCTAAGCGCTTGACCCGCCACTGACTGCGGGCGCTACAGGGGAACTCGATACTGGGATGGCCGTAGGAATCGGGTACTGAAGGCGTCTCGGAGCGAAAGTGACCACAACTTGAGGGGTGGCGATGATCACCTAGCAGGCCCCCACCTCGATGTGGTCCACGGGGCCAGGAGCGCACCGCGACAACCGCACTATCTCGTCGTGCAACCTCGACGATTTCGGCACCCCTGCAATCAAATCCAGAATGATCAGCTCACCTTACCACCAACAAAACCTGACGAGAAATCAAGGTTAGTATCCTGAGGCAATGGGGGCTCATCCCCAACTCCCGGAGTACCGCTTAGCTCGAATTCAGCATTGAGAAGGTGGAAGTTGAGGAGGGCCCTTATCTTCTTGGTGTCCTCCACGGTGGCCGAGGGCCTCCTATTCGACCAAATAGGATGGACGCTCGTGAGCCTCCAGCCATCGGAGTGATTGCTAGCATTTGACTTGGTGATATATACATAACGCCTCACCCAACCCTTGAGGTTGGACGCGGCTTCAGAGACTCGAACGATGTTACAGTCAAGTTGAGCCTCAAAATACGCGAAGGCAACGTCAGCAGGAAATCACTGGAGGCTGTAGAACCGTCAGAAGAGATGGATGTTCAGCTCCACTGAAGCCTTCTGACACACGAAGACAAAACCACAAAGGATGTGGTAGGAATTGGGGGATATCTCCTCTGGATGTCGACCATAATGGTGGAGGACGGGCTGGATGAAGGGATGTACTAGAAGGTGAAAGCCCACTGGATGGACACAACGAGAACCATAATACTACCCGGAAGTAGGCTCAATTGATCATCGTCAACAGTGGGGAAGATAATGTTGAAGTCGGGGGAATCTAGAAAGCTTCCCGCAGCCCGTGGACCACCTTATAAGCAACTAATGGTGGGGAATGAGGATGACCAAAGCCATCGCCAGAAGTGCTCGACGCACTGCCACGACCAGACCTCACCTCTTCATCAGAAGATGAAGGGCTGACTCGAAGGGTCCTCCTGCAGGGTGGCATGGCTACAGGAGGAAGAAGACATAGAATAAGGAAGAAGACCCTAACTAGGCGATAAGGGAAGAAGCCCACAATGAGCGTGGCAGGCAACAAGAGGAAGATGGGGTTCTAGAAAAACCCTGTGGTAGTTCTTATAGCCCTCCGCGGTAGAATGGCCAATTCGAAGCCCTAGGGCAGGTGAAAAGGTGCTTGTCCATATCACAGTATGTCTGTTAGACTCAGACGCTCGTTTGATGTCTGCGCTCCTAGACGATAAGACCACGTCATGATTACAAGAGTGGCACTGCTCTTCGGCAGGAGCACCTTGCGTGCCAAGCAAGTGACTGGGACCACCGGTCCCAATGAAGCGGGGAAGCCACCCTCACAATTGACCCTCTCGTGCTTGACTCTCAGCTCCCTGCAAAGTACTTGGCAACTGAGAGTAGGGGGGCTAGTGAGGAGGGTAAATCCGGCTCAGCCCATAACAAGCCCATCTACAACAAACCCAACTTGGCCCAAGGCCTGCCAGTGGGCCCAATGACACGCAACAAATGCGGCCCGTGTAAGCACGACCCAATACGAGTCAGCATCGAATTCGACAACACTGAAAATGCTATGACCCACGTGCAATGACCACCGAAAGACCCTCCGACGATTGATCATTACCCCCCATGACATTGGCCCCTACCCCACAACAGGCGAGCACGTCCCACGAGCACCATAAGACTCGCCCAGGGATCGACTGACTCTGGGGTACTCGCCCCTCAATGGGAAACTCCTGCCATGATCTCGGGGGATGTTACTCCACTACTTATGCCTTTCCCTGCTAAGGGATAGGCCCTTGATGCCAGGATAACCCCCTATATAAAAGGGACCTTAACAAAGAAGAGAGGGACACGGTGGAATTTCTGCCAAAAGCCTCACACAAAGAATAGAGCCACTAGTCTTGCTACTGCGATAGAGTGGTCATGCACGTCTACAGTCCCCGAGAGAAACCCCTCCTGCGTGACCTTATCACCCAACGAGCACACACCAGGTGCCCACTGGGAGTGGTGAACACTCATTCAGAGGACCTACACGTCTCTCAGATCTACTATGGTGACCTTCATCATTGTCTCTCTCCTCTGCTCTTCTCCGCACCTTTCTTAAACCGTTGCTGACTTAAGTATCGGAGGGTTGTCCCCTGAGGTACGGGGCTAACCTTATTAGTCGAGCGATCGACAAGAGCATATGCTTGCCACCGAATTGCATTCAGCTCGTGTGTACCCCAGAGGAGCACAAGGTCGAGCAACTCACTACATTCATCGTCACTTACAGACTACAACACCGATCCAAGAAAAAGGCCAAAAGGGACAAGTCCATCATCTTTCACAAAGGATACATGGTCCCGCCGGCCCCACCAAAGGATGACTTCGGCTGGTCTAGGCGAGCCGACAGTACCCCCGAAGTCATCCAAATTCTGGGCGACCTCTCGCCTCGTATCCAAGAGATGTGCCTCAAGCAGCGCATTCCCCAGTGGTAGAGCTCCGCACAGCAGAGGTATTTCCAGCATCTCTAGACACCCTCACACGTCCGGGGGCAACCCTCATTTTCCCAAAAAGACACTAGAGGTCTCGACTATGACCAAGGCCCGTACTTCTGTGTCTACCATGCGGTCCATGTCATGGGACCAACCCAACCAGCCACTGACCCGGTTGTCGCCAATGCCAATTTCAACAACTTGGGAGATGAGGGAGAGGAAATCTTAATTCCACTTCCTGCGAGGACTAGTACTCCAGTTTCGGCACTCGATGAGACTTCCTCACACATCCACGAGAACGTGGAGACTGAGGAGACCTCTACAGCCTCCCAACTAGTTCCAGAGTCTACCTCGCCACACCTTCCCCCTGAGGAAGGCCTCCAAAATGAAGACCACGAGGCATCGTCAGCATCGATAGGCAACTCCAACCAAGCCTCCGAAATTCCAGTTGATAGTTGCCAGTCCAACACGGACGGCTCGGGACAACCCTTGTTCGGACCCAACAGCGACGACCTTCCAGTTCCAGCAGCCTCAACCACTAGCTCTAAAGACCCATGGGTGTACGAAGCCACCACTGATGATGAAGACTTCGTCGACTTTTAGCCTGCTACTCCTGAGCTGGAGGACGGCAGCCATGCAACCATCGATGAGCTCTTCGAGATCAATCTGGGCAACGATGAGGCCCCTCAGCCCACATTCCTCAGTGCTCTCCTCACTGAAGCAGAGAGGCAGGATGGCAAGCAATTCCTACTCCAATACAAAGACTGCTTCACCTGGACATACCAGGAGATGCCAGGGTTAGATCCCTCCATAGTGGAGCATGATCTGCCATATCTCCCACAGCCACGCTAGTCAAATAGTCCTAGCGGCGTATGTGCCACGAGCTGGAGCTCCAGGTCGCGACCGCAGTAAGTAAGATGGTGGAGGTCGACTTCATCAAGCCATGCATCTATCCGGTCTGGCTCGCTAACATTGTTCGGTCAAAAATAAAAATGGTCAATTCCGCATCTGCGTTGACTTCTGGGACCTCAACAAAGCATGTCTAAAGGATGACTTCCCAGTCTCGATCACAGAGACGATGGTCGACATGACCATCAGACATGAAGCCCTATCCTTCATCGACGGGTCATCGGGCTACAACCAAATCTGGATGTCCCTCCGAGACAAGGGCTACACCACCTTCAGATCGCCCAAAGGGATTTTCAACTACAAGTGCATGCCCTTCAGCTTGAAGAATGCCAGTGCTACCTACCAAAGGGCTATGACCAAAATCTTAGATGATATGCTACACAACATCATTGAATGCTATGTTGACGACCTCGTCGTCAAAACCAGAAGGTGAGAAGACCACCTACACGATCTGCGTCAAGTCTTCGACCGTCTCCAGTAATATGGGCTCAAGATGAACCCCATGAAATGCGCCTTCGGCGTATCTAGCGGTAAATTACTTCGTTTCGTTGTTCGATACCGAGGAATCAAGGTGGACCCCAGCAAGATCAAAGTGATCCGGGAGCTTTCGCCGCCCAGCAACCTCACTGAACTCAGGTCACTCCAGGGTAGACTGACCTACATTCGGAGATTTATCTCCAATCTCTCCAATCGATGCGCGCCTTTCAACAAGTTGATGAAGAAAGACGCCCCCTTCATTTGGGACCCAGAATGCTAGACAGCTTTCGAGCAGATCAAGGAGTACCTTCTCACTCCTCCAGTCTTGGGAGCGCCCGTCAAGGGCAAACCTCTCATACTCTACATCGTCACCATGGATGCTTCGTTAGGGGCTCTATTGGCGCAAGTCAACGAAGAAGGTAAAGAGCAGCCACTCCACTACCTTAGTCGAAAACTGATCGGTGCTGAGTACCGCTACTCCCCTATTGAAAAAGTATGCTTGGCATTGGTGTTTGCCATCAAAAAGCTGTGGCATTACCTCCTGTCTCATCGGGTTGAGCTTATATCCAAGCACGACCCCCTGAAGTTCCTCCTCAGGCAACCCGTTCTCTCAGGCCGACTGGGGAAATGGGCACTCCTGCTCATGGAGTACGACATCACCTACGTCCCAAGAAAAGCAATCAAGGGACAGGGCATGGCTGAATTCTTAGCAGCCCATCCAGTACCAGATGATTCTCCCTTCAACACGGAGCTTCCAGATGAGGAGTCTCTCGCTCTTCAACACCAGCAACTGGCTGACAGAGCGGAGATGTCTTGCATTACTGGTAGCCAGACGCCCTCACAGTCGGTCTACCTTGTTGGGAGTCGTACTTCGATGGCGCTTCTCGAGGTACTACTCGAAGCAACCACAGTTCAGGCATTACGGTAGGCGCCGGAATCGTCTTCTTGACCCCTCAGGTGGAGTTCTGTACAACTCTTGTGCCCTCATGAAGGTTTTGACCAACAACGAAGCCGAGTACGAAGCCCTATTCATCGGACTCCAGATGGCTCTCGACATGGGCGTCAAATACCTCAAAGCCTATGGAGATTCCCAACTGATAGTCTGACAGGTGCTTAGCATCTATGACGTGCGAAAATCAGAGCTGGTCTCGTACCACACTGCCGTCTCCCGGCTAACCCAGAAGTTCTATTTCTTCGAAATAGACCACATTCCCAGAAGTGGCAACGCCCAGACTGATGCCCTGGTAAAACTGGCCGCGACCATCAAGCTACCACCGGAGGGTGAAGTGGACATCATAGTCAAGCATCGAAGGCTAATGCCCAGCTCACTCGAAAGTGACTCCGGTCTTACAGTTTATGAGGTCCAAGGCTCCGACCAGGACACTCATCCAGAAGAAGAAGATTGGGGCGAACCCATCATCAAATTCAAGAAGGGATGGCTCCCCTCTGATCAGGCTCAAAGGGTCTGACTACTTCACCAGGCAACATCATACGAGTTGATCGGTGAGTCCCTGTATCGACTCGTCAATGAGAAGGACAAGTCTGTTCTCTTGAGATGCGTCTCCCCAACCGAGGCTCGAGCTATCATACGTGAGGTTCATTCTGGGCTATGCGGCGCCCATCAAGCCAGAGATAGAATGAAGCACAACATCAAATTGAAGGGCTTTTATTGGCCTACCATGTACGCAGACTGCGTCCAGTATGCTCGTACATGCCATCAATGCCAAGCCTTTGGCCCAGTACCCAGAAGGCCCCCCAATCCACTGCGTCCCACTGCCCCCACCTGGCCATTTGCCGAATGGGGTATGGACATCGCAGGGCCTTTCCCGTCGTCTTCCAAAGGACGAGTACATTCTGGCCGCCACTGACTACTTCTCTCGTTGGGTGGAAGCCCTTCCCCTACAGAAAGTCACTTGTGAGGCCGTCGCCAGGTTCATCCGACACAATATCATCTACCGTTTTGGTACACCCAACCGCATAGTCTCTGACAATGGGATGCCATTCAAGAACAAGGCCATACACTGGTTGGCAGCCAAGTTCCACATCGACTGGAGAACCTCTTCAGTCTACAACCCACAGGCCAATGGCTTTGCCGAAGCCTTCAATAAAACTCTCTGCAAACTTTTGGCTAAGATCGTTAGCCATCAAAAATGTGATTGGGGTGAAAAGGTCTCTGAGACATTATGGTCCTACCGGACAGTCTACAAAACCCCCATGGGATGCTCGCCGTTCTCCCTCGTTTACAGGGCGAAAGCCATCATCCCTGTCGAAATCCAGTTAACATCCTACCGCATAACGGTACACACTGGCTTGGCCGGCCCTGATGAAAATGAATACCAGAGAAGGCTAGAAGAGCTTGCCGATCTAGAAGGCAAACGGCTCAAAGCCTACAAACACCTACAGATATATCAGGCACGCATGGCGCGAGCCTATGACAAGCTCGTCAGGCAGTGAGCCTTCAAGCAAGGCGACCTCGTCATGATCAAGGAAAGAGAAGTCATGGCAGGCCGTTCCACTGGCAAGCTTCAGTCGAATTGGCAAGGCTCCTACATCATCTGCGACGCCTACGAGGGTGGGGCCTACACGGTCATAGACCACAAGGGCCATCGACCCTTCCCGCCTCTCAATGGCAAGCACATGAACTTGTACTATGCACCAGAGCATGAGTTCGCATGCCACACTGGATAGTGCACACACTCCTAGTCTCAGCCTTCAAAATTGGTCTTCTCTCCAAGAAGGCCAAACTGGGCACTCTTCCCAGTCCTCCTCTCTAGTCAAGCCAGGGGGCCAACCAGACCCCTCCCAGAGTCATCGTTAGACGCCCTCAGAAGCCAGTCCCCCGCTTTCATCCTCGCAGCGACAAGAGCGGGGGCACCACTGCATCAACCACAGCTTAGCTGCCAGGCTCTCAGGTAAGTGAAACAAAAAAATATAATAAAATGGATCTAAAAATAGAGATGCCCCGACAGACCCAGTCGTTCCCCTCTACGAGGAGGCGATTGAGGGAAAAAAGGCCAACAACCCGACTGAGGTGAAACCTGCAAGGGCGCCTCAGGTAAAATTAAGAAACCCCTCGGCGTGAAAACCTGTAAGGGAGCGTCAGAAAAACTGAAAGGGGGTCGGCTCCGGTGAAAACTTGAAAGGGCGCTGGGACCGATAACGGGAAAGCTTCTCTTCCCCACCAGTCAGAGTAGTCTTTACCTACTCTCCAGTAGGTTGTGAAATCTTCCCACATCAATCGGTAGTCAACCCACGGTTCCAAGCCGGTGGCTCGACACCTCCCAGTCTCCCTCTACATCACTCGCTCTAGTCTCCTGTCAATACCAGCCGACACGCGGCATGCCAGCCACTATGCCAGCAGAAGCCAGTTCCAGCCAACTCCAAATCTCTGCCATCACATAATCCTGTACTCTAGATCTGATCCAATATTCCCTACCACACTTGGCCGGGACAACACATCCCTCGGCCTCACAGGCCCCAGAACTCGTAAAAACCTAAGGGTAAGGGTAAAACCATGCCTAATTACCTACACCCTCTAGTTTTCGGATGCGTCCCTCAACAGCATCCCACTACGGATAAACATCCTCAAAAAAAAAAAAATATCAAAATGGGGTGCAAAAATCATAGAATATATGGACGCAAAGCTGGTATGTTCTGATACCAGAGAATGACTATAGAATGCTTTGAACTCTATAGATAGAATATCTATAGAAGATCCAGAGGGGGGTGAATGGATCGATCACCCTCTAAAACACAGGCTGTAGTAGAATCAAATGCAGAATATAAATGAACTATTGCAGGATAGATAAAGCACACTTAAACACAACCAAATCAGAACAGGTCTGATAGATCGGCTCACACACGGTCCTAAACAAACATCTACCGAGCGATGATCAAAAGAGATAGACAATGTAAACCACAAGACAATCGCACAGTAGACAGGGATTTTTAAGGTGATTCGATCTCAAATCTGAGATCTACGTCCACCCCACACTCCAAACTGAAATGTGGCTTCTATCGCTGATACACAGCTTCGTTGATCCACAGTTTCGGGGTCAAAACCCTACAGACCACTGGGCGTTATAGCTTATGCCGTCCAGAGGAATCCTCCTCTGCAAATCGTTGGGGACTTACAGCTTCACCCATCCAGAGGAGTCCACCTCTACCCGCTGAGCTTCACAGCTTGCTCTGCTGACACAGCTTGAAAATAAGGTTCAGAAAATAGAAAAACAACAAACGAAAAACTCGAGATCCCAACAGGGGATGTAGCTCAACTGAGCAATCTCAGCCCTGGTATCTGAACCGAGAGACTGAGGAACAAACTCTCATAGTAAATCTCTCAAACACCTTTCTCTCAACTCTCTCTTTCTCTTCTTCTCTCTTTCTTCTCTTTCTCTTCTCTCTGGATCGTACAGGCTCTTTCTGCTTCTGCTCTTCTGAAATAATTTTTCACGATCCCCCTTCTCCAGATGGAGAAGTCTCCCTTTTATAGCAGCATTAGATCGGTGGGCGTGTGTCCTCCACGAATTCCCACCCTAACGCCTTGACCACGTGGTAGCATCTCAGCTCGCTACTTTACACGTGTCACGATCCTAACACCTCCTCCATCCTTAGATCATGTGCCATCCTTATTTTCCACAAAAGGATATCTGTCATAAAAGAAGAACGAATATTAGTTCAAGACAGTTATGGAATTATAGTAAAGATAAGAAGAAATTGTACGGAGTCAATAAGCAACTCAACTAGATGTGCACAGACGAAATGTGATGCGTGCACATGTATGCACAGACTTGATCAAGACACGCAAGCAAATGCATAGACTTATTTTAGTACGAGGCTGATGGATGCACTGGCTGAATGTGTGCATTGTGCATGAAGTGCACAGACCTGCTCGAGCTGTGAGCGGCCTTGCCAAGACTCCGTGTGTGTGAGTATGAGAGGAATGCACTAACTCTAAATGCCTACTGCTGGTATTGCACCGACTCAATGAAGTGCAAGACTGAGAGATGCTTCAGAAACTTGCCCGATGCACAAAGGCGTTGCACCGACCTAGTCGAGTGCAGCCGTCGGCTATTGCACTGAGTCAATGGATTCGTGCAGGACTTATGCGTATGAGAGAATGCAACACATGCACCGACTCGAATATGTATCATATGCAATACACGTGCAGACACTGCTGAGACTTAAATGCAACCTTCAGCAAAGGTATGCACCGACCCAATGCAAACTAAGCGAAGGTTGCATCAAGGCAGACCTCTACAAGAACGAAGACATATGATGCACCGACACAATCTTGTGCATGAACTTAGACTTAAACAAATGATGCACTGAGATGATGCATGCATAGACTCTGCAAGACTAAGTCACTTGCTGCAATGATAGATGCACCGACTCAACACTAACTGACTAAGTGATGCACCAACACAGTCTACTATGCTAACAGAGTAAACACATGCAACGAGATAGAATAAAGTCATGCAAGCACCAAATGATACACAGTTGCCAATCATAAAAACCATTGTTGCCAATCATCTATTGCCGATCATTAAGACTACTATTGCCAGTCATTAAACCTTTTGCCAATCATCAAATCCAATCAGCACAGGGCTACTGCCTGACAGACCAGAGGCGTCCCAACACTCATGATGTTTGCTCTCATCAAAACATAGGGACACAACACTCTCCCCCTTTTTGATGATGGCAACACCATGGGTCATATGGAATACTAAGTAGCACATACTCATAACATAGACTCAGAAAGATTATGACAATGACTTAGAAATATTATTATCAGAGAGATCATGACAATGACTGACTATGACTCTCAAATATTCTCCCCCTTTGACAACAGTAAAAAGTATGGACACGGGGTGCAGGATACAATGTTTCAAGGATACTCCCCCTTGTTGATTCGCCTGTGGGGGAAGGGAAGAGGAAAATGAGTGGGGAGTGGACAATTAGCAGCAAAGGTTCCATGACAAACGAAGAGAAATTAAGCATGAAGAAACCAGACAAATCTCCCCCTTAATCCCAGACAATCGAATGAGTCAAACTTCTAAGCCAGTCATCAGACAAGAGGACTCATGTCCCATAACAATCGTGATGCAGGTTGATAACAACAGAAACACAGGGACAATCAGAAGTCATCAAGATCACTGGTTATCCAAGACAACGAGCAAGAGTAGAGAGCATAAGCATATTCTGAAGGACTCAGGAACAGTGAGAGTTGAACACATTCAGTAAGGTTTTCCAAAAGATATACCAATTTTAGAAATCCAAATCAAGAAGTAAAACTTAATATATTATAGTCAATAATATACCAAGAATAATATCCTGATAACCTACAAAAATGGCTTATCATTATACACCCAAGAGATGAAGCCTACTGTACCTGAAAAAGTGTGAAATGAATGAGAAACAGAACTAGACCAGGGCGCACAACTTCACTACCTCAACCCTCACATAAACATTCAATTCAAGCTTGAGCACACTCTTCCCATTCACATGTCATATTCTCAAGAATGAAGATTTGAGTTCAAAAACATATAAGACTTGCACAATACAAATCCATCAAAATCTCATTCCACACAAACCATGCAAGTCGACTCGAGTTGTCACTTCACAAATCAAAGATGAATGAAATTAACGCCAAGTCACACATGTATTGGAATCATCAAAACTATATGCCCAACATTAATTAGGGAGTCCAACATCTTACAGGGGCACCAGAAGTACCGGGGTGGCACTACGAGGTGGTGTGGTTACCGGAGCGTGCTCCTCGCCCTGTGGACCACTTCGAACCAAGCACCGGCCAGGTGACGTCGCCACCCCCAAAGCTGTAGTCACTTTCGCTCCGGGGTGCCTTCAGTATCCGGTTCTTGCGACTGTCCCAATAGCGGGCTCCTCTGCGGCGCCCATGGTCAGTGGCGGGTCAAGTGCACGGAGGGACATATCCGAGGAAGTCACCAGTGCTACTGAAGCGGGGTCCACCATGCCTAGCGGTGGTTGCATCTCGCTCGACGTAGATGAGTTGGCGACACAGGATAGCCAACGTCGTCCGAGAAAGAGGAGTAGAGCTTCTGCTCCTGTCCGTAGCCGCACCTTGCTGCCGTTGCCATCCAACGCTCCTCCTCCTCTGCTCGAGGTTCCTCCTTCGCTGCTGCCGGCCATAGAACCTATGGCCGCCCCCTAGTGTCTGCTCCCGAGAGGGAGGCACCAGATAAGGGCAAGGCCCCGGCTTTGGATGACAAGTTGCTCAGCTCGGAGGGGAGGAGAGCTCGCCTTTCACCGTCGGTTGTTCCTTCAGGTCCTCGCTTCCTGCCGTCGGAGGAGCCCATCCTTAAGTCCTCCCTATGGACGGAAGCGGCCACCCTTATGGATAGGGCCATGCATACACGAGATCAGACCGAGAAGTTTGGCCTCGGGGCCTGTAGCGAGTTGTCTGACCTGACGACGAAGAATTTCATCTCGTTCGCCAGGGTGCTCAGCTTGTGGCGATACCACTTCTATGACATTGCACAGGAGTTGGAGGACAGCCAAGCCGCACATGCGGCGATGACAGCCAAGTGTGAGAAGGTTGAGGGACGCCTGGAGGCGTCTGAGGTGGAGTTTTTTTTTTTTAAATAAGCACCGACCAACAGAGTCATAGCCTAGTCAAGTGCATCCTCCCCCAACAGGGGACAATGTTCTCACTTCCCCAGATTGACACTGTGGCCAAGAAATTTTATTACTTTTTTGAAAGAATACAAATTCGACGGGGCACACCCCTGTCTTTACGTTGGGGAGTTGTATCAGGAATTGAAATCTACATTGGTCCAGAGTAAGTCCCTTTTGAGTCGTTCGTTGCTGGCTTAGGATGTTTCTTGCGATGCTAATATGTTTTCTGTTGTCGTGTTTTCTAGATTCAAGATGCCACCTCGAAGGCGAAGAACCCCAGTTCCTCGGAATGAGGCTAGTGGTTCAGCTGCTGATGCTGTACCGGTTCCTGCCCAGGCTGTACTTGTTCCTAATCCGCCTGCGGAGTTACCCGGTGGTCGTGGACGGGCATTGACAGAATTCTTGATGTTCCATCCACTGACTTTCGAAGGTCAATTTGATCCCGAGGCAGTGAGGGAGTGGTTGGATGCTACCGAGTGCGTCTTCCAATGCATGGAGTGCGCCGAGGATGAATGAGTTATGTTGGCCTCTTTTCAACTTCACGGTACTGCACGCAAGTGGTGGACCTCAGAATGGGAAGTCGCCTTCCGTTCCCGTCTGCTTCGACAGATCACTTGGGCTGAGTTTGTTGTTGCATTTGAGGGTGTTTATACTCCAGCCTGCCTGAAGTTAGTCAAGATTTACCAGTTTCTAGAGCTGACACAGGGTGAGATGTCGGTGCTACAATATCACAATAAATTCATTGAGTTGGGCCAGTATGCACCGCATATTTTTACCGATGAGACTGTGAGGACTCAGTAATTTCTGCATGGATTGAGAGCAGAATTGAGCCTGCAGCTGTTCGCTACACATGTTGCTGAGTCGGATGCCGCTTATCAAGCCGCAGTCGCATTAGAGTTGGAGTTGGCGAGGACTCGAGGTTTTGCTCAGACTGGAATGGTGTCGTCGGCCGTGCAGCATTAGCCACCCCACCAGTCGTCTGCTTCAAGAGTTTCTCCCACCTTCTCTCCTGCCGATAGTGCTCCTTTCCAGCAATCTCAGGGCAGAAGTTTCCGTGACAAGAAAAAGAAGAGGAGGTTCGATCAGCCATCATTTTTCGAGCCGAGTCAGCATTCTGGTTCATTTGTTCGACCATGTTCAGACTCCATCGCTTTTCAGCCGAGGTTATGCTCTAGATGTGGTGACAGTCATCCGGGTGTGCCGTGTTCTCTACCGGTTGTGTTCTATCACTGTGATCAGCAAGGGCACATTTCCTGAAACTATCCGTTGAGGCAGCAGACAGTGCAGTTCTCGCAGACTTCGCAGTCGCAGCAGTCGTAGTTTCATCTTCCTCCACCGCCTCAGCCATCTCAACCGATTCAATCGTTTCAACTGCCAGTTCCTACACCTTCTCAGCAGTCGTCTGCCGCTACTCGTCCGCCGAGAGCCAGAGTTACACACATCACTCGTGCGGAGGCGTTGTATACATATATTTTTATGAACTTCACACCTAGGCGCCACTTAGACGGCCCCTAATGCCTAAGACCTTAGGAGCTGTAGGAGTCCAAGCTTGCCTTGGTCGCCTTGACAACTATGCGTTTCACAAATTTCCAATTCGAGCCATGTTTCCCTGCATCTTTGTTGTCGATTACCCAAATCATTCATTTCATCGTTGTTTGTTTACATAAAAAGGAGGCATCTTTGAACTGTTTGGATCCTAAATGTGCAATCTTTGATGCATCTATTGCCACTCACACTGATTTATGTCTCTTTAAATTATTTTGGGGCTCAAGAACCCTCTTCGCACCGTCTACATGGACAATATCGGACCAAGATGGAAGGGGAAAAACTATGCTGCCTATGCCCAGGCCAATCCTATGTCCAAAATAGTAGAGCAACTTCAAGTTTCTCTTGCCCAACTGGAGGCAAATGCCCAACTCTCCGGTTGCAGTGCTCTCCTCCAAGTTGGGCCAGAATTGGCAGACTTGCTGGACCGTGCATGCTTCGGCAGGCGGATCGTGACTTCCGAACAGGACGCCCACTGGTTTCAACTAGGACTGGAGGAAGCATTCTACTTGTCGCATGATCTCAAGTGTGTGACAATTTTAGCAGAGGACGGGAATCCCATTAGTGGAGTGGGGTTGTGGGAGCATATGAAATCTAAGCAGGAGACATTCCCTGTTGTATGCAAGGCCTACTCACACCTCAGGTCTAAGAACTGGGTTGTGCGATCGGGGATGCAGTATGGTGTGGACTTCGTAGCATATCGACACCACCCTGCCCTCGTCCATTCAGAGTATGCAGTTGTTGTGCTTTCGGAAGGTGATGATCACAAAAGAAGTCTCCGTTTAAGGGTGTGGTCTGACCTGCAGTGCACACTGAGAGTCTCTGGGAGTGTGGCAAAGACATTGTTGCTTCTTAGCATGAAGGAGAGTTGTGACAGTCCAACTTTCCCTTTGTGCGTGGAGCAACCCAATATTCAAGAACGCATGATCACGAGGTGGGTGCCAGAGCAGTGTCGTAATAAGGGTTAATGTTTGCTTCTTTGTGCCCTGAATTGGCCTACATGCTTTCTATGTCATACTACATTACAATGGTGAAGTTTAGATTGAGGTGCTTCTTTTGTGTAATTTGCCAATATAATCTTGTGTTCATTGTTTTGACCAGTAGATGTATACTTCATTCTATGCCCTCACCTTTAATGTCTGAGCATCTAACTGAACCACAGTTGAGTTAATTCTTAGACCTAGAAAATGTCTATTATACTCTTGTAGTGAGGTTAAATTTATTATTTTTACCCATTAGTGAGAAAGAGAGAGAGAGCTCAAGGTCATGGCTCCTAGGGTGTGACCCAAGTCAAGGACTTGGTGGATGGGGTCAATCATGGTGGGTTGTGGTAGAAAAAGGTGGGTGGTGAGTCCTTCCTCTCGATTCTCTCTCTCTCCCTCGCACGTTCTCTCTCCTCTCTCCCCCTTTCACTTGGTTCGCGGCCCATTCGGCCTCGGGTCGACGCGTGGGAGGTACTGACAGGACTGACTCGATGCGAGGATTGCACCGGTATCCTTCATCCCTTGGATTGCAGAGCGTGGAGGTGCGTGTGAGCGGAAGGACGGTGTGGCCCCCGTCGCCCGATCTGCACCGATTCGCGGTCATCGCCGTGCAAGAGGTAGGGGAACGAATTCCTCGTCTCGCCAGGAACCTGTTGACGCCACATGCGTCACCATCCGTTGCCATTTTCATCCTTTCCCGTGTAAAACACTATTTTGTGAAATTTTAGACAAATTTCTCAAAATTCATTCCTCTCTCGATTTCTAGTCCAGACGGTCGCTGATCGAAGCGAGGGAGGTACCGTTGGATTGGCCATGTCGCGAGGATCACGTTGACGCCCATCTTCTCTCGACCCGCGGAGCGTGGAGCCGAGTCGGGCCAGGAGGCACCGCGTCGCCCTCTCGCCGGATCGACATCGAATCGTTGTTTTTGTCATAATCCAGGTAGGGGGATGGACTCCTTGTCTCGTTAGGACACCTCCGGTACCACATGCGCCGTGGTCCGATGCCCTTTTCCTCTTTTTTCATGCATATTCCTATTTAGTCTACTTTTAGTCTGTAATGCTTGAAATCATCTCCATGGGCATCGTCTTTCAATTCTAGTGGCATGTTTAAGTATTGAATGTTGTTATGGCATGGTAGAGTAGTTTGGAAATGCATTTCCCCACGTCCCCCGTTGATTTCGGTCGATCGGGAGGGGGTTCGGTTCCGAACTCCGGAATCTTAAAACCCAGTCGACATAACGCGCCTTCCCTTGCGCCTTATAGTCATTTGGCGTGCCTGTATAGGTGCGTTATTTCCCCTTGTGGCAGTCTCCCCTAAGTCCGTTATAGTTATTTAACGCCCCAGTATGGGTGCATTATATCATGCATGAAAACTATGGATTTTCTATGGATTTTTGAGTTTGGGTGCCTTTAACGCCCTTGTTCTGGTACGTTATAGCCCTTGTCTGCTATGTTGGGTGTCTGTTGTCTTTAGCGCCCCTGTCCCTATGCGTTATATCCCTATAATGCCCCTGTTTAGGTGCATTATATCCCCTATTTAACTGTGGATTCTGATCGTTCTGGTGAGCATAACGGGCCATGGGAGGCGCGTTATGTTACTATAACGCCCCACCTACACCAAAATACTACCTCCACGCAGGGAGGGGCGTTAAGCCGGCCAGGCGGGGTGGGGGAAGAAGACCGCAAGATTACCGAAGAAGTCACTCAGCCGATTCTGCCAGCTTCAGGAACAGGCTCACCAACGGTCACTGTTGATGGCTCCACGGTCTGTGGCGAACTCGGATGATGCCAAAACTAGTGCCAATACGTTGCTATCTGGTTCAGGAAGTCTCCAGAATTTTTTGGGAATGGCCCGGAGACGTCGCTGGTCATGGCTGACTCTGTGGTAGGGCAGCTCTGCTCTGGCTGGTTCTCTCCTCAAGGCGCAGCAGCAGGAAGTTGGTGCCGTCACGAATGCTCCCGAAATCAGAATGGTACGGGACCAAATCCAACGCGTCCGTCTACGAGTCTCCTTCAATCTCCGACCAGGAAGGCCTCCAGGAGAGGTCGGAGCAGAGAGATAGGGGGTAAACAGTAGTAGGGTATCAGTGCTAGTTCTGTGTAGACTGACCTACGCACCCAGGAGAGAAAATTCGGAACGGGCAGCTCCGGACTTCGAATGAGGCTCCGTCAACTGGGTTAGAAGGAGGACTGGTAGGAGGACACCATGGCCAAGCAGCGCACCAAGAAGAGCAGAGTTGTGGTGGTAGTAGCTTCTGTAAGCCGTTTCTTGCTGCAGGCCGGACTGGTTCTGCACAGTCTGTGGAGGATGACTCTCAGGAAGGCGGCACCGTCACGATCCCTCCTCAAGTCAGAATGGCCCGGGACCAAAGCCAATACGTCCGTCTATGAGTCTTCTTCAATCTCTGAGCACGAAGGCCTCTAGGAGATGTCAGAGCAGAGAGATAGTGGGTGAACAGTAGCATGGTATCAGTGCTGGTTTTCTGTGGACTGACCTGCGCACCCAGGAGAGAAAATTCAGAACGGACACCTCCGAACTCCAAATGAGGCTCCGCCGATGGCGTTGGACAGAAGACTAGTAGAGAAACACCCCAGCCAAACGGCACACCAAGGGGAGTTGGGGTGTGGGTGTAGAAGCTTCTATAGTAGGGCTCTAGTCTTCTCACGGATGCCAGATGCGCACTCTGACGAGAACGGACCTCCAGGACAGCCCCGAACTCGGATGAAGGCGGGATCACTTCGGCGTCGAAGCTGACTTGAAGAACTTTCCTTCGATGTATGGTACTCCTCCAGAAGTCGCCGATTGACACCAGGGAAGGCTCTGCTAAACGGGATTCTGCTGCTGCCTGTGAACTAAGTGTGCAGGAGGGTAGGTGCAGTGAGGGGTGATGGGAATGTGAAGGGGTGAGGGCTAATGGCTGTGGGAGGTGGAGGGGAGGCTGCTAGGGTGATGGGCATAATTGAATTTTAAGTTTAAAAGCTTACCCGGGCGGTGAGCTCATGCTCCACCTCCTCTGCTCGAGCAATTGCCCCTGCAAGCTGCTCCTCCAAAATCTCAGTACCTGTGCTCGGCCCCCTCGAGCTGGAAGCACCGCCGGTCCCTCTCCCCACTGCTCCCTGCTGGGCATGCTGCATCCAGAAAGAAACGATCATCAGTGACTAATCATCAATAATTCAGGAATCATTTGCATATGCATAATAAACACTCACCATGGTCTCCAGATCGGCCCGTGTGGCTGCTAACTGGGCTTCTAGGCTGTGGAGATGGACTTGCATGTCCATCGCCATTAAGTCCTGCGCATCCTGCATTCATCACATGATTAGTTGCATAATAAGCATAACATCATATAGGAAAAGAAATACATTTCATTTTCTCACCCCTGTGACCCTCATCTGGGGTCGGCCGACGTAGACCTCCCAATAGCGCCGGAGGTACTCGGAGCTGTCTGCCGCCTGGGAGGTGACTCTGGTGCCGCCGTGCTGCCAGTCCGCGTACTGGTCCACGAACCGGATTCTCCAGTCTATCACCTTTGTCCTCCCGCGGGTCATCCGCCCGATCCTGCATGGCTCGGCTACCTCGACCCACTCCTGGTGGAGGCCGAGGGTCCTCATCGCGAGGCGTAGGCACAGGGGCTCAATCTCGTTCAGGCAGTGAACCCAAAGCTCACGCCCAAAATGAGGTCAGCCAGTAGTCACCCAGGGTTGACCCTCCTCGGTCATACCCTGGTAGGGTCTCCACACTACCTGCATTCACAACATTAATAGTCATCAGTCAGTTACCGCATCATAAACACATACATAATCATTCACATAAATCATAAAATAAGATTGCATACCAGTGAGGCGGGATAGTCTCGGAACTCCTGCCGGAGTACACCCAGCTCGTACGAGTGCGGTGCTCCACTCACGAATGGTAGCCACCGCCGTGCCAAAGGGAATGCAGCCTCGTTCCCCAGTCGGGGATCAACTCGTCCCATCGGCATGTACAAATGGCTCCAAACCTGCATTTGTTAGTTTTGCATTAGTCACATATATCATTTCAAGTAATAATCATTTAGGAAAGTCATGCGTACCTGAAGGAAGGGTGAGAAGCCGCTGACAGTCATCTCTCGACCTATCTCGGTGGACAGGTCGGCTATCAAGTGTGCCAGTAGGGTGGCTCCCCAGGCGTACCGTCCAACGCTCTCCAGATCCTCAAGGATCCCTAAGAATCTACAGTTTATAATGTCGCCTTTCGTCCCCAGCATTAATCTCCCGAGCATCAAGAATAGAAATCTCTATAGGTCTCGATCTACTAAGGCTCGACTAGGGGCATGAGTTATGAGGCCAGCTGGTGGACTAGGTGGTCAAACCGCTGGCATCGATTGGATCTCCGGACATAAGTCGAGCAATCACGCTGAAGAGTGGGGCACCAATAGCCTTGTCATAGTAGGATCCTAGCAATCGACCATCCCCCTTGGTGAGCACCGCAGATGCCTTCATGGATCTCTTAGGGGCAGTTGTCAATTTCTTCTGGGGGGACCCCGCGATCCTCCTGTCGCTCGGCTACGTACTGAGAAAGATGCCCTTGGCGGATGAGACTCTCGATCTCATCTTGAGGTGCTGGTAATCCCCAGTGTGGTGGCCATGGTTGTTGTGGAACTGGCAGTGCTTTCGGCAACTGTGGCATTGGGGGTCAGCTTTCATTGGTTCAAGCCGGCGAAGGAGGCCTGAGTCCTTGATCTCCTGATGTATTTCATAGACTGGGGTGGACAAAAGAGTGTACTGCTCAAATTTTTGGTGAGGCTCCCGGTGGTCTCCGTCCCGGTTCCTCCTCTTCCCCTGTCCCGAGGCTTGCTCGAACAATCGTTTCTTATCTCCCTCTCGTCCCGAGCTTGCTAGATCTCCACAAGCGTTGAGGACTTCTTCACACTGTGCGTGACGCAGAGCCAGGGTCACCAAATCAGTGAGAGAGGAGGGAGGGTGGAGTACCAACTCTCGCCAGAGGTTTTCATCTCGGGTGCCTCCAGTCAATGCGGTGATGGCCGAGGCGATGTCCAGGCGAGGGATGCATAGGGCTTTCGACTTAAATCAGTTGATGTAAACCTACAGCTTTTTTCCCTGTGCCTGTTTTAGGGCAAATAGTCCCACAATTGACCTTGGAGGGTCACTGTCGGGGAAGCTTTCCTTGAACAGTCACCCGAACTGTCTAAAGTTGTGGATATTGCCGAGGATGAGTGCTCGGAACCATGCTTGAGCTCCCTGGACCAAGGTGGTCACGAACACTCAGCATTTGACAGCGTCGAACGCCTCGTGCAGGGTCATCAGGGCGTCGAAGCTATCGTAATGGTCGGTCGAATCACCCTGGCTGTCATCAGACTTGAAGGTTGGCAGTGAGACTCTCGGGGAGACTTCGGCCTTCAAGATTTGGTCGAAGAATGGGGATTACTCACCGTCATCCTGGGTAGAGTTCTTCTGCAGGGCGTGAAGGGCGCACTCCTGCTCGGTGAAATGCCGCTCGAAGTTGATAGCCACTAACACTCATCGTTTAAAAATGTCATGCCACACAATTTAAAAATAACCGCACTCACTCACTTAAAAAGATTTGAATTAGAGTAAAGTGGTAAGAATGAGTCGATCCCACGGAGAAGAAATATAGGCCTGTTCGCAGATCGGCATCCCAGTGCTTCCCTTCCCTTGCTCCCCCCTCCTGCGTGAGGGTAGTTCTTCTGTTGATTGCCCCATCCCCTAGTCCCCCCTCCCTGTGTGGAGGTGATTTTGTTGCTTGTACTAGCAGGGTCGACCGCAAGCTACACTGACGTAGCGTGCTTGTCGGGTGCGCATGCTCCTCGGCGCACCCACGTCTCCAACTGGAGCCGATCCTTTGGATGGCTAGGTACGTGCGACAGCCACTCCTTCATTTGCTCTTCTAGTATTAGTTCCAATTGTCACGTCGGTGAGAAGAGTGCCCGTCCCAAATATTCCACCAAAATTGAGCAACTTGCTGCTAGTGAGTGAGTGTCCATTTGAACCGATTCCCTCGGTATCGGTCTGCCCGGTTAAATCCAGTGCCCTCCACCACTTCCCCCGGGTGGCTTTCACCACCCTCCTCATTGCTCGGACCATGTCCGACACCCTCGCGGGCCGTTGCTTGCCTAGCCACCACGAGGTTTCCCTTGTGGAGTTCGCTACATGCGTGTGTGTTTGTCTTACCGTCTAGTCCTCCGTGCTTATAAGCTTGCTGGCTTTAGGTCCCAGTGTCTCGACGGGGCTCGTCCCGTGTCAGATTTAGTATCAGAGCAAGTTTTCAACTTGCCCTTGCATGTCAAGTCCTATGTGTAGCTCCCCTCCTTTACTCCTTATGTCATCCTCGACCATCCCACCAGCTGAGTTTGTCCAACAAGTCGGTTTCCCCATCACCAAACTCCCCGATTGGCCCGCCATGGCTGACTCACGCCCCTTGAACCAAGATGCCCCTAGACTAGGAGTTGCTCATTGTATCCTTGCTCAGTCTGTTGACGAGGATTGCAGAAGAACGGCCATTTTCCAAACATACATACAAATTGGGGAGCGCCCATGTAAGGTCATCCTTGACAATGGAAGCTGCATCAATGCCATTTCCGCGGAGTTTGTCGCCCATCTCGGTCTACCCATGGCCAAACATCCAAAACCTTACAGGGTAGCCTGGGTTGACAACACCTCTATCCCCGTAGAGGAAACTTGTCAAGTCCCCATTCGCTTTAGCACTTACCAAGAGTAAATATGGTGTGATGTCCTCCCGATGTAAATCGACAGCATTATCTTGGGGCGACCATGGATTTTTCATGTGGACCTCACCATAATGGGCCGGACCAATCAGTGCTCATTCCTCCATAATGGGCACAAAATTGTCCTTACCCCCGTTCCCCCGTGATTGCCTCAAATTCAAAAACCATCCCAACACGTGGAGGCTTCCCAACCTGCCCAAAGAATGACGAAGGCAAGCCCAAAGCCTCCTGGAGGAGAAATCTTGAACGGATCACGAGATGTGACTGCTCAAAATGATATGATGCATGCTGGGCTAAAATAAAGAAATTATCAAAACGAATGCAAAGAAAGGATAAAATAGAAAGTACTCAAGGATAATATTGCTAGACCGAGCTAAGACGGGGTCAAGAGTCTTCTTGCAACCATGGCGTGCTAGACAGGGTCCATCGTCCCCCACTCGACTCAACCGAGCGGCCTATCTAACGATTAACCATATGCTCCTAGATCTTCATCATGTTTGTTAAAGGGGAGCATCATATCCCAAAACACACAGGTAATCAGTCGGTCCTTAGAGACTATAGTAATGTAGATAGCAAATAGTAATATAACAATGAGCTGGGAAAGAAAGCCATACCTGACTTACCTGTGCAGGTGAAACGGTATTTTTTTAGACTTTCTAATTTTCATGATTTTTATGGGATTTTCATTATAAGACGAACGGCAATGACATGAACATGAATATAACCACAAACATGACAAAATCACGAAGATGAACGGAACATAACATGACAAATATGAATGAAACATAACACATAAAAGAAGCGAAATATCACAAGAACAAATAATAGGCATGCATGTGATATGGTGGGACAAGACAACATAACGCGGTGGGACAACACAGGCGGTGGGACAAGGACATGGTGGGATAAAGACACGTGAGATGACAGCACCACGGGGGACAAAGATAACACGTGCGACGAGACGGAGGGACATAAACATATGTGATAGAGACACGGAGAATCATAGACACATGTGACAAGGACACAATAGGCATAAACATGTATGATCATAGACATGGCGGGACAAAAGACATGACCAATACTGAGGGACATAGACACATGTGACAAGGACACAATGGGACAAAAGGCACGGAGGACCATAGACATGGTGGGACATAAACACATGGGATGACCACGGCAGGATAAAGATAACAAACACATTCTTCAATCAAAGCCCAAGATCAGATGAAGCGGAACCGCCAAGTTCAAAATCGTGAGGCAATATCCTCTCATGAAGACATGATTAAACAAGTAAGCGAAAGCTGAGGAGGACAGGAGCTTCAACACAGATCGAGAGACTAGATCGAAGAGATGAGAATAGATCGAAGGATATGAGCAGAAGGCAGAGCGAAAGATAGAGAGCAAAGAAGCTTGAACCTACAACCTGCAACCTGCACACTAGGAAACAAATTACGTATATGTCCTCAAGACAAAAAAAAGGAACAAAAGACACGTATTTTTGAACGTTTTGTATTTCTGATTTTTTTTTATCTCTTTGAACTTTTTCATTTTTTTATTTTTGATCATATCGATTGTAGACGATTGTGGGGGCTCGTGTACTGGACGTCTTCCCCACCGACCGCAAGCGATCGATGTTTATTTTACATCGGACGGAGCCCAAACACCTTTGTTTCTACTGCCGAAGAAAGAGTTAGGGACCCTGGGAGTCGCGACGTCAGGAGGGCTTCATCCGTGCAACAACAACATTGCAACAACAACACAACAGGGATAACTGGGGCCAGAGAGACTGGTTCCAGTGAGGAGGGAGATCCGCTCCCTGACTGGATTACATGACTTATATGTTGTGAAAGGCATTTATGTGGGAGCATGAGAGCCTGATTACAGGTGCTTGCAAGCCACGAGACAATTCCATCATTTGTGACGGTCCCCGGGTCATTGCGTTATTATGTGGGTAGTTCCGTGTCCAAACATAGTGTCCGTCAGAGGACTTGTGACTCAGCAGGGTGCCGCCCGAGGGGCGTCACAATGTCTTCTCATCATGAGACAGTGTCGAGGTCGGGGTAGTAGGGGTGCCGTAGGCACCATTGTGCTGGAGTAGTTGGGCATCACCAAGGCCGAGGCGAGCGAATGACATAGGCACCCCTTGTCAGTGGAGCGGCCGGGTGCTGTTGAGACTGGAGTGGTTGGACGGCGTGAGCATTGCTAGGACTGGAGTGACCAAAAGCCGTTGAGCTCAAAATTACCAGGTGCCGTGGGCACTAGTGGGACTGGAGTTGTTGGTCGTCGTCAGAGCTAGAACGGCCCGACGCTGTCGGGACCCGACATTTAGATGCCGGGGGAACCGTTGTGACTGGAGTTGTTGAGCGGTCGGGTGTCGGGGACCCCGATGTGACTGGAGTGGTTGGCAGTCGGATGTCGGGGGCACCGTTGTGACTTAGTTGTTGAGCGATCGGGCGTCTCCGACCCTGATGTGACTGGAGTGGCTGGTAGTCGGGTGTCGGGGGCACCGTTGTGACTTAGATGTTGAGCGATCGGGTGCTGCGGGCCCCGATGTGACTGGAGTGACTGGTAGTCAGGTGTCGGGGGCACCATTGTGGCTGAGTTGTTGAGCGATCGGGTGCCGCGGGCCCCGACATGACTGGAGTGGCTGGTAGTCGGATGTCGGGGGCACCGTTGTGACTGAGTTGTTGAGCAATCGGGTGCCGCGGGCCCCGATGTGACTGGAGTGGCTGGCAGTAGGGTGCCGGGGACACCGTTGTGATTGAGGGAGATGGGCGCCGTGAAACCTCGATGGCCGTGCTCGAGGCCCATTGACAGAGGGAGGGGCCTGACACTTCATGATGGAGGCATCACCACCACCTCCCTCTGGCTCGGGTCGTCCACACACCCGAGATTGGATTGAGCTCGAGCTTCGATTATTTATATTTTTTTGATTTGTTTCTGGTTTTTTAGATTTATTTTAAATTTTTTTGAACCTTTTCACTGGGTTTCGACCGGTTTCGACCGAAACTGAAACCGAAATCGAGTCTGAAACTGACACTGCCATCCCTGGGCTACAAGTGATGCGGACCCTATGCTTCCAGTAAAACTCTTCCTCAAGTAGCCAATCAGACAACTGCTCTTTGAGGACTAGTCTCTGTTCTTGCTCTCGTGGAGTCAAAGGTTTCTGTTCCTCCAAGAGGTCCAGCCGACTAATCTCCTTAAAAAGTTATTGTTTCTGCTTTCTTTCTCTTGACCAAAGCACAGCCCACTTCTTAATGCATCCTTTCAAAATCTTCAACTTTGTTACTCGGTTCCTCAGCCCAGATTGGACATCCATAGCTGGCCAATTCTGCTGCACCAAGTCAATGAACGATTCATTAGCCAAGCTCCTTCAAATCTGAATGGGCTCCCTCTAGAATATGCACTTGAGCAGTCTAGCAGAATGAGATTGTGGTCAGAGACTGTTCGAGGAAGTGCCGACAGTCTAGAAAGAGGGAAAAGAGTCTCCCATCTATCTTCACAAAACACCCTGTCCAATTTGGACACAGTCAGTGAGCTCCTACCATTTGACCAAGTAAATTTAAAGTTTGGTAGAGACAGTTCAATAAGGGCCAAAACTTCCATCTATAAATTAAATTCCTGCATGCCAATCGAAAAAGTTCTGCCTCTATTTCTTTCAGCTCGGCTTCTGATTTCATTGAAATCTCCTACAATGCACCAAGGCATATTAAATTTAGTCTGACATTGCTGTAACTCCTCCCATAGAACCACACAGAGTATGTGGATCAGCGGTGCAGAAACGACTGACAGCATAAATGTCTGCTTAGCATCACTGAAGGAGAGTTGTATTGTTACAGATTACTCCCCAATCTCCAACAGATTCACTATCCGCCAACATGAATCCCAACATACAAGGATGCCCCCTGACTGTCCCGATGCTCTACGAAAAGCAAAATCAACCTCTTGCAAATTAGTACAAGCTTGAGCCAAGATCAAAGAACACTGGTCACTTTGTTTCCTGTTGACAAATAATCTGTACTCTTTTAGCCCTAACTAGATTCCTCACCGCAGTTTGCTTACGGCTGTCCTTCAAACCCCTAACATTCCATGAAAGCAAGATCATGTTTCTGCAGAGCAGGCCTGGTTCCTTTAATGCCAATCTCCAAAGGGACAATGGCCCCCTTGTTTTGTTTGATGAGACTATCCAGCTCACTGCTACCTTTAGGCCACTTCCCCACTGCCTCTGTATGTGCTGCTAGTTCAGCCCATAGTTTCTGAAATTGTCCCGCATGCTGCACTTGGATTCCAAGGCCCGCCACTCTAGCAAGGACCTCTTCATTGGTCCAAGTCAATAACAAGGTTGCGGCCAACAGTACTGCAGCCTCCTTCCTTGGAGACCTGCCTTCCATATCTTCCCGATTCCCTTCTTTCTCACAAACCCCCCAAATGAGAGGAAGGTTATTGCTGCTGTTGGCTTGCTCACACTCCACTTCAGAAGACCAGGGAAGAGGAATTGGGGAAGATTCGGGGATTCCAAAACCTTTTTCCACACCTGTGCCAAATGAAGCTTCCAGGGCAAGTACATCATCGCAATGTCCCTGACGGCCACCTTCCTCAGATGGAGTCGTCTGTGATGGCAAGTTGCCACCATGCTACTGTCGCTGCCAATACACCCCTCGTCTAGAGTATCTCCTCTTCCTCCGCAGCTCCCTTTGCAACCCGGAGACAACTTGGGAAGCCAAGGACGAGATCGCTGCTTGCCATTCTTGTGCTTGTGTACTCCCAGAAATACCCCTCGTCTGTTGATGAAGCACCATCTATTGAGGGGTTCTTCGGTCAAAGCTGCCAAGAGCTTGGTTTAAGATCCCCAGATCTAATATGGCTGTGCTAGTAAGAGGGTCCGGTAACCCGGATCCATTTGGGGCTAGGGCCTATACAGAAGGATCCAATGGCAGCTCGGACGATTGCTCTGGCCAACAGGTTGTGTTGACTCAGACAACCTAGTCGTCTTCTTCCCCTGACTAACCTCTTGCATTGACCTGTCTCCCTTATACTGCTGGAAGGCTTCCAGTACATCCCTGTAGGTCCAATCCAGGAAAGTCGACTGCCCCACCCCCATCTACAAGTCTACCCAGAAGCATTGACCTCCCTGACAAGGTTGAAGATGGTTTGGAACTGCTTCAGAGCCATGCAGCTCTATCCGCAGTGGGACAAACTAGAAACTCACCCAACCAGCCGTCCAATGATTAACTTCCAAGAGAGTGCCGAGGTTCGACACAATGGTCCACAGCACTTCAATGTCCCACAATGGGAGTGGAACGCCGAAGATCTGGATCCATGATTGCACCCCTTTCTCCGCTATTGTAGCTCCGACAGCGTGTTACCAGGCACAAAAGGACAAAGAGACTTGGTCAACAGTGTGTCCTTCTGCCAAAAGTCCCTACAAATGTTCATTGGCTGAACAGTGAATGATGAAACAGCTCCCTCAGATAGCTATGGCACGCCATGTAGTTTCCGATGGCCAGCAACGGTGCCGGAAACGATAGATGTCTCTCACAATCACACTGGCGGTTTTGCTATAAGCCACGATGCTCTTGGAAGAACATATATATATATATATGTGTTCCTTTGATTTGGAACCATGGGGCGTTAACCACCACCCCGGAGTGTCCTCCCGGAGCCTCCAAACCTTCCATTGAACCCTGCTCTTCCCTCACCTCCTGTGCCAACGGTATGTTGGCTATCAGGAAGGTAGAACTACAATGCCCCAACCATTTGCACAGCCAACAGACCCTTGCATGTGCCCTTGCTCCAAACAATGAAAACATCTCTCCCGACCCTCGCTATGAAACGTCCATCAAGGTCATCAGAACTTTGTTTCAGTTGTCAAAGAAGGGAGTGGAAGCGCTGCATGCACTCCAGCTCCAAACCAACGCCTACTTCCCTTGTCTTACCTGATGTTTTTCCTTGTTACATGTTTCTGGAAGAAGGAATGCAGCAGAGAAAGAAGAGAAGAGAAGGGAGGAAGAAGATGACGATGGAGGAAGAGTGGAAGCTGTCACCCAGGCTGCGCCCTCCTCATCTCTTATTAGGTTAAACTAATCAAAGCAATGACTAAAACCCCGCTGTTACAATAACCTGAACCATGGCTATTTCCAGAACCATTTACTCAAGACTTATGTTAACCGGATCCACCTAAGTGGGTCCGGTAATGAACCTGCCACCCTTACGCAGGGACTTAAAGTTAACCGGATCCACCTTAGTGGGTCGGATAATAAACCTGCGACTCAAAGGCCTTCAATAGACCCGGTTCAGGCTCAGAGTGGCTTGAACCTAGTCTATCTTCTACACTCCCCCTCAAGCTGAGCATAGATATCTTTCATGCACAGGTTGTCGCGAACAGATTGGACTGCTTCTCGTGTGACCCCTTTAGTAAACACATCAGCAAGCCGGTCTCCAGAGCGAATGCATGGTAGACAAAACACTCATGAAACAAGCTTCTCTCAAATGAAATGTTTGCCAATCTCGATGTGCTTAGTTCTATATTTTGCTTCAGCACTAGATCAAGCACAAATAGGTTGCTTTCCTCTGACCCTGCATCAAGAAAGGTACTATCTGCTTTCGACAGGGGGCTAAAATCATACTACACTAACATTTTCCCTTTAGTGTGGTTGAAACAGGCAAAAAAAAGGAAGATGGCGTCAAGCCAAACCAAGACAAGTACACTGAAGAAAGCTCATTTTATTGCCAAATATGTCCATCTCATTCCATCGAAACATCATTCTAGGGGCATACCCCCAGTGTACAAAAGGGGCAACTGCTACCCAGCTACGTCTCTCTCTCTATCTCTCCTCCTAGTCTATGTCAGTGCGAGGTCAGCTACGTCGATTATCAGCCTCATCTCCGTCTCCACTCACTCTATCTCACAGCCGTGATGGTCACGAAGCCCTCGAACCTGAGGTGGCTGGCTGAATCGCCTCATGTCCTGCGGGAGACTGCATCATACCCATGAGCTCATCTATATGTGAAATTCACGTCTCCTAGGGTCCGCAGTGACTCAGAAGGAGTCACAGGTCTAACTCTCCCTCTTGGGGCACCCTTGCCCTGGTACCTCCGCAGCACTCGTCGTCGCAAGGCCTCCAACTGATCGAGAGCTTGCTACTCCCTCACTGCCATCGCCATCTCTCGAGCACGTGCCTCGGCCTCTCTCTCCTTCGCCTTAGCAAGGTGACCCTCGAGCCTCTCGATCGTGCTCATCTCTCCTAGTCAGCATGTCAGCTCCTCAATGCGAGCCTCCTGCTCCTGACGAATAGCCAAGCCGGCTGCCAGTTCCTTCCTCTGCAAAAGATGAACAATCAGGCAAAATAGGCAAAGATGATAAAAGGGTGTTACTTTTAACTTGAGTGTTAGGTTCTTACCGCCTTGGCCAGCTCAGCCTATCGCTACTCGGCTCGCTCGATAGCCCCAGCTAGGCGATCTTCTAGCTCATCCACAACATCAGCTAGGGATGAAGGGTCGGCCTCTTCACCTACTCCTACCCTCACTCGCACATAGGCTAGCTCTCCTCGCTGCCAAGACAAGGGGAAAGTAGTCAGTCAAATTCAAAAAATTCCAAAATTCACAATCAATCAATTTGTTTTGGCCTACCATCTCTCAGATCTCATGTCGCAAGTTCACGATCGTCTGGTTGAGGATGACTATCCGATCCTTGAGAATCCTCACAGCCTCAGTCTCGGGCATCTGCGCATCAAATCCACAAACTCACTTAGCTCCAATATTTAGATAACAATATCACATTTCGAGATCTAAAAGAGTAACTCACTGCTCGGGTGTCGAGACGAAGCCACCCAGTGATGGGAATCGACTCCGGACATTTGTATTTTTATTTTACCTTTGTGTCCTTTAGGTTTGCATTTATATCCTTGCGATGTGAACAAGCAAACCATTATATGCCTAACAGATGAAAATGGAATCCTTCAAGCTGAAATCACTAGGTTGGAAGAAATCATAAGACAACTTCAAAACCAACCTAAATCAATTTCTAACAATCAAACCATGTCGGACAAGCTAAACCCTGATGAAAAGTTGATTGAAGAAATAAAAATGGCAAAAGAACAAAATAAAATGCTGCTTGAAAGATTGTCCATCCATGAGAAAGGCAAGGGTATTGCTAATAACAGTTTTGAATAACTAAATGAACTTCAAGTGGAGATTGAAAATTAGAAGGGGGTTAACGCCATGCTCAATGAGCAATTGGCTGTGTGTGAGGAGGATGTCACGAAAATCGAGCTGCACGTCTCCTCATTGGAGAAAGAAATGAAAGATTTAAATGACTCTCTATATAAGTGTATGCAGGATAAAAAAAGCGTGGATAGACTCTTCGAAACAAGAGTGAATCATCATAACGAAGGTCTGGGTTGCAAACCCAAAAACCAACAACCCTTCTAAAGTAAAGCATACATGTCTTCTGTCAAGGGTAAGGATGAAGATAGCACCTCTTACAGCATCTCAAAACTGAATGCTGCTCAGAAAAATCAAAAACGCATTGGTAAGCAGAAAGGGGAGGCTCTCATGTAAAAATAAAAAGTTAAATTTGCTAGTCTTGACATGCATAATAGGAAAAGTGATAATGACTATCATGCCTCTCATGAAATGAATGTTTATTACTTTTATTGTGGTATGATTGGTCACACTGTACATAACTGTCTCACCTTGAATAATGATGAACTATGAGAAGGGAAAGATGTAAGAATTACTGTTGAAATCAATGGCAAAAGACAAGTCAACTCTGGTAGAGGACGTGCGGAGCAGAACTCTGCATAAAATCACATGGGGAATCAAAAGAGTTGACCCTTCCATTCAGACAGGTCGACACTCCCCATGGCCTTCAACAGAAATCACCCTCCTTGCTGCTACCACTGTGGAAAGATTGGCCACATAGTCCAGGACTGTTGGCATCTGAGAGGTAGGAGCTACTCTCATAACCAACATGGCAGTATCCATGATCATTCACAAAGGCTCAATACACCTGCACACAGAAAAAATGGTAAATTCCCTGTGTGTTGCTTCTATTATGGTGAATATGGATATACATCCAATCATTGTCCTTGGATGAAAGTGGGTGACCAGAAGGCAGCAAAGAAAAGAAGGTCATTTGCTAGAATTGTTGCTAACCAACAAGGACCCAAGTAAGCTTGGGTACCTAAAAATTTCAAATGAGAATTTTGGGTGTAGGGTGCCTTGGAGCTGAACACTGGATGCTCACGTAGGCCCATAGGGCTTCATGGACCTTCTCGCCCCAATCTCGTTTGTGGCCACCTACTATCTTGGACAACAGTTTGCATAGGGTCTTGTTGAAGGCCTCGGCCAACCCATTGGCCTGGAGGGTTGTAGACAGACGATGTCCTCCAGTCAATATGAAATTTGGCCGCCAAAACATAAACAGTCTTGTTCTTGAATGACGTGTCATTATCGGATATAATCCGACTGGGGATGCCGAATCTATATATAATATAGTGCCTCACAAAGCAGACAACTATCTCTCCTGTGACTTCCTATAGCAGAATGGCTTCTGCCCATCTTGAGAAGTAATCAGTGACAGCTAGTATGAACTTATGGCCTTGGGATGATGGTGTGACTGGTCCCACAATATCCATGCCCCATTCCGCAAAAGGCCAAGTTGGTGCAGTTGGATGGAGCGGATTGGGCGGCCTTCGAGGCACTGGGCCGAATACTTGGCATTGGTGACATGTAAGAGCATACTGATTACAATCCTCGTACACGGTGGGCCAATAAAACCCTTTGAACTTGATGCTGTTTTTCATCTTAGCTCCTGTTTGGTGACCCACGCACAATCCAGAATGAATCTCATGCATGACAATCTTTGCTTCCTTAGGTGAAAGACACCGTAGGAGGACCGACCGGTCCTTTTCATGGACGAGTCTGAAGAGCAGGCCGTCAATCAGCTGGTAGGATGTTGCCCTGCATAGCAGTTGCACCCTCTGAGCCCGATTGAGGGGGAAGCCAGCCATTCTTTATCTTTACGATCGGCTCGCGCCAATCCTCTTCTTCGGGAGTATTCCTTGCTTGAATATTGTCGATCTCATGGACAGTGAGGCCGGAGTCTTCATCGAGCACACTTGGCATGAGCCTCTGGTGTTTGATTGTAATGTTCAACTTTGCCTCAGGCGGGAGTTTTAGGGCTGCTCCCAATTTGGCCAAAGCGTCAGCTTGGGAGTTGCTGCCTCTGGGGACATGACCTATTTTAAATGGGTAGAATTTTTCCGTGAGCCTCATGACGGCTGCATGGTAGGGGACGAGCTCCTTTTTCCGGACGTCGTAGACGCCCAGGACCTGTCGGACGATGAGCTGAGAATCCCCGTACACTTTGTTGCACTTGATGTCCATCTCCAGTGCTAGCTGAAGCCCATTGATTAGTGCTTCATACTCTGCCGCATTATTAGTCAAGGACTTCATGAGAGCACAAGAGTTGTGAAGAATGCCACCTTGTGGAGATACAATAACTATCCCCGCACCCGAGATGAAATCTGTGAGGCCTCCGGCCCTTTTGATTGTCTGGGAGGCACCATCAAAATACAACTCCCAATGCTAGCATATCCATAACATCAAGCATGTGAATCATATGAACAAGTACTTTATCACTTACATGATACATAGTGTGTCATTATCAAAACCAGAGAGTCAACAGATTTGAGTCGCATGCTAACTCTACCACGGTAGAAGAGTACAGCACAACCAACCGACAAGATCACGGTCCACACAATGTCAAATTCAGACTCATAGGGAACTTCTCCCAAGCTGAACACAACAAACAAACCAACAAACAACCTCAACAACACTTGCAGAATCCTAGCTCCGTTCTCAACACAGAACCATGGGACACAACTGTCAGCCGGGTCACTTTAAGGCACAATTACAGCTGGACACATAGCTATAAAGAGACTAGCCATGCATAGCCTACCCACAAGGACCCACAACAACTCTCAGAATAATGCATCTCTAGGACCACGATCACGTCCCAAGAGTACAACTTCCAAGAAAAGCAGATAAAGAAAGGGTACTCAATTAGCATATCTGCCAACAGATTTCCCCAATTCTCAAAACTGCTAGTGCCAACAACCACATTGCCACAAGCAACAGCATGGCAACCAACTGCATCAAAGCACATATAGCCAAGATGAAATCTTACACTGAGGAAACAATCCTCTCGGCTGGCCAGAATCTTCCAACCAATGATCCTCGACCAGTGGGTTATAAGCCCACACGCTTCCGCTGCGCACTCAACACAACGCATAAAGGCAAAAGAGATAGCTCGACATCCGCATCAGAGCACACCACTTGGCACCATCGCAACTCACGAACTGCAATGTCTCACGCCTCGAGTACCAATCCCGCTACTAGCCGATCACAAGTCGCCATAGTGCAAACTATCATGCTAAGAGCCACAGCACAAGCCACAAAGAACAATTATCTCAGCTTATCCTCGCATCCTGAAATAATTACTGAACCTTCACAGCACAACAACCACCTAATACGGCACGCCAAACACGGTGCACAGTGGCCCCTAATACAGAAACTGGGTCCAAAGCTAGACCACTATCGAAACAGGAGCAGATCATGTTTAGAACTAACACAGTCCACACATAAATAGACATAGGACGAAGGCCTTACCGAGACAGCACTTCCAAGGCTCACCTCGAAAAGATGCCACAAATAGAATGAGAAAGATCGAGCTCGTCTAACAGCAGCTCACCAGGAAGGTAAATCTGAGGTTCGCCCGAGCACTCTCTCAACGAGGCATCCAAACAACCACCTCAACACAACCTGAACACCTTAGGGGCTGACCAAACCTCAAGTTGGAATGGCCAAAACAACATAATCTCCTCAGGAGAACATGCATGGCCATTGCACCAATGATAATTCCCATCAATTGCATCTTATGTGTGATTGTATCGCGCTCTGATCATGCTTGCTTGCGAGAGGCTTACCATGCCGGCTGTTCGCATTTCCCCGAGCGAGTCTTCCGCTGTAAATAAAGGCTCGGGGCGTGACATGCATGCATGCCTGTCAAAGTGGCCGAGCAAGTGTATCACACGGCACGGACGGGCGCGAAGATTTCTCCCCACGCAGCGACGCACAACCCAACAACAAACAAGACGATCCTTTGCTCCCGCGCAAGTCTTCACCGACGAACGGCTGCCACGCGGCCAAGAACGAGCCTCCACAGGCTATGAACCCTCTACTACGGCTTCTCCTCAGACCAGATTGACAAAAACGGAGGAAAACGGCACGAAGAGGGGTCAAAAGGCCTGCACCAGGGTCAAATGACCCCTCTAGCCCTGCCACCCGCGGAGGCCCCGCGGGGTTCGAGCACCCGAGCAGGGGTCGCGTGACCCCGCTGGGTGGCGCCTACCCGCATGGTCAAATGATCCCGCTGGGTGACGCCACTCGCGGGGTCAAATGACGCCACAAGAATCTAAAAAGAAAGCTGAGAAAGCAAGCATCCTCTCTAGTGTGACCGTCATGCTAGGGTGTCTCACCCTACTAAGGAATGCTAAGGAAATCCGAGATTGCATTGAAACCCTTATTCAAAAGGGAGAGAGAGATGCTCTGATTTTATTCAAAAGAGAAACCTTAGACAGGCAATCGAAAAGTTATTAAGCCAAAGGCGCCTCATAGAAATGCTGCGCAAGGAGGATCCTGTCTTCTATGACCTGAAGTGGCCAATGCTCTGCTTTTAATTCCCGACCGACCTAAAGGAGTAGGTCGACAAATATATCGGGTGAAGCATCAAGCAATGCTCGATGTAAATGCCGAACAAAGCCAGAAAAGCAAGACTCAGAAGGAAAATCTCAAATCAAATATCGAGCTAAGTCAGAAAGGCAACTTTTAGAAGAGAGAACTCCAAACCAAGTTCCTGAGGAAATCCATGTGACAGATGCAATGAAAAAAGGGGGGGTGAAGAACAAAAGAATTTTAGTCCTTTTTTTTTTGCTGGTGCATTTTGTGATGAAACTTTGCCTTATGGGGTGTTTGGGAGCATTTTTTTCTTAGGGGCTATAATGGGGGCATCCCTTGCCCCTCCACATTTTTTTCAAGGCTTGGATTGCTCGTCGGCATGAGCCATTGTGTTCGTCATGTTTTTATGAGTCTAGTCATGTAATTTTTATTTTATTTGAGTCATGTATGTGTAATATTTCTTTATTTGAGTCAGTTAATAGGTTAATGGGTCAGTTTGTTAGTCAATTGGGCCCAACTAGTGGGCTAGGCCTTCTGCAATTTATGATTACGTCAATGATAATTTAATTTTCTCATAGAGCCATTTGCATAGCAATTCCATCAACTGAAAACATGAATAGCAGGGAATAAATTGTCACTGCTCATTCAATGTTTTCCCTTGATCACATTTCTGGTTCACAAACCCTCGAACAACACATACATCAAAATAAAATGAGATGGTGCGATGTTATTAGGAAAGACATTAGTTTCTTAAGTTTAAATATGAATATAACACTTGAAAGAAATCTTTGGCGGAACAGAATTCATGTAACTGACCCCAAATAAATGGGATAAGGCTCTGACGATGAAGATGATGATCTTTACAACTATGGATGACTTCTGCAGGATGTCAATGAGTACCCTGTAATGACTTATATGAAGGGACTTCCAGATGCTCCTAGGTGCGGATTTAGTGCACTAGCAGTCAGGGTTTTGCAAGAATATGGTAAGTTGCCATACTATCTTGTTTGCAATGCCAGAGTAGATTCGTGTAAATAGTTACACCCTGAAACTAAACTGCCTGATTCTGTGCATCTGAAAAAAAAGTGTGGTTAAGGGAGGAAAAAATAGGCTATTTTGTTCACATGAAGGAAAGAACCGAACCAAATTAACAACATAACTTTCAAATTTGCCTTCAGCAAAAGCATAGAATGATCAAAAGAACTTTTCAAATTTATCTTAGGCAGCTCCTGTTAGATGCAGACATAAACTTATCTTTGTACCTCGCTGCTATCTGCTTGAGGCTTTGGGTCATGGTTAATCAGAAGTTCTTATGTTCCCAAGGGGGGCTCTCAAGGATGAAGTAAAGAAAGAGCCCTTGGATTCACTGTGGTGTATAGACTGCAAATTCGCTGATTGTATCCATTGTCAAATGTTTTACTTTGAATTTGCAACAGCATGCCTTCCTTTGTACATTTTTTTGTAGCAAGGAGTTCCAAGTTGTTTGATTTGTGTGGTGCTGGAGTCCAATGATCAGCGCAAGAAACACTTTGGAAGATCAAGCTCTCAAAAATAGTGTAAGGGTTTTCAGGTGTGTTGGCGCATCCTTCTGTTTGATGTTAAAATATTTGCTATATTATATTTACTAGGTGGTGGTTACTAGCTGGCATTGTTTGAAGTAATATGTGCCTGTTTAAATAGCTGGTATTGTTTACAAATGTCAATACGTAGGTATTAGAAAATAAAGATAAAAAAATAGTTTGGAGTAATGGCCGACGGTTTATAAACCGTCGGGAATGATATTTTTAAGAAAATAGTAAAAAAAGAATGGCCGACGGTTTTCATACGACGACGGTTTAAAAACCATCGTCCAAAGAATAGCCGACGCTATATGAGGGCGGGTGGAGGACGAGTTCGCGACGGAGATTTTCATCCCGGGTGCCCCCGGTCAGGGCGGTTATGGCTGAGGCTATATCCAGGCAGGAGATCCTCAGGGCTTCCGATTTGAATTGGTTGATATAAGCCCGGAGCCTCTCCCCTTGTTCCTGTTTGAGAGCCAACAACCCCGCCACCGACCTGGGGGGCCGCTACCCGCAAAACTTTCTTTGAATACTCTCCCAAGCTGCTTGGAGTCTCGGATGGATCTGGGGGTGAGGGCTCAGAACCATGCCTGAGCGCCCTGGACCAGAGTGGTCATGAACGCTTGGCACTTAATGGCATCGGACGCCCCATGAAGGGTCATCAGGGTGTCGAAGCTATCGAAGTGATCGGTCGGGTCGCCCTGGCCATCGTATGACTTGAAGGTCGAGAAGGAGATCCTGGGGGAGATCTCTACCTTCAAGATGTGGTCAGAGAATGGGGATTTCTCCTCATCGTCCGCAGGAGAGGTCTTCTGCAGGGCGCGAAGGGCACGCTCTTGCTCTGCGAAATGCCTCTCAAAGTCTCACAGTCAGAGGGACAACTCCGATTGTCACTGGGTCGAGTTACTTCGAGGGCGCACCCGGAGGCTGCCTCGACGCCCTTCGAGAGCTTCTGTCTCCGGAGGTGGCTGGCGCGCTCTAGACTTCTCCCTCCTTGGAGTAGAGGAGGCTTCTTATTTCGGTGGAGGGGCTTGCGATAGTCCACCTGACCGGTTGTAAATTATCTGTCGTCCCCAGAGGATGAAGCGTCCTCTTGCAGTTTGCAGGGAAGCATCCCCACGGCAGGGGCTCTCCTGGGGGAGTCACGAATGCTCCTCTCTGGCAGCCTGGGTCCCCATTAGATCAATGAGGCTATCTAGTTTTGCGTTGAGGGTTTGGAGGGGGTCCTTGCTCCCGACAGGGGGTTGCCTCTCCACCGCGGGCGGGGGTAGATTGCCGGTTAGGTCATTGGCGTGAGAGGGGGTGTCCCTCATATGTTGGGATGGTGCACCTTGCTCCATCGCCGGAGCTTTACCTTTGTCGCCAGTGACCCTCCTGCTAGAACTCCGCCGCACCATGTCAGCTATTCACTCGTTTCCCACAGATGGCGCCAAATGAAGAGCGATAATCTCGCGCTTTGTCCTGAGCTGGAGATGATGACCATGAAGTATGAACTACAAGATAGGGAAATGGGTCAGAGTGCCTAGGGATGGTTCCCTGGGAAAAAACCCTCCGATGCCTAAGTCAGTAGAGCCTTAATGCGAGGAGTAAGAAGGGGTGAGGGTGTGAGATTCCTCTCCACCAAGTGGTGAAGTGGTTCTTGCTCAGGGAGTTTTTCTCTTCTTCTCTCTTGGCGTCTGGTCGTCTCTTCTCTCTTGTGCCCTGTATGTCATCTGTCTCTTTTTTCTTTTGCTCGCCGGGGGAGAGGGGCTTTTTATACTCCCATGGGCAGGAGCCTTCGAGCGGTAATGGTGGAGGCAGGAAGCGACGGGCCTTAATGGGGGATTTGACTTCCCCGTCCTTGGTAACAGGGGATAGGCAGCGTGGCTCTCCCCCTAGGTGACACCTCAGCCAGCTCACTGCGCGTTGCGAACCATAGGGGATGGGCATCACGTCGTCCATCTGCCGGATGCACCGGGTAAGGGAATTCAGGGCGTGCCACTGAGGAGCCAGCAGGCTGTGCCGCCGGAAGAGTGGAGGACTGTGCAGCTGAAGGAGCATTGTGAGCGTGCCATTGAAGGCACAAGGAGAGTAAGCTGCTGAAGACACCAGCAGGGTGTGCCGCTAAAGCACCGTGAGGGCGTGCCGTTGAAGGGGGGGCCTTGGCGGGGAGTGTGCCGCTGGAGCTCGCCAGGCGTGCCGCTGGGGATGCTGGATGGGTGTGTCGGTGAGGGCCACCAGGCTATGCCAGTGAAGACGCCCAGGCCTATACCGACGAAGGTGGCCACGGAGCGTGCCGGCCAGGGTCGCCTTAGGCATGTGCCACTGAGGGCTTCCCTGAGGGTGTGTCAGGGAAGCCTGGCGAGGCACGCCGTTGAAGGGGCCAGGCGGGCGTGCCGGCGAGGGAGCCAGGTGGGCGTGCCGGTGAGGGAGCCAGGCGGGCGTGCCGACGAAGGAGAGCGCCGCTGAGCAGGGCGTGCCGTTAGGTGAGAGCGGAGCATGCCGCTAAGCGGGCTAGAGGGCACCGTTGAAGGAGGCTGCAAAGGGCGTGCTGCTGAAGGCTGAACGAGGTGCCGTTGTGACATGTTTAGGCCCGTTATGAGCACAAGTTATGGTCTATTGGATTTTTTCTTTGGGACACATGCATCGTGGGCTTTTCGGGGGTTAGTTTCTCTTCGTTGTCGTGACTTTGGGAGTGGCTTCATGGCAGTGCATCATCTATTCAAAGAGTCCCGGGTGGCTCGTTCTTCCCACAGTCTCTTCATTTGAAGTTGTTACTGGTGCCAGGCCGGATGGGACATATGGGTGTGATATTTTACACGTCCACAAATGCCCCCCACCCACGGTTAGTGCGGGTGAAGGATGAGACAAGCGATGCACGTGGGAGCACTTACCCTCACAGGGTATCTTCTTTCTTCTCTTTTCTTTTTTCTTTCTTTCTTTTTTTTGTGGTGATCCACCCCAAGGGATGGGGATAAGGGTTTGCTCGCCAGTGCCAGTTGGGTACCGGGGCTGACGTTGCTTGGCCAGCCTTGGCTACACCAGAATCGCGTGGTGCCGTCTACCCTATGCCAGTGCATTAAGTACCCCTGTGAGGGAAAAGAAGTCAGAATCTTTGCTAACCTCCACCCGTTTGAGGTGTTTGAGTGTCATCTGTCAGATGCTAACCTATACCTGGAAGAGACGAAGCAGGCTCCTAAAGCTGCTCGGGATAAAGGGAAGAAGAAAATAAAATCGGATGGCTGGTTTTCTCCGCCACCCCCAGGCTATGTGGCTCCCCCGCATGTGCCATTTATTGTAGAAGAAGGAGGGGTATTTAGGGCATTTCCCCTCGCCATCTATCCCACACCGGGGGCACCTTGCCTCGAGGACCTGCTAGAGGATGTCAAAGTCCCTCCAGGAATCATCAAGCTAGTAGCGGAGCTCGACTGCCAAGCAGCCGAGCAACTGAGGACCTTCGAGGTGCTGAATCCTGAAGGCCCGCCTACTATTTTCTATGTGGCCGGAGAACAGACAGTTAGAGGAGATGATGATTGCCGACTCTCTGACAACCTTCATGACCCGCACGTCCCAATGTCGGGGCTTCCCTACATGACTGACCGCGCGGCCGAGGTGGTTAGAAGATAAAGGATTCCTCTTTATCAACCCTCCAGCCAGAAGATGTTTGAAAAGATGTGGAACCCACCAAACCTGGACCGGAGGCTGCTGCGAATTACCAAGCATCTGGGTTTGGGCTTCTCACCGGAAGATTACTACGAGACTGGTGTGATATCGATTTCGGCTCCACTCGGCGGCAAGCCCGTCAAGGCTGCGACCCTGCAGGAAGCCCGCCACAATAAACAACCTATGCCATCGGCTAAAGAGACACAAGATGAAGAAATATTCCTCAGGAACCCTCTCTACCACAGGCACGCGGGGAAGGTCTCTCCCTCTTCCGAGGGTCAACCTCAAGGGACCGCATCATCAGGGATCCCTCATCCCCGTCTGTTGGCGAGGCAAGAAGTGGAGGTACGGGCTGTGCTCCAGGCCCTCCCTGATACGGCCCCGTCATGCTCGCCCTATACCATAGGCAGCAGTGAGAGATCGAGATGTTGAAGGCACAATTGGCCGAATTAGCCGCACTTGTGGCTGACCTGGTCCAGGGCTCTCTCTGCCCGTGGGGTGAAGGCGTGACTTGGTCCCAGGCCACTAGTCCTGACACCTCCGTCCAGTCAGGGAGGGGGGCGAGGAATACCACCAGCCCTTTAGCCAGACAGCCAACTGGGCGAGGCCTTACATTACAAGAGAAGCTGTAGAAGCCCTACTCCTTCCCAAGAGAAAAGACCCGAGGCATCTTTGATTGGGCCTGTCACTATGGCTCATGCCAAGTGTGCTCGATGAAGAGTCCGGCCTCACTATCCACGAGGTCGACAACATTCAAGAGGAGAATGCTCCTGAAGAAGAAGATTGACGCGAGCTGATCGTAAAGATAAAGAGTGGGTGGCTTCCCCCCCGACCGGGCTCAGAGGATACAACTGCTACGCAGGGTCACATCCTACCAGCTGATTGACGGCTTGCTTTTCAAGCTCGTCCATGAAAAGGACCGGTCGGTCCTCCTACAGGTGTCTTTCACCTAAGGAAGCAAAGACCGTCATACACGAGGTCCACTCCGGACTATGTGGGGATCACCAAGCAAGAGCCAAGATGAAAAACAACATCAAGCTCAAAGGGTTTTACTGGCCCACCATGTACGAAGATTGCAATCAATATGCTCGTACATGTCACCAATGCCAAGTATTTGGCCCAGTGCCTCGGAGGCCTCCTAACCCGCTCCATCCAACAGCGCCTACTTGGCCATTTGTAGAATGGGGCATGGATACTGTGGCACCATTCTCACCATCATCCCAAGGTCACAAGTTCATACTGGCCGCTACCGATTACTTCTCCAGATGGGCAGAAGCTGTCCCGCTACGGGAAGTCACGGGGGAGATAGTTGCCCGATTCGTGAGGCACTACATCATATACAGATTCGGCACTCCCAGTCAGATTATATCCGACAATGGCACGTCGTTCAAGAACAAGACAGTTTATGCTTTGGCGTCCAAATTTCATATTGACTGGAGGACGTCAACAGTTTACAACCCTCAGGCCAACGGGTTGGCCGAGGTCTTCAACAAAACCCTTTGCAAGCTGCTATCCAAGATAGCAGGCGGCCGCAAACGAGATTGGGGCGAAAAAGTCCATGAAGCTCTATGGGCCTACCGGACTATTTACAAAACCCCCACGGGTTGTTCCCCATTCTCGTTGGTCTATGGAGCTGAGGCCGTGATCCCTATAGAGATCGAGTTAGCATCCTATCGCGTTGCTGTGCACGCCGGACTGCCAAGCCAAGACCAATCAGAGATAGAAAGAAGGCTTGAAGAGTTGACGAACCTTGAAGGCGAAAGACTCAGCACTTACAAGTGTACCAAGCTCGCATGACACGTGCCTATGACAAGCTGGTCAAGCAAAGGGCGTTCAAGAAAGGCAATCTCGTCATGATCAAGGAAAATGAGATTCTAGCAGGAAGATCCAGTGGCAAACTCCAGCCCAATTGGCGAGGACCCTATGTCATTCAGAAGGTCTACGAAGGAGGGGCCTATACGGTCGTCGACCACAAGGGAGATAATCCCTTCCCTCCTCTCAACGGCAAGCACATGAAGCTCTATTATGCGCCACCGCATATAAAGTCCTTGCATCTTTTCCAAGTCCGTGCATCTTAACTCCGTGCATGTTTTGGTTGAAATGAACCCAAGTTCGTGCATTGTGAGTCCGTGCACTTTTCTTCCTTGGACTGAACAAAGTCCATGCATTGTGAGTCCGTGCACTTTTAATTTTCTTTCTTGGACTGAACAAAGTCCGTGCATTGTGAGTCCATGCACTTTTCTTCCTTTGACTGAACAAAGTTCGTGCATTGTGAGTCCGTGCACTTTTCTTCCTTGGACTGAACAAAGTCCGTGCAACTTTTTCAAACCAAGTCCGTGCATAGTGAGTCCATGCATAAACCTCAAGTCCGTGCATACTTCAAAGTCCATGCACATCTCCAGCATACAAAGTCCATGCATGTGTCAGCCATGATGAAAAACATAAGTCTGTGCATGTTTTTGGCTTTGTCAAAAACTGAGTCCATGCACGTTTTGCATCTGCATGTTTTAGTCACCAAGTCTGTGCATCTAAGGTCCATGCACATTTACTTTGTACACTTAAAGTCCGTGTAGATCACAAAGTCCGTGCACATTTTGTCCATAGCAAGTCCATGCACCTTGCTCATATGAAGTCCGTGCATGTTTTGGATTCTTCACCAAAGTCTATGCATAGTCAGTGCATATAGAAGGTCCATGCTAAATCAAGTCCGTGTATACAAGGTCCGTGCAGTTTTCTTGCATCACTCATTTTCAAGTCCGTGCACATCCTTCGTATGGCATATGAGGTCCGAGCACACACTGTAGCAAACTCTGTGCACATCTGCCTTAGCCTTTTAAAGTCCGAGCACACACTGTAGCAAACTCTGTGCACACCTGCCTTAGCCTTTTAAAGTTTGAGCATACACTATAGCAAAGTCAGTGTATATCTGGTCTTAGTTGAGATTAAGGTCTGTGCTATGTCTGCTCTTCCACTTGGTCATAAACGGTACTCCGTCTTTTGCAGGGAACAATCCAGTTCGCAGAAGGCTGGCTCATGGAGAAAGGAGGCGAATGATAAGCACATGATCTGAGGAAAGGAACCTTCTATTCCCTCTACCACGTGGACCAATATAAGAATAGGATACAAAAACCCCTTGTCCAAGCTTCTTCCGGAGGCTCTGCTCAACGTATAAAAGAAGAGGTTCTTCCTTCAGGAAGAGAGAGAATCAATAAGGAGAAGACGACAGAATCTGAGAGTGAGCAGCTGAGGAAAAGAAGAGTGAGCAGAAGTCTGAGTAGAAGAAGAAGAAAAGAGAGCAGTAAGAAGTTCAAAAAGAGAGAGGGAGTAGTGCAAAAAAGGAAAAGAGAAGAGAGAGTTGAGAGAAGCAGAAGAAGCTACACAGAACAGAACAACGACCATCACGGCCAACAACAGGACTATAACGCACCAGCATAGGGGCGTTACCTACTATAACGCACCATAGAAGGGGCGTCAGGGCAAGCAGACCTGAAATCTAATGCAGACCATGTAACGCACCAAGACAGGCGCGCCACATCAGTATAACGCACCAGGACAGGGGCGTTATGGCCAACGGATCAGAACTCAAATGACGGACATGTAACAGACCTATATAGGTGCGTTACACCAGCCTAACGCACCAAGACAGGTGCGCCAGGGCCAACAGACCTAAAATCCTAACACGAACCATGTAACGCACCAAGCTAGGGGCGTTACACAACGTGACGCACAAGGGGAGGTCCGTTAGGGCTAACTGACTGACCCAGTCTTCGAGGCATACACGGTCGTCGAGGGTCTAACACAGCAGCAGGCCTCGAAAACCACAGCACGTAACGCACCAAGCCAAGTGCGTTATAGGCATGTGACGGTTCTATCTGGTCTATCACACCAAGGGCGTAACGCACCACCATAGGCGGGTTATAGTCATGTGACGGTCTAGTACTGGTCCATCACACAACCCCAACCTAGAAGAACGTAAAATGACCAACTGTTGTGGCAGTCTATCGTGGGACCGTCACACAATGTGATGGTCTCTAGAGTGACCGTTACACAAATCTGGCGAGCAGAACAGGGGAACGACCGAATCGGCCCGTTCCACACCCCATTCAAACCGAAGCGCAAAGGAAACAATGCCACGCGACGAAAAATAACCCCTTGAGGCTAAAAACACCACATGCATCCACTAAAACGCGAGATCGGGGCGATTCCAACGAATCGACCCTAAATGAGTCACCGAGGTTCCCAGACTCCTACCGGCCCCAAATGACAACCGATCGACACGAAACTTGTGGGGTTGGGATCCTGACATCCCAGCGGTCAATTTGACACTAACTACATCGAGAATGGTTACCATTTTTCGGTGAACCCTACAAACCCCAAAAATTACGACTTTCACTAAATTGGCCTGATGTCCCCCGATCGAGCACCATTCTACGCAAAATTACAGGGAAAACGTAGAGGACGAAGTGGTCATCTATCTCCCTACCTCCACCGATGAAATTGAGCACCGAGGTGACTAAACCGCGTTGAAAACCACCACGCGAACCAAACCGTCAGCTTTGAATCCACCGTTCGTGATCGCGCCAAAAGCGCACCGATCCTCGCTTCACCACGCATCTCAGCAACCTCCCTGCGTCGTCACCTTACCCATGATCCCCTCCATTTGTAGCCGGAGGTGAAGAGGTGAGAGAACGAGAGAGAACGGGAGTGAAAGAGAGAGATTCCTGCTGTTCCATCCACCGACGTTTGAGGGCCAATCGGACCCGGAGGTAGCTAGGGAGTGGCTGGATGCCACTGAACGCATCTTCCAATCCATGGAGTGTGCCGAGGACGAAAGGGTTATGTTGGCTTCTTATCAACTTCAAGGTACCGCACGCACGTGGTGGACCACGGAGTGGGAGGTTACCTTCCGTTCCCGTCCGCTTCGACAGATCACATGGGTGGAGTTTGTCGCTGCATTCGAGCGTGCCTACACTCCGGCCTACCTGAAGTTAGCAAAGATGTACCAGTTTATGGAGCTGACTCAGGGCGAGATGTCAGTGCTACAATACTGAGACAAGTTCATTGAGTGGGGCCGATATGCGCCCCACATTTTTACTGATGAAGCCGTGAGGACTCAGTAGTTTTTGCGTGGACTAAAAGTAGAGTTTAGCCTACCGTTGTCCGCGACCTGTGTATCTGAGTTAGATTCTGTGTACCAGGCAGCCATTGCGTTAGAGTTGGAGTTGGCGAGGACCCTAGGACTTCCTCACGCTGGGATAGTTCAGCTGGTCGTGCAGCATCAGCAGCCCTACTAGCCGTCTGTTCCAGGAGCTCCTCCCACTTTCTCTACTACTGGTGGTGCTTCCTTCCCGCAATCCCAGGGCAAGGGATTTCGATTTAAGAAGTCCAAGAAAAAGAAGTTTGATCAGTCGGTGTTTTGTGACCTGAGTCAGCAGTCCATTTCTTTCATTCGATCGCGTCAGGATTTTACTGCTTCTCAGCCGAGGTTGTGTTCCAAGTGTGGTGGCAGCCATTCGGGCGTGCCGTGTTCTCTGCCGACTGTCTGCTACCGCTGCGATCAGCTGGGGCACATCTCCCGAGACTATCCGTTGAGGTAGAAGACGGTGCAGTTCTCGCGGGTTTCCTAGCCGCAGTAGCCGCAGTTTCATCTTCCTCTGTCGTCTCAACCTCAGCCATTCTACCTACCAGTTCCCACTCCTTCCCAGCAGTCGTCTGTAGCTAGCCATCCACTGAGAGCCAGGGTTACTGACATCACTCGTGTGGAGGCGTTGGCGTCAAATCTGGTCGAAGGTATGGTTTCGATTTATGGTCGATCAGCGCGTGTTCTTTTCAATTTCGGTGCGACCCATTCTTTTGTCTCCGAGAATTTTATTGCTCATGTCAAAGAGCTAATGGATGAAGTTTCCTGTGAGATGCTTGTGGAATTGTTGTCTGGCGATTACATGTCCACTCCTCTGTGCCTAGAAAATTCTCTGGTTCTCGTTAGTGGTCGAAAACTGCTAGCGAGGCTTTACGCATTACAGTTGGCCGAGTACGACGCGATTCTAGGCATGGATTGTTCTCTTCCTCTTCTCTCGGAAGTGGTGGCTCTGTGCTTCCTCTCTTTCTGCGGGCGTCTCCCTCTGTGGAGTGCTTCGTGTGTCTAGTTCATCGGAGAAGAAGGGGCTTTTATACCCCCCAAGAGTGGAGGAGTTCAAAGGCGGGAACGAGCTGGCATTGATGGGGATTTGACTCCCCTATCCTGGGTGGCAGGAGGAGTAGCTTACATGTCCCTGCCTCGAGCCGACACCTCAGCTGACCCGTTGTGCGCCAAGGATCTATAGGGCGTGGGCATAAGATCTCATTTGTCAGATGCACCATTGGAGGGGAGCCACAGTGTGCCACTGGCAGGCATAGCAAGCGTCCCACTGAGGGGCCACCAAGGCACCCGGTTGAAGCGCCCCAAGGGTGTGCCATTGAGGGATGGCAAAGGGGCGTGCCAAGCTGGCGTGCTAGCGAAGGGTAGCCAGGCTGGGCGTGCCGGCAAAGGGGCCCAGAGCATGCCGCTGAAGATGCCAGGGTAGGTGTGCCGGCGAAGGTGCATGCCGGCCAGGGGGGCATGCCACTGAAGGAGCTTGCAGGCGCGGGCGTGTCGGAGAAGGAGCTTGCAGGCGTGTCGGTGAAGAAGTGCGCCGTTGAAGGTGCCAGGCGAGGTGTGCTGACGAAGGAGCTTGCAGGCGTGCCGGCGAAGAAGCGCCCCGTTGAAGGCACCATGCAAGGTGTGCCGGCAAAGGAGCCCGGCAGGGCATGTCGACAAAGAAGCGTGCCACTAGGGGGGCACGAGAGCATGCTGCCAAGTGACTAGTTAGGGGGGTGTGCCACTAAACTCTCGCTAGCGGGTGTGCCGCTGAAAGGGGCACTAGAGCATGCCGTTGAGGACTGAAAAGTGCACTGTTGGGGAACATTTGAGCCCGCCACGAGCACGAGTTGTAGTTTATTTGATTTTTTTCAGAGCCCATGCATTGTGGGCTTTCCGGGGGTTGGTTCCTCTTCACTGTCGTGACTTTGGAGAGGCTTCACGGCAGTGCATGTTTGTTCGGAGAGTCCGGATGGCCCATCTTCTCCGTAGCTTCTTCAGTTGAAGTTGTTGTTGATGCTAGACTAGTCGGGACATATGGACGTGCAATTTTACACGTCCACATGAGAATGCAGATGCTAGAGGCCAAAAAAAATTGATACTTTCATGACAGTTCGAACGAAATATGCAGATCAGTCCAGAGACGGATAGATAATGAAGAGGCATCAAAAGACAACTTGTCTTGAGAGAAGATGGAGGTTCTTCTAATCTTAAACCAAGTTTATAGCTACAGAGTTATAGATTTTTTTGGAATCTCCAGATATGGAATTGAGATGATGTAGCGTGTAGGGTGCTGCCTTGAGAAAGGTACGACCATGAGAGGAAGTGCCCGAAGCACACTAGATTCTGCCATTTCCCCCCGTCGCCTTATCCCACCCCTCAGTCCGATCATCACACACACGTGCGCCCGCGGCCTACACCCGTCGCGCGCGAACAAAAGGATGGCATGCTCGGTGGAACCTCTCCCACTTTCCTTCTTTCTGCTGAAGAGAAAGCTTGTGCCAGCCCAGAAGTCCCGGTACCTTTTTCATGTTCTTGCAGGAGAGGTAGAAGGAGAGCACATGCTCGCACTTCCCAGTAGCTTCCAGTTCACCTTCCAGTTGTCCGATCACGTTCGACGACCATCAGCGGTCATCACCCCTGCTCATCCATCGCATCAACAACTATGGTGTCCGTCACCTATGGTCCCATTATCATCATCATCCATGCGCGGGTGGGTTATTTGGCGGTGTCGATCGCTTTTGACATTTTCGCCCCAGTCGTCAGATCGCCCTACTTCTTAGGTGTGGTCCCCGTGGCGGCTCCACCGCCACCCCCAGCTCCCGTCTCTCCCGACGCCATCAATGTGACACATTAGCCACCAGTATCAGCAGCTAGACCGAGTGTCAGACTTGGGTCTCCCATTGCCGATCCCCGTAGGGGTCTCAGACCAGCTCTTGCCTGGGTAAGTATTAACCCCCGGGCCCAATCTTGATCGACTCCTGACGCGGGCTTCGCGCCCCGAGTTCCAGTCCCCACTACTATAGTTTGCTCGGCCTTCCAGTCTCGGGTGTCGGTTAAGTCGGCATCCAGTGTAGGTCTCCACCCCAAGGTGTCTGGCTCTTTGGCACCCTACTCGGGCCATCAGCCCTGAGCCTCAGTCAAGCCAGCTCCCAGCACGGGTCTCCCGACTCGGGGGCAGGGCTCCCCAGCATCTCATTCGGGCCTTTCGACCCGAACCTCTGAAGTGCAACCGCTTCACCCCGATCATCATCCCCCGGTTCGTGGCTGCTCAACATGCAGACCGAGCGTACAATCCCGGGGTTCCCCACGGATGGCACCTAGCGCGGGTATCTGTTGTTTATGTGATTTTGATGATTACAAAATGTTGTTATTGTGATTTCATCATGTGGATGTATTTGTGACTTTGTAAGGCTCATATATGTTTTGATGTTAACACATTGCACATGCATCGCATATACACTTGATGAGATTGCTTTGTATTGAATGAGAAGTCAAATACAAGTTTGATGAGAACAAGTTTTAAGTGTTAATACTTGATTGCATAGTTGTGGAGAGTTGAATATGAGTCTCATCATTGAGCTTCATTTGATATAAGTGAAAGAATTTTTAGAAGATTGATTGGGGGTCACGCGGATCCCCACCAAAAACTATGTAGTAACATGAAACAGAAAACAACAGGTAGTAAAGCAGGAAAACTAAACTACAAGGCTGTAAGGAAGAGGAAGCAGGAGTAGGGAATAGGCAAGGAAGAGGGAAGCTAAAAGAAAAGAGAAAAGTCGTACCGAACGAGCGTGGCTGCCGAAGTAACCTCGGCTCCCAAGCTACTCCTAATAGCAACAGAAGGGCAAACTCTGAACTAGCGAAGTCAGAAGTTATCGATCCATTGACAAGCACGAGGCCTACAAGGCCAGACAATAAGTCTAGAAAGGACATAGATAGACACTGACCCGACACGACTAGAACGTCTTACACAAGGCACAACACTAACCTTGGGCAAAGCCATGAGAGGGCCAATCCGAAAAGGTCACGACACTCGAGAAACATGAGAGTCACGTGCCACGTGACTAGAGTACCCCTCAATAGAAGAACAGCCAGTCGTGTCCCATGACGTCTTACGCTGCGCCTACAAGCGTCTCGTCTGCCTGTCGTCCAAAAGCACGATCAAGACCAAGACACTATGAGAACTAGAACAGAACTATAGTCGCAAGTAACTAGACAGGGTAACACCCATTTGCATCAGTCCAAGCCCCTGATCACGTGTGTACACACTGGCTCATTACCCTGAGCCAGGCCTCCAGCTAGTTTTCTCCCCCAGCAGACGCTACTGCAAAGCAAGGGAGCCCACAGAAACAAGCTTATAAATCGTGTATCAGGAACTACCTCGCCACCACTCCCAAGTGGGCCGACACATCACCACGAGTCATCAGGCTACAACTAGTGGAGGTTCACGAGACACAGACTCTAAAATGTGAGTGTTGGAGTACAGACAGGTAAAGAAACACTATCGTACGTACTACGAAGCACTAATGGCAGTACAAGAAACTGTCGACAAACTCAGGACAAGGCAACTAGACCTGAAACTAAAATGATCCTTGAGTATCACGACTTGGAGTCAAGATCATCGTACAAAGCGGAACAAGCCACCAATCAGTCTAATCCTAAGCCAGAGAAAATGACTCACCATAAGAAATGACTCACAGACACTTGAGGGAACACAGAGAACCCTCAGCACACCTGGATACATAGAACGAGGTAAGACGATACCTCACGGCATCTACAACCATGTCTAGAACTCGACAGAACCACCGAGACACACACAAGGTGTAACGTCCCAGAGCCCATAATGCCAATAATTCGTCACTCAGTGTCGACTTACCACCACTAGGAACTGAGAGCCCATGATATCGATGACCCGATACTAGGTATCGAATCACCGGTACCATGAACCGGGGTCGCCACCCAAGTCTTGGAGGGTGGGAGATTTTGTGGGGAAGAGAAAAGATTGTATGTGATGCGGAACGAGCGCGCGTATAGGAATGGCGACGGTGACGTCCAGTGCGAACCTGTGAATACAGCCTTATGGCACTACGCTCCATGCAGGGAGGGGATCACGGGGACGGGATTGATCAATACAAAGCTACCCTCACGCAGGAGGGGGGAGCACGGGGAAGGGGAAATGGACCTGCTGCCCTACGTCTATCCAGATGGGCAGAGCCTACGTGACTCAGATGGTACGCCGAACACAGGGATCAGAACAGGCCTCCGCTGGCACTCAGATGAAGATGGTGAAGTGTAGAATAGCTCCTGGAAGTTCAGAATCATTCTGAGCTCACGAGGGGGCGTGGCCGGTCGCCGACGACGAGCTGCACAATTCTGTCCTGCAGGTCCAGTTTGCACAGTCGGCGTGTAGAGGGCGGTACGCTCTCCACCGATCTCTGATTGAGGCGGGACCTGCGTGGTTTGAAAGATAGCAGGAAGGCCTACGTGCCAGTCAAATTTGGTAGGCGTCAGAGCTCAGGGCTGGCCGCAGTCACCTCTGGACTGATGCTCTGGTTTCTGGGTGAACAACCAGACACATCCGGATTGATCTCCTTGGTACGGGCAGCACCAGACACAGATCGTGACGAAACCACCTGGAGTGGTTTCAGGACGTCAAGATCTCCGACTTTTATGATGATGACTTGGGCCGAAAATCAGCAAAGGAAGGCGTGCCAGGGCTTACGAATCTGCTACAGGTTCTGGGCGGACTGGGTCACACCATTCAGGTGCAGTTGCAGGATAACAGACGCCAAGGGCTGTGCCGACGTAAAAAATGGACGATACCACCTCTGGATTGACGAAAACTCGTAGAGGAAGATCTCTGCTGAAGAGTGTTTGGGCTGACTCGCGCTGTAGAAGACAGTGCAGAAGCTACCAAATGGTACTCAGGCTCGGGTGCAAATCTGGTGCAGTTGCACGAAAATGGTCAACACGATCAGTGCCGAAGTCAAAACTGAGCAGGGCTTCTTCTGGAGTGAAGGAGACTCAAATAATCACGACTTCTCTGAAGAGAGTTGATGCTGGTTCAGGCCGCCTAGGGTCGTGGTGGAGCCTGCAAACAGGGGTTCAGGTTCGGTCCGAGTCTGCAAGCAGCAGGATGGAGAGTACACCAAAGCCGAGGACGGGGGCGATGCCGTGGGTTCTCGGAGTCACCGTGGATGAGCCTGGGAGAGGGGGATGCGTGAGATGCAGTGGGGAAGGGGCTGGGGAAGGCTGGAGGGCGTGGGGCTGCAGGGGAGGATGGCTAGGGTTGGGGTTTGGGGTTCTCTTTTCTTTTCTCTCTCTTTTTTCTCTCTCTTTCTGTTGGCTGTATAAATAGGGGGTAGGGATGGCGTGGCGAGCCACCCCCTTCATTTGAATCTCTCCCCTCTCTCTCTCTTCTTTTCCCACGAGCGGACGGACCTCTCTCTCCCCATCTTCTCCATCACCGACACCACAACCACCATCGCCGTCGTTGTCGTTGTCGCCTTCTCCGTCACCGGGGTGAGGAGGCCACCACGAAGGGGTCTCCCCCTCCCTCTCTCTTCCTCTCCTCCTCTCTTCCTCCCCTTTCCTCTTTGTCTCTTCTCCCTTACTTCCCTTCCCGTTCGGGGGACAGCAGAGCCCTAGACTATGTTCCCTCCCTCTCTCATCTCTTCCTCTTCTTCTTCTTCTTCTCTTCTCCTCTTCTTATTCTCCCTCTCTTCCCTTCCTTCTCCGGTGCTGTGGGAGATGACGGGGTCACCGGTGTTGCCGGGTAAAGATCTTCGTGGGCGTGCTGGCGAAGGAGCCAGGGGGCTGTGTCGGGGAAGAGCACAAAGGGGGGTGTGCCAGACAAGGGCACCAGTGGGCGTACCGGGGAAGGCCGCAAGGGCGTGCCAGCGAAGACTATCTGGAAGGCAGAGAGCGTGCTGGGGAAGGGCAGCTTCAGGGGTGCGCCGCTGAACGGCACCAGTGTGTGTTCCAGGGAAGGCACTCGGTAGTGTGCCGAGGAGGTGCACAGGGACTGTACCGGGGAAGCGCCACTCTAAAGCGCGTCGGGTAAGAGCGCAGGGGGTGTGCCGGTGAAGGCCACCATAGGGCCATGCCGGGGAAGGCCTGCGGGCTTTGCCGGGGAAGGCCTGCGGGCTGTGCTGGGGAAGGCCTGGGGGCCGTGCTGGGGGAGCAGCTTAAGGCCATGCCGGGGAGCAGCTTAAGGCTGTGCCGGGGAAGGCTTGCGGGCTGTGTCGGGGAAGCAACTTAGGGCTGTGCCAGGGAAGCAGCTTAGGGCCATGCTGGGGAAGTAGCTTAGGGCTGTGCTAGGGAAGGCCTACGGGCTATGCCGGGGAAGGCCTGCGGGCTGTGCCGGGGAAGCAACTTAGGGCCGTGCCGGGGAAGGCCTGCGGGCTGTGCTGGGGAAGACCCTTAGGGTGTTCCGGGGAGAGGGAGACACATACATTTGCAGCTGAGGACTTCTGGTGTTGCCCCGCGGGGCCCACCGTTGCTTTGTTGGGGCCATCACTCCTTGTGGATGCGCACCCGTGTTTTCCCTTACACCTCTGGCCTAGGGAAAACTCTGCCAAAATTTTGTTAAAAATTATCGGTGTCTTGTTAATTTCAACTGTAGCAGAGTCCCCTTGTAGTCCTCCGATGGGAAAGGTCGGTATGAGGCGGCCATGCTAGTGGACAAGAGCGATGTATCGGGAGACTCTATTTGCATATGCGCGCCCTAGGACCAACTTGTAGAGACAAGTTGAGAACTTACTCTGATACCACTTGATGTGACACCACCTTGGGGGTGGCAGCCACTCGACCGAAAATCTCTTGGACCTAGCAAGCAACACAACTCACGGACCGGCAACTTCACCCGAGCGGACTCACCCGCTAAGCGTACACTCGGGCCCGTAGGTAGCTCAACGATGGAGAGGAGGGACCGAGATGGAACCTCGCTATTCCGGGGATCGGCTAGCTTGAGTTTGAACCCTTAATGGTTTGGGATGCCCAATTTGATGGGCGGCCAGCATGCCAAGGGCGTGGGATGATGGGTCTTTCTCACAACTCACCCTGCGGTGGCACTCAATTTGATGACAATTCGGGACCGGGCACTCACCTCAACGCCGACGGGCAACTTAGAAGCAATACTAATCTAAGCAAGGGTAAACCAGTAAGGAGAGGAGCCAGAAGCTTACCTGACCAGCATGAAGATGCTGATCCCAGCTGGAGACGAGGGCGGGTGAGGAAGCATGGGCTTACCCGCACGCCATGCCGATAAAGCTTCAACCTAAAATTTTAATTAACATGCACTATGCCCCTTGCAAGGGGGTTGGACTAGGGGTGTGGATTTATTTTACAACCAAAATGTACCTCCACGCAGGGAGGGGCAGTCAGCCGGCTAGGCGGGCTGGGGAAAAACTACGCTAGAAGCCAAAGTGGACGAAGACCGTCAATTCTGCCAGCCCTCTAGAACAGTGAGATAGGCAGTCAATGTCGGCTCCGCTACAGGCTCTCCTGAACTCCTTTGTTGACAAAACCAGTGCCAAAACCTCCTGGGTTGGTCCACGAGGACGTCAGAATTATTGGAGAGTTTCTTGATGATGACAACGACTGGCGCAGGGTCATGAATTGGACTACTAGCTTCTGAGTCTGACAGCTTCTGAATCATTACTTCTGGAAGGTTAGGTCTCCACGAATGCTCCTGATGTCTGAATGAAGCGGGACTAGAACCGTTGTGTCCATGAATGAGTCTTCTTCTAGTCGGGACCAACGGCGTTGTTGGAAGATGTCGGGGCTGATCGTGAAGGGCAGAACAGTGGGTATGTGTCTGTGAAAGCTTTGGAAAACTGACCTGGTGCACCTTAGAGAGAAAATTTAGAACTTTTGATGCCGAGATCCAAAATTAACTCTGCTTGTTGGAGATGACAGAGGACTTGAAGTAGAAGCTGTCAGCCAAGTTTCACGCCTATAGCTTCTCAGGAATGGCCATGGTGGGAAGACAAAAGGATATGGGTGTTGGACTGGTTGGTTGGCTGCGTGCATACGTGGAATGAGGAGGTTGACTTTGCACCCTCGGGACTTCATCTTTATGAATTCCTTGAAGCTGGACCTTATGAGGGACTGGGACTGGGATGATTGCTAACTAGGGCTGAGCGGGTTGGGTGGAGGGGACCAGCCCTCCGGGGGAGTTAGCCCCCACCAAGGCGCGGCCACTCCTGGGGCAAACTCCCCTACGGGCGGGCCGTGGCCATAGGGGGTGGTCTCGGGGGTCCTATTTTGTCGTCTGGGGTTGTCCTTTGAAGGACGGGGAGGTCTAAGATGCTGGGATTGGCCCATGGGGCTTTTCATCATAGTGTTGTCGCTGCCACTTGCAAGGTGTTCGGGGAAATTCCCAACACACCTCGGGTTGTCGATCGGCTTGGGTAGGTGATCGGCAGGTCTTAGATTTGGCCTGGGGCTAAGGGCAGAGGCTCACAGGAGCCAAGAGAGAGCCTTCCGGGTGTGTGGGGCTGATCTTCGTGGCGTATGCTGCATAGTACGGTGGGTTGGCAGGCAGCCCTGGGTTGACTCAGGAGCTGAAGATAAACGGCTGGTCGCCACATGTTTGAGGGTCAGGGGTGGCCCCAACTTGCTGGAGGGTTGTCATAGGATGGGGATGGAGTGCTAGAGCAGTAGGTTGGTCCCCAGCTTGTCGTAGAATGTCTGGGATATGCACACCCACAAGGTATTTAGGAAAATTCCAAACACTTATGTATGGCCTGCATACGGGTGCTATTGGATTCTAAAGCCTATGGTTGACCAAGATAAGTCTTCTTTTGACTATAGAAGGCTGTAGGGAGGCATCTTAGGGGTAGATCCCGACCTCGTTGCTGGGTGCTACGTGCCGTGGCCTGTCGTTAGGGTGCCCTGGGGTTGGCCCGGGTAGCTATGTGGAACGCGGGTAAACCCACAAACTGAGTGATCGAGGGTGGCCCCAATCGATTGTTGATGTTGCCGTGGGTCACGGCTAGATGGTTGGGGCCCTTGGTGGGGCTCGCCGCACCATAGGAAGGGTTGGGTAGTGTTGGAACTCTGGTTTTGATAATGACATTCTATGAATCATGTTATGAGTGAAATGAATAAACACTTTAATCAAATCTGTTGTGTGCCTTTGCTTCACAACACAAGTTATTGCACAATCCTTCAAGAGCTTTGTTAAGGTCGGTGTATAGTTTTGTCTGAATGCAATAAGGCTAATGCATTTTTGTCTTTGCACATATGTAGGTCGTAGTTAGTATGCATTTCTTGCACATAAGGTTCGTGCATTTCACTGTAGCAGTTGGTGCACACTTTGAGCTTTATGCATATTAGATCGGTGCATGTCTCGCTACTAAGTCTATGCACGTTCTGAGTCTGTGCACACATGTCTTTCAGGTCAGTACACTTAGTGCTATACAAAGTCCGTGTAGCTTTCAAAGTCCGTGCACATTTGCATAATATCTAGTCAAGTCGGTACACTTCATTGTTCTAGTTGATGCATGTTCTGTCTTAGGCTTATGGCTTATAAGGTCCGTTCATCTTTAGTATCATGCACATTCGAAGTCTATGCATATAGTTCGATGCATGTTTGAAGTCTGTGCAAAGTCCTATTAATGCACACATAAAGTCAGTGCATATTCCCACTTGCACATTCCAGGGTCAGTGCATGTTCTACATCGCAAACTACCCAAGTCGGTGCAATCACTATAGAGGTCAGTGCATATTTGCCTTGTGCTACAACAAGGTCGGTGAACATCTTTTGTTAAGCCAAGACAAGGTCTGTGCATCTTTTATTTTACGCTACACGGGGTCCGTGCATGTTTCGAACTTATGTACATAAGGTCGGTGCAGGTTTCGTCTCATGCATATAAGAGTGAGTGCATTTTTTATTTAGGCAGAACAAGGTCTGTGCATTTGCTTGCTTTGCATAAAGTGAGGTCTGTGCATGTTACACATCTGTCTCATAAACGTCTGTGGATGTTTTGGCATATGACATATGTAGGTCTGTGCGTGTTTTGCATAGAACGCACAGAAGTCAGTGCATGCATTGCACATAGTCAATAAAGGTCTGTGCACTTCTTTGTCTGATAGAGAATTAAGTCCTACCTCAAACTAAAATCTAATCTATCAACTATTTGATGAAGTGTTTTGTGACTTATTGGTAGGGACTTAAAGTTACACCATATTAGGACAGAAGCTCATGATCCAAGAATGCTTTTCTAACTGGAGAACACTGCTAAGTGGGCAGCCACCATCTTTTAAGATCTAACACATGGGATCTGAAATATTTGCTCTCGATGAAATCTCTAGGCGAAAAACCTATTTTCCACATGCCTCTCTCTCTCATGAGGCTTCAGATTTAAATAGTAGACCTATTCGTGTCGTTAATGATGTTGAACTTTGAAGATTTGAGACAGAGAATGAGACAGAGAGAAAGAAGAAAAAGATAAAGAAAGAGATCGTGAGATCAGAAGAAAGCCAAGCACGAGAAGAGAGAAGAAGAGTGAGTGAGATCGAAAGAAGAATCTGAAGCTCCTGAAAATCTGTTCTACTGGTCTTTGGATCAGATCCAAGCCAGTTTGTTCCGGTGAGAGTAATACTACATCGGGTTTCATTTCCAGCTTTCTGGTGCTGTAGTTTTTGTGTTTTCTTTTGAACTCTTGTTCTAAGTTGTGTATCAACGGAGGCTAAGCTGTGTTGCCCAGCAGACAAACTACTTGTCAGCGGTTGGCTTAAGCTGTAATGCCCAACGGTTGATGCTATGAATCAGCGGATTGTTGGCAAGCTGTGAGGCCCAGCCGTTTAAGCTGTGCATCAGCGGAAGCCACACTCTGGTTGGAGTGTGGGGTGGATGTAGGTCAGCAAACCGAACCACCTAAAAATCACTTGTGTCGTGTGATTGAATGTTCTTCTATGTGGGATTGTTCCTAATCATCTAAATCACTTCTGCTTGCATGTTTTCCATTAGTTGATTAGGTCGTGCATCTCTGCAGTCTAAGTGTTTGTCCTTTGAGCTAGCCATTCTAGTTCCATACATTTCAAATTGGACAAAAAAGTTTTAAAAGATTCATTCACCCCCCTCCCGATCTACATTTAATTCAATCTCCACATCTAACATTTGGCATCAGAGCATAACACAGATCCTAAAACTTGGTATCAGAGCGGGTGTCTACACAAAGGGTCCAATGACTGGCAGATCCGTTCCTGCATTTGTTTTTAGTGCTACCTAGTTTGATCTGTTTCTTTTTAAAACTTCTGATCTTATTTATCTTGAATTCATGGCTGAAATTCATGTATACACTAGTTCAAATTTTTATGGCTGGTACAGTCGTTTTAGAGACTATGTGATGCATTTAAATTCGGATCTATGGATACTCGTAGCTCACAATCCGTATGAAGTTCCAGAGGACAAATCCTAATGAAAATCTTCAGATAGACCGAAATCTACTGGAAATCAAAAGGCCCTAGATCTAACCAAAAAGGCAATAGACTCTAATTGCTTTCCATTTGTCAATGAGTGCAGGAGCGCAGGGACAATCATCAACAGTATACTGGAAAGACCATGTAGAGATGAGGTGATGTGTTTTATGGCCAGAGATCATCTTTGAGATCAGCCCGGGGACTCATCCTACGCACACTCAACCCGGGGGTGACTCGGGGATGCCGAGTTAGGGATGTGGGGTGGGTCCCTTGCTGGTAGAGGGCCAACAGTGCTTTGGTAAGTTTCCTCTCGGATACGGTCGCCCACCTCAATAGGCCGACAGGTGCTAAGGGCACGCATCCACTCACTCACACCTACGGCGATCGCTCGGAGGCGGTGGAGCCTTGGGACCGGGCGCTCTCTCCCTTATCTGAAGGTGTAATTGAAGAATATTGAATAAACAAGGATAATTAGGAGCAAGGGCAGTGAGCTTACCTGGCCAGTTTGAAGAAACCAACCCCGATTCGGAGATGTGGGCGAGCGGGGAAGCGTGGTCGACCCGCACACTGCGTCGATGAAGCTTCACCCTGTGAACAATAATTACTTGCACTACACCCCATGCAGGAGTGTTGGACTAGGGGTGGGGGAATTAAAATTACATCCAAAACTACCTTCACGTAGGGAGGGGTGGTAAGCTGGCCAGGTAGGGAGGGAAAACAAGCTAAACTAGTGCCGTATGGGCACTTTTCCAGTTCTGCCCAAGTCTAGAATGACAAGACAAGGGGTCATTGTAGATGCCACCACGCACTTTGCTGAACTCAAAAGTCACCAAAGCTGGTGTCAAAACATCGCTGAAGGGGCCAGGTATGCTTTTGAATTTTTGTTGGTGGTCCCGGCGTCGTCACTGGCCGGGGCAAATTCTAGATTTGAACCTCAGTGCTCTGGCTTGAACTAGACCCAGGATACTGTAGCAAATGGACGTAGTCTCCACAATCGCTCCCGAAGTCCAAACGTGGCGGGACCAAGATGAGTACGACCGTGATCGAGTCCTCTTTGAGCAGCAACTAGGAAGAACACAAGACGGGGTCGGGGCAAAGAGAGGGAGCTTGTTGAGTGAAGGGGTGTCAGTTCAGGTCCTGAGTGGCCTGTTCTACGTACCTGGGGAAAGTAAATCAGAACGGGAGGCTCTGGGATCCGAACGAGGCTCCGCCAGCTGCGTTGCTTTGTGGACTGGTGGTACCTCGACCCGGTCAAGTGGCGCACCCAGAAGAGTAAGGATGAAGTCGTGGAAGCTTCTGTATTGCAGCTCTATCTTCCAGTCAGGGCAACTATGCGCAGTCAGGGAGGAATGGGCCCTCTCTCGACGAGCTTTCCGGTGATGTATGGTACGTCTTCAGATGATGCCGAATGACTCTGGGACAGGATCTGCAACTCGGGCCTCTATTACTGCCCGCGAGCTGGGCTGTGCAGGGTGGTGTTGGTGGAGATGGGGTGGCAAGGGGCGGAGGTACAGCAAAGGGAAATGAGGGGCTAATGGCTGTGGATGATGGTGAGTCACCTTGCCCTTTAGCTTTCTACTGGCAGCTGCAGAGGACTGGAAGGAAGATGCTGCTGAAGCTTGAGGGTGAATCTGCTGGAACTGTTGAGATGGCGGCGATGGTGGAAGCGGGGGCCTGAACTGCGACTGAGACGGCTGGGATTGAGCTACCGGAGTGAATTGCACTGGAATCGCTCGCAAAGGACAGTCTCTCACCACGTGACCCGACTGGTCACATCGAAAACATACCACCGGCAAAGAACACGATTTGCCTGGGTGGCTGCCACCACACCGCGCACAACCCTTAAATTGGCTCTTAGCAGAACCCTGGCGTTGCTGGAAAGAAGGAGCTGACTGTTGTACCGCGTCGGATGATGCCTACTGGTCAAATCACTTCTTGAACCTCTTCTTATTCTTAAATTTCCTGAACTGGGACTTACCCGAAGAAGCAGTAACACTAGCAGCTGGAGTGGCTGAAGGAAAACCTGGAATAGGAGGCGGGTAACCAGATGGAAGATGAACCGTCTGGCGAACCGACACTGCCTGAGAAGAAGTCTGGAACCTCGCCAAGTCCAACTCCAACGCTGCCGCAGCCTGATATACCTCATTCATATTAGTTACACGAGCAACGATCAACGGTTGCCTCAATTCAGCATAGAGACCACGAAGAAACTGCTCCGTCTTTAAAGCTTCGTTCGCCAGCACATGGGGCGTATAACGGCCCAATTCCATAAACCTGTTTTGATATTCGAGTACCGACATTCCTCCTTGGACGAGCTGCAAGAACTAGTGCATTTTATCCATCCTGAGGTAAGCCGGACAGAAAGTAAGTTCAAAAGTGGCGACGAACTCAGCCCACGAAATCTGCTGGAGCAGACGAGACTGAAAAGCAATCTCCCATTTCGTATTCCACCACGTCAGCGTCGCGCCCTGGAGCTGAAAAGTGTTGAGCATCACCTTCTCATCTTCCACGCATTCCATAGAGCGAAACATGCGCTCGGTTGCATCCAGCCAAACCCTGGCGGCATCAAGATCAGTCTGACCTTCAAAAGTTGACAAATGAAACAACAGAAATTCTTTCAAAGCACGTCCGCGACTGCCAGGTGCATCCTCTTGAGCTGGAATAACAGGAGCTGGAGCAGGAACATCTTGAGGGACACTACTCGCTTCCTGGGGAACCGGAACTCTCCGACACCGAGGTGGCATCTTGAAACGGCTAGGAAACACAAATAATGATCAAGAAAATCTATTAATCATACGAAAAACATCCTAAGCCAGCAATAGACGGCGTAAATGGACTAGGACAATAGTTGTGCAATTTCAATTCCTTACACGATTCCTCAACACCGCTCTGGATCAAAAAAAAAAAGAGATAAAATATGGGGTTAAAAATAGAGTTACCTCAGCAGCCTCAAGCAGTTCCCTTCGTAGGACTACTGAGGGAAAAAATTACCATCAACCCAGCTGAGGTGAAAACCTGCAAGGGCGTCTCAGACAAAATCGGGTAACCCCTCGGTGTGAAAACTCTCAAGGACGCATTGAAAAAAGTAAAGGGGGGCTAGCTCTAGCGAAAACTCGTGAGGGCGGTAGAGCTGGTAACACACACAAAAAAATGGCTTCCTCTCCAATTTCCACTGATGGAAGCCATCGACTGTGACATCTCACCGACGGCGAGCTCAATACCACTTCATGACAATGGTGGCCACTACACCCTCAAGGGTCAGTCATCATCAGTTCCAGTCCCAGTCCTTTGGCTACTACACATCAGCAGTTAGCCGGCCAGCTCTAGTTCCAGTTCCAGTTCCAATCCTTTGGCTACTACATGTCAGCAGTTAGCCGGCCAGCTTCAATTCAGTTCCAGTTCCAGATCTAGTCCCAATTCTAGTCTCAATCCTTCGGCTAGTATACATCAGCAGTTAGCCAGCCATCTACAGTTCCAACTACAGTTCCAGTTCCAGCTCCAGTCCTAGTTCCAGTCCTAGTCCTCCGGCTACTACACGTCAGCAGTTAGCCGGCCAGCTCCAGTTCTAGTTCCAGTCCCAGTCCTCCAACTACTACATGTCAGCAGTTAGCTAGCCAGCTCCAGTCCTGGTTCCATTCCCAATCCTCTGGCTACTACACGTCAGTAGTTAGTCGGCCAGCTCCAGTTCCAATTTCGGTCCCGGTCCTCTGGATACTACCCGTCAGCAGTTAGCCGGCCAGCCTAGCTCCAGTTCTCCAGACCAATGTGAATAACATATCTGGCCAACAGCATGCCAGTAGCTGGTTCATTGGCACTCAGTATACAACTGACATACTTCAGAATCAGCCAACAACCCTAACAATACAGGCTGTCACAGCTTGTGGATGTGTGAAATCGCACGCCCATATGTCCCTGCCTGTCCAGCGGCAACAATAATTTCAACCGAAGAGACCCTGGAGAGCACGTCTCGTCCGGACTCTCCGAACAAACAAAATGCTGCCGTAAAGTCATCCCCGAAAGCACGACAACGAAGAGAAGCCAACCCCTGGGGAAGCTCACTGCTCGTGGGCCCTCGAAGAAAATCAAATGGATCGTCAATCGGGTCCCGAATAAGCCATGAGATCCGCTTCAACAAACCCACGAAGTGCCTTCAACGGCACGCTCCCGTGCCCTTCAACGGCACACTTAATCTTCTTCAAGAACAGCCTGGCGTAGCCCTCAACGGCACGCCTCCCTTCCAGCCCTCATTCTCCCCCTCCCACACCTTGGAACACCCCCTCCCAGACCCCCTCACAGCTAGGGGTCACCCCTATACCCATCCACCCCACTTCCCCTCCCATAAACCCCATTTCCCCCCCATCATCTTCGATCTGCAATTCCCAGTTCAGAGGTAGCAAAGTACCAGTGGCTCTCAGAGGCAACTGGGGCTTCATCCGGGCGTTTCAGGAGGCACAAGAACTACCTCTAGAATTGTCTTCGAGTCTTTTTCACAACGGCTGTCATCTTGTCTCATTCTGAATTCGTGGTTGTCCGAGGCAAGCAATCTACTCTGACTGCGTAGAAGGGTTCTGATTAGCATCCAGAGGCAGCTGGCAGAGGCTGCCACGCCAGATCACATGAGGATCAGAAGGCGGGGTTCGACCGGGACCTTATACTGTGAGTCACCCTCCTTCTCCAAGAAGCGGCACTCCATTCGGCGACCCGAGCAAATTCTTCTCCATTTTCTCCCCAGGGTGCGCAATTCTATCCTCCTTGGGACTGAACTAACACCCTGTCACTGTTTGGGCTGCTATGACCTACTCTGACATCGGCTGCATGCCCGTGGGTCACGTCTCAAAGGTAACTCGTCAACGGTTCCAACGCCATCGACCGCGCTCAATTTGAAGTTCGGGACAGCTCGTGGCGCCTTCATCTTCCTAATGCTGTGGTGCTGAGACAGTCAGAACCAGAGAACAGAGCCTCTGCTTCCAGTCCCACCCCGACCAGCGCTGACTTCTAAAGCTCCTACCAAAATTCCAACACCTTCCTGGGTCAACCTACGAAATTCTGGCACTGGTCCCACTGACAAAGGAGTTCGGGAGCAACCACAACAATTCCAGTAACGACCATCTATCCTCTGTTCCTGAGAGGGGATAGAATCGACTCCGACAGTCTTTGAAGCTCTTTGTCTTCTTCTTCCCCCTCCCCGCTTGGCCGGCTGAAGGTCCCTCCCTGTGCGAAGGTAGTTTTGGTTATAAGAGCTTAACCCCCACCCCAAGATCCCCCTCCTGCGAGAGGTGTAGTGATGTAAGGTCTTTAGCAGGTTCAAGCGACACCGGCGCGGCGTGTGGGTAACCCACGCTTTCCCGCTCGCCCTCGTCTCCAAGCGGGATTGATTTCTTCAAACCAGTCGAGTAAGTGCTCTCACCTTGCTCTTTCTTTAGTGCTTTTCCTTCAATCTTAGCTCTAGTCTCCCTGGTCGATAAGAGAGTACCCGATCTCGCAAGTCCCAGATTTTCGAGTGACCACCGTGGGAGTGAGTGATTACCCGTGCCCTCGGCACCGGGTCGGCCTCTAGAATCGGACTAGCCATACTCATCTCACCCACGCAACTCTCTCCCTCCCTCTCCTTTCTTCTCACTTCCCTCTCCTTTCCCTGCTACACCACCTGGGCGCACCTCCACTCCTTGACCACTGTGAGCAGCATGGCCCTCGCATGCAACACCGCGTCTGCTACCATCTGCCTTAAACTGAACCCCCCCTCTCTCCAGCCAGTCGTCCTCCATCGACGAACAACGCACCAAAGCCCCACACGCAGGACTGCAAGCCCTCCCTCTCCCTAACCACGGCCCATTCTACCCTCGCAGGCAGCACCGACGGAGCCGTCTCCCTCGCCGTGACCCTCCATGCAAGGTCGCCGTTGTCGCCTCCACCTCACTGCAGCCCTACATACAGCCTTGCTGCTGCAACTATCAGAGGCACCGCCCTCACCGCGGCAGCGCCTACAACCTCGCCGTGGCATCACACTAGCCATCATCGCCACCAGGCAGAACCATTCTCTGCTCCCTCTCGTCTCGAGCCACCACGGCCGCCCTCCACATCCACTACGGCCTGCTCCATCGCCATGCACCCCATTCGCCATGCAAAGCCGGATGCTCATCTCCTTTTTGCCTGCCGCCACACCCACTTCCCGGTCTGCCATGCAGATTCGATCCGGACGTCCCCAACCGGTGCTGCCATCATCACCGACAGCACTAGTTGCCTTCGCCACTGCCATCGTCGTGTTCCCCAGCACACTGGCTCACCCTCAAGACGTCCCGTAGGCCAGCCACGGTCCTTCTATTCATCAGCTCGCCATAGTCATGCCTGCCGACCACCCTCCTTCACTCCCATTCCCCAGCCCAGGATCACTGTTGCACAAGCGAACTGCCCCCCCTCCAAGCAAGGAGTTGCCACCGCTGACACGCCGTCGTCGTGTCTGCAAACCGTGCCCAACCATCTGCCATCTTCAACTCTCAGCAGGCCTCCAATGGCACTCCAACTTGGTTGCTGCTGCATCAGTAACAATTCCCTCGGCATTGATGCCCTACTAGCGGGGCCTATCTCAGCCGCCATGACTGGTCTCACCGCCAGGCCGATGGTAGTAGGAGTGGCTGAGGCGTCGTCTAGTTGTGACCATAGAGATGCCCTGTCCAATTGAGAAGTATAGTAGCAAAAGTGCACCAAAAAAGCTTCAGTTATGCTCTGCTTAATTCCTATGCTCAAGAGATATTAACCCACATGAAAAATTAGAAATGTAGGATGGCTTGGAGGCATCAAGAAAGAAATAAAAGCATCAAGGACTCTCAAAGAAAATGATGATGCCATGCACTAGTGGTACCACAGGCAAATCCAAGGTATCGTCCACCCACTCAAAGGCATAAGTGCTCAAGTTCAATATCAACGCAGCGCTCAAGCTACGTCAACGTAGCTTAATGGAGAGCATCAAAAAGGCAGAAAGATAAATCAACAAGTTGGAGATCTTACTGAAGAAAAAAGTCATTGGCCAAGCAAGTGAAAGGGTTAGAGAAAAAGAAGAAAAGAGAGAACATGCACTTTGCAAGATCAAGAGAAGACCCATTTCTCTGAAAGCTCTTGAAATAGGGGCGACAAATAGATCCTAACGTGAACTAGGAGCATGAAGATAAGCCCTACTGATATTAGAACCATCGACAAACCCTGCTACTTATAGGGGAAGAACTCCCCTTCATAAAGGTAACCCCTACCTGCGATGGATGGTATCCTTCATTTGACTCACACATCAAGGGAAGGTATGGATCCATTATCGGTAACTACATCACAGAAAGATCAAGTATCCATCATGCAAAGAAAGGTTGCAGACAAAGAAATTATATTGATAGGGGAAGAGGGTACAAGCTATTACAGGTTATTCGTCCTCTTTGGGACGAAACCTATCAGGTTAGAGGCTTAACACCCCCTTGTTCCAAACCAGACAATCCACCTTCGCCAAGGCGTCCTGCCACCCTTGCAGGTACTCTTTCTTGTATTCCTCCGAAATGTCACCGTCGTTGTTTTCCCCTGATGGCTGGTCCGGCATCGGTAGGACTTTCTTTCGGAAGCACAGCCATTTGGCGGGAACCTGCTCAAATGACGACATCTTCACGAGAGTGTCTTTGACCGCCAAAAGAACTCAGGATGTCAAGTTCCCCACAAAGTCTCTATTTATAGGAAGGAGACGAAGATCATTCCATCTCCCCCAACTTTGTGAAAATCAAAGCGACAGGGTGTCGATCATAAGATTGCTTGGACGAGAGGCCGGAGAGAGATATTGCAATGACTAACACCGCATAGTGGTGACAAATAGTCATCAGTGGTGACAAATAGGCATCAAGACTGACAAATGTCTCTTAAGGGTGATAAATGGGTAACAGAAGTCACGATATGATTTGAAGCGAAACAAAAGCGACGACTAGCGAGCGATAATGGTGACAAATAGATGTTACGAGTGACAAATAGCCATTGGCAATGACAAATGACTCTGTAACTGTAACGACCCGGGATCCGAGTACCAGAAAGGAACCGACGCGACTCGAATCTCGGCCCGTCTCCCACGAGACCGAAGACTCGGAAGGGAAGAAAGGATGGTGTGAGGATGTGTAAGAAGCTAAAGTAACTACAGGAATAGCACAATATATAATAAAATAATGTAGAAATTAAATAAATAAACTGCTACAAGGTCCAGTACATCTCATGTCCAAAATAAAGTACAGTCAACTGAATATTTCTTATTTTTCTTTTTTTAAATCCCTTAACCCACTCTCTCGTCTCTACACCATTCTCTCACTCTCTCCCCCTCTATTCTCTTTCCTCTACTTCCCTCTCCCCTGGGCGACTGACCGTGGTGGAGGCGGACGAGGCGGGATCGCTGTGGAGGTGTAATGGAGCGTGGCGTTGGTGCGATCTCTCAGTGGATTCAAAGCACCATGGCGTGGGTTCAGGTGGTGATTTTTAGCGTGGATTCGCCATTTCGGCGCGCGAGATCTTTGGTGGAGGTAGGGGGATGGATGCCTTACTCTTTTCCTACATTCCCTCGCAGTTTGGAGCTGAACAATGTGAGTTTGAGTGGGTTTTCCTACTTTAAAGGTGAAAGCATGTTTCAGGGGTGTGAGCCATGATTACCATTCCAGGCAACAATTTTGAGTTTAAATGGAATCATTTGAACCCCTGGCATGTTGGGAGTTAATTCCCGCCAGTAAAACTCTGTTGCCGCTGCCGGTAGGAGGACGGTTACCCCCATGAGTCATGTAGGGTTGATTTGTGGAAATTGCCAATTTTGTAGTCATTTTGTGGTTTGTTTGGCCTCTTCCGACTTGTGGAAGGTTGGTATTGTGGTTATGTTTGGTTCCCCATTGTTTGGGAACGATTGGGGCATGAAAAGATCGAGTTTTGGGCCTTCCTATGATTTTCGTGCGAATAGGAAGTAGTGGTCGTACTAGGGATCGCTACTCAAAGAAACAGTCCAATGAGGACCACTATTTGGCTCATAATAGTCTCTATGTCAGTTTCTGGTTGCGGTCTTGCGACCGACCGCAACTTGATGTTGCCGGCCCTGGGATGACCACCAATCTTGTGTTAACGGTCCAAGGGAGACCGTCATCGGGTTTCAACTATTTTAAGTCGGTTGGGGGGGAGTAGCGGCCTAGCTCCTGGCCACAAATTGGTTTGGTGGCCTTAGGAGGACCGCTAATTCCTGGAAAAAGTCCCAGGGAGACTGTTATTTGATTAAGTCGGTTCCTAGTGGTGGCCTTACGACTGATCGCCTTATGAGGTGATGTTCAGGCAGATGATCGCCACCAACATGGCTTATCGTGCTTTTTCGAGAAGCTTTCGAGGCTATTTGTTGATGGCAGTCTGGCCATGACCATCACCTTCAAGACACGGCCCTGTGAGGACCGCAACTTGTTAGTAGCGGCCTTGTGCAAGATCGTTTCCTTCCTATTCTATCCCGAGAGTAGCGGCCAGGCTATGACCGCCATTTCTAGTTTGCGGCCACTGTGGTGACTGCCACTTGTTTGGGGGTTTCTTTCACGTTGATTTGGCTTTTGGTTGGCTTGGCTTTCGCCCGTACAACGCCTCATAAGGAGCCATACCAATGCTCGAATGATAGCTGTTGTTGTAGGCAAACTCCACTAACGACAAATGGTGGGTCTAACTCCCCTGCCACTCCAGGCAACGCGATCTCAACATGTCCTCCAAAGTCTGGATGGTCCTCTCAGACTGACCATCCGACTGAGGATGATAGGCCGAGTTAAATGCCAACTCGATGGCTAGAGCTCTCTGGAAACTCCTCCAGAATCCCGATGTAAAGCGTGGATCACGATCAGACACGATAGAGATGGGGATTCCATGCAACAGAACGATCCACTCCACATACTACCGGGCCAACTTCTGCACGCTCCAACTGACTTTGATCGACAACAACTTAGCCGTCTTCGTCAGTCTATCCACTAGTAACCAAATACTATCATACCCACTGGACGTTCTCGGTAACCCAACCATAAAATCAGTGGTCACGTGGTCCCACTTCCACGGGGGTATCTCCAAGGACTGAAGTGTGCCTCCTGCTCTCTGGTGCTCAACCTTCACCTGCTGACAGGTCAAACACCTGGACACAAACTCTGCCACATCTCTGTTCATGCTAGGCCACCAAAACTGCCTCTTCAGGTTCTGATACATCTTAGCCGATCCGGGGTGCACGGCATACTGGCTCCCATGAGCCTCGCACAACACTGTACACCTCACCTGCTCCTCGGCTGGGACGTACAACCTACCTCTGAATATTACAGCTCCGTCCTCACCAAACTCCACATTAGCCATCGAAAAAATATGGGGTAGCTCGGGGTCCGCACGCTGGGCCTCAGTCACCTGTCGACAAACAGCTAGAGTAACAGTCAGACTCGCCAAGATAGTCGAACCCTGATCTTGAGGGATCTTGAGCCTAAAAGTCATGGCCGGCACCTGCTCCGAAAGCCTCCACTTCCTCAACAACATCTGACTGACCACTACTCTCCTGCTCAGAGCATCAGCCACGATGTTCATCCTATCAGGCTGATAAGACAGAGTAAAATCATAGTCCTTCATGTACTCCATCCACCTCCTCTGCCTAAGGTTAAGGTCCTTCTGAGTGAACACATATCTCAAACTCTGATGGTCAATGAAAAGCTCAAACTTCTCACCGTACAGATAATGCCTCTAGATCTTCAGGGCAAAAATCACCACCGCTAACTCAAGATCATGAATAGGGTAGTTCACCTCATGTGACTTCAACTGCCGAGATGCATACGTCACAACTCTCCCATGCTGCATCAACACAGCACCCAAGCCTACCCCGGAAGCATCCGTACACACCACGAAACCTCCCGATCCTGAAGGCAACACCAACACCGGAGCAGTGGTGAGGCACATGATGGGCACCCAACTAAAATTTTTCACTGCATATCACCCCCAAACTGATGGTCAAACTGAGATAGTTAATAGGCGTTTGGGTGACCTTCTTAGGTGTCTAGTGCGTGATCGAGTAAGGGATTGGGATTTGGTCTTACCCTTAGCGGAGTTTGCATATAATGATTCAGTTAATAGGTCTACCGGTATGAGCCCCTTTGAGATTGTTATTAGCCATAGACCTAGGAAACCCATAGAACCGGCCTCGTCTCTTGTCCAGTCTCGTGTGTCTGAGCCAGCTGAGTCCTTTGCTGAGCATATTAGGTAGTTGCATGAGCATGTACGTCGTCACGTAGAGGCCAATAATGCACGTTATAAGGAGTTAGCTGACGCGCACCGACGTGCCTGTGAGTTTCGAGAGGGAGAGTACGTCATGATTAGGGTTAGACCTGAACGGTTTCCCTCGGGGACTGTCAAGAAACTCCAGGCCCGTGGTGCCGGTCCCTTCCAAGTCGTGAAGTGAGTGGGGTCCAATGCATACGTTATTGAACTACCAGATGACTATGGTATCAGTTTGACATTCAATGTTTCAGATCTGGTGGCATATCATGACCCCGTGGTGATCCCTAGTGAGCCTTTTGGGCCTTCTCCCCCTGTTTTGAGTGACACACCATCTGAGAGTCCACCTCTTCCAACCCCATTACAGCAGCGCGAGCATATAGATTGCATACTGGATGAGCCGGTGACCATCACTAGGAATGAAGCCTACCAATGCTTCTTAGTGCATTGGAGGGGATGCCCAGCAACGGACGACACCTGGATTATGCGCGGAGAGCTCGAGCGACTCAATCTAGACATAATGGAGCACTACCTCATCGATCAGGACCCTTACTCAATGGAGTCGAGTTCCTCCCACCTGGGGAGAATTGGTAAGGACACACGCCGAAGCACACGTCGGGATACGAGGAAGACGTAGGTGTCCCTTTGGCTCGGGGAGGATGTGGATGCCTAGATCGAGCCATCTATCATTATTTCATGCTTTCAGGCCTTGTTGGGTCCATTGTAGTCCCTGTGTGGACAATTAGATAGCTATTTGTGTTTATTGGATCATTATTAGTAGGGGGTTAATGGGCTAGTGGCTAATGGGCTTGGAACAAGTCAAGAAAGGGGGGAGATTTAAATAGATTTGAATTATTTTTTAATGGGTCAAAAGTAGAAGGTGGACTTTGATGGGAGGAGGCCCACCCATGGGAGGAGGGCACCCCCCTCCTTGACTAGTCAAGGGAGGAGCCCCCCCTCTCTCCCTCCCTTGGGTTCCACCTCCCCTCCCTTCCCACGTAGCCCTTGTTTCCCCTCCCCCTCGGACTAGGTCACCCCCTCCATTCCAATCTGGGTAAACCCCCCATCGACCCTTCAACTTCCTCTATAACCCCGCCCCCATTGGGTGGCCAAGGGAAAAAAGATGCATGGAGCTCATCCCCGGGATTACAAACGGCACGAGAAGGACTTTGTTGGCTGGTTTTGTGTTTGCTAGGCTCATGTCGAGGGCATGTCGCATGATTGTCCCTCATACGACGTCTAGCCAAAACACAAACCTCCTCAAACGCAGTCCCTGCTTTGATGAACACACCCTGTCTGGATGTCATCTGACGATCGCATGCTACCCTGATGCTGCTTGATGGAAGCACCCTGCCCAGGCCCTACCTTTATAGTCGTGCACTATCTGGATGCTGCTTGATGGAAGCACCCTGCTCAGGCTCTGTCTTGATAGTCATGCACTGCCCCAATGTTGCTTGATGGAAGCACCATACCTAGGCTCTATCTCGATAATCGTGCACTACCTCGATACTACTTTAGAGGAAAATGCCCTACTCGATCTCTGCCTCAATAATTGTACACTATCCGCATGTTACTTTAATAAAAGCACCCTACTTGGTCCTTGCCTTGATGACCGTGTACTACCCAGATGTTGCTCGACAAGAACACCTTGCCCGATCCTTCCCTCAACAATCTCACCCTAACTAGGTGTCACCTCGATAAGTGTGCACTGAACGTAGTTGCTCGAATAATTGGCATACTTCATGAGTCTTGACACAAGGTCAAGTGTCAAGCCCCTGCCTCTACGAACGTTCCCCGAACAGCACCGCCAAGGCCTCACCCTGCAAAGCTCTTTCAGTCACAACGGTGCCCTAGCACCCAACTGCCAGTCTCAGCTGCGCTCGACCGCCAAGGTCTCATGGCGCCTAGCTCTTTCCGTCCCAACGATGCCTTGGCACCTGACTGCCAATCTCAGACGCACCCGACCCTCAAGGTCTCACGGCATCTAGCTCTTTCAGTCACAACGGTGCCCTCGGTAGCTGACTGCCAATCTTAGCTGCACCTGACTGCCAGGGTCTCACGACATCTTGCTCTTTTAGTTTCAACGGTGCCCCCAATACCCAAATGCTAGTCCAAATGGGGCTTGACCACCACTGCTAGTCTAGATGCGCCTGACCGCTAGGGTCTCATGACACCCAGCCTGCTCAGTCACATCAGTGCCTACGGCACCCGACTGCCTAGTAACTTCATCACGTTGGGGCCCACGACACCCGACCGCTTAGCTACTCTGGTCACATTAGGTCCCACGACACCTGATTACCCTACTACTTCAGTCATAATGGTGTCTGCGGCACCTGACCACCTAGCTACTTTAGTCACATCAGTGCCTATGGCACCCGGCTGTCCAGCTACTCCAGTCACATCGGGGCCCATAGTACCTGATTACCCTACTACTTCAGTCACAACAGTGCTCCCGACACCTGACTACCCAGTCCAGATAGCGTCGAGCCACTCTAGCCCCAACATTACCCAACTACTCCAGTCACAACGATGCCCCTAACACTCGACTGCCCAGCTACTCCAATCACAATGGTGCCCCCGACACCCGATTGTCTGGCCACTCTAGTTACAACGGTGCCCTCAGCACCCGACTACCCAGTCCAGATGATGCCCAGTTACTTCAGCCCTAGCGGTGCTCAGCCACCCCAGTCTTGGCGGTATTCATGGCACTTGATCGTTCCAGCAATGGTGTCCAGGGTACCTAACTTTTCGAGTTTCAACGGTGCCTGGTCACCCCGATTATAGCAGTGCTTACGGCCTCAACTGCCCAAGTCACAACGGTGCCTATAGCACCTAGCAGTTCCAAGCTCAATGGCTCTTGGTCATTCCAGTCACGGCGATACTCACGCCGTCTGGTTGCCCCTATCTCAATAGTGCTCGATCACCCCTGTCTCAGCAATGCCTGGCCGCTCCAGTCACAATGGCACTCACGCCACCCGGTCACCCCTGTCTTAACGGCGCCCAGCTATTCTAGGACAGCAATGCCCATGGCACCCCAACTTCTCAGATCTCGATGATGCTCTATATTGGGGATATATCGCGACACCCTTCGAGCGGCATTGATGCGGGATGATAATGAGACTCGACACTGATTTGATGTGACCCTGGGACTCTAGGGGATGACATGGCTAAAAGGATGACACGACCAGCGATGACACGAACAACTCGACACCTAAAGAGTTCCAGAAGAGGCAAACATGCCCCCAATAAGAAGTACAAGCTCACAATCATCCCAAGCGAGGGAAATATGTCAAACTGCATGGTTGAGAAACTGACACTAAGTCTCGGGGGGTCAATACTTTCATGTGCCCGGATCAAGTCACAGGATGGGTCACGCACTCACTCTCACAGTGGTGACTAACTTTAATCGAGCTACGAACCTATCATGCTCACAAGTAGCGGCGTCAATATCAAATATGGGATAGGAAGGGTGGTATGTGTACCTCCACGCTCGAGGCGTGGGGAAGACGTCCCGGCCAAGACACATAACTCCCGGTACAGTAATAGCAAATAATTACAAATCTTAATTTCACTACCCACTCCACGTAGGGAGGTAAAAGGCTACAACAGCGATCTAGGAGTGGCAAGCTTGGGTTGACAGGCAGCACGTCGGCGGGTTCCTAGGGCGGATGCGGGCTGCTGGTCTGGATCAGCATGAGTCAGGTCGGTAGGACAGCAAGCGATGGCATTCAGGCCTTCGGGGATCTTATGATGGCGAAGACGGGCTGGAACGATGGTGGGGTGTCCCTGGTCAATCCTCAGGAGTAGAGAATGGAGGATCTAAGCCAACATATTTCTAGAAGATTTAAACGGGGACTGCTCTTGCTAGCCTATAATGGGACAGATCTGCGCGTTCCGAGAAAAATAATCACCACGCCCAAATCTAGTGTCGGATCGGGACGAAACCAGCACCGCTGTGAAGGGCACTAGAAGGGATTAAACATAAATGAAATTTACAGCCATCCAACGACTAATTCTACATGAAAAAATCTACAACTGGTGATCTCGATCTGGCAGGGGTGTAGGGTAGACTGTAATCTACCTGAAGAAGGGGTTTGACCGATCGAAAAATGATTGATCTGGGTGACGGTATTAATATGGGTGAAAGAGGAAGAAGTTAGGATCAGGCACACCAAATTTGGTGGCAATTTGAGGTGGTTTTGGGTGTGGAAAAAATGGGTTTTCATGTTACTATCTTGTAGATCTGCACACAGGCAGACTGTGAGGGGTGGAAAGACGGCAATGGGAAGGGACTCAAATGGATGTTGATCAATTTGAAAATTAAACTGGGAGTAGGGGTGGACGTGGGGAACAAACCCTCAAAATGTCAGCTCGATCAGACGGTCGGATCTGGAGATCCAACATCCTCTTTCACCTTCTGTTCTGTAGGTCATGGTTCTGGACAGCAGGTTGAAGATGGGCTTGTGGCGGCACGAATAGAGGCGGTGACGGTGGTGGCTGGAAATCACATCCAGGGGAAGTGGTAGAAGAGGGAATCACACCCAAAGAATGGGCATCGCACCCTGGATCAGCTATTGCAAGGAGGAAGAAGGAAGAACAAGAGAGAGAGGGGGACTCCCTTGGCTAATTTGCATTAATTTTTTATATATCCTATCTCCTAAATTAATACAAGAGAGGTCTGAGGTCCGACGAAACTGCCGATGTGGCTTGTCGGAGCCGGAGGCTGAGTCTGATGATGAGGCCTCCTGAGCTAGGTGATAGGCTGGTTCAGATCGTCAGGCTGAGTGTCAGGCTGGTGTCTGGTGGTGTAACATGTGAACACCTTGACTGCATCATTGATAAGCCAGACCGCCCGCTTCCTCTGAGAATGCTTCTTAGGGTGGATGGGTGCCCCTAGTCTGTCGAAGATCGAGGTTCATTATAGTGGAGCCTCCATTTGGAGATCAACCCGAGGAGAACTTGGGGCTAGGTGCTGGTGAGGCCCGGAACGAGCTCGTTGTTGCTCCTGCCTGCCAAGGTGAGAGACACCAGATGGCTGGGCATTGTGGAACAATGTCGACATGGGACTGGCTATGTCTTGCCTGACGGCACGCTTGAGCGCCCGAAAGGGATTTTTGGTGCATGCCCTTCGAACAGCTTGAGCTTCTTCTGGGGTGACCCAGATTCTTCTCAAGTTGGACTGCCGGTCTCCCTTGTCACTATCTCTTCGACGGGACTTGCGAGCTCGTGTGTCGGGTTGGTGTGGGTGCCTCTGGGCTGCTACCGGGGTGCCTGCTTTTCTGAGTTCCGCTTTATCCTCTCGCGTTTGTCACAGGAGGCTAAAGCGGTTGGAAGTGGGAACCGTAGGGATGATCCGTTCCTGGGGTATGATTGGTCCGCCCCCATTGAGGAGAATCAGTAGGTCACCGACAAGAATGGTCTTGTCAGAGTTATTGGTTCCAGCGGCGAGGCGTCTGCCTTTACGGCCATGGTGACGCTTCTTCTGGGGAGCCGAGGAGGACCCTGCTCCGAGGTGGTAGACCGATAAAAGTGTTGCCGATGCTGAAGGCAACGCTCTTGCACCAGAAACCAACGTTACCGGAGGTACTGGGGTGCCAGCAACCCGAGGCTGTGAGCCTGTATCGAGTGCTTGCGAGACTGGAGAGTGGGAGAGAGGCCCCACGGCCAACATTAAAGATGCCGCGTCCCACAAAGGAAGACCTGTGCTGGGGGTCAGTGTTACTGAGTGGTAGGGGATGGAGCCCCATAGTGGAGTTGAGAGGCTCGGGGCCCGATGTGGAGAGTCCACACTGGGGATCGACCTTGAGAAATCCTAGGGTTGTGTGCCCGATCTGGGTGCTGGGGAGCCTCAAACTCGGGGTCGGGGACCCAAGCTGGGTGACAAATCATCGGGGGTTCGGACAGAGAGACCCGAAAGGAGTACTGGAGAGCGCTGCCCCCGGGTGGGAAACCCGTGTGGGGAGTTGGCTCGGATGGGACTCGGGGCTAGACACTTGAGCAGAGCGATGGGGAGCCCCCCATACAACAAACTGTCGACTACGCCCATGATTATAGACCATTGCGCCAACCAGTTGAGTTTGGAGAAGGTCTCGTTCGGTCCAAAACGAGACTACGAACCCATGCTTCTCACCGGTGCTCGAAGGGGTTCCATCTGTCAAGGGCTACGTTTATCAACCATGAACCATTGTGCCACCTGGTCGAGCTTGGAGAGGTTCCATCCAGTCTAACGCCATACTATAGACCATCGTGCCACTCACCAGTGCTCGGAGAGGCTCCATTTGTTGACCCACCTGGTGGTAACAGGCCCCAGTGACCACCAAGGCCTACACAGCCCACGGCTTATACCCTCTTCTCCCTTATGACTCTTGCAGGATGGCGCCCTCAGCTCACAAAGAAAAAAAGGGGAAGACACAAAGAGCGTGGCAACCACAAAGAGAGAAAATGAGAAGAACCATTCATTACTTATTGGAGAGGAGTACAAAGGGCGGACCTAATCATTAGACTCAGGCCCATACAAGTCAGGGGTGATGTTCAATGCCCCCTTCAAGGTGTACAGCCAGTGGACTTTGTACAAGGCCGCCTGTAAACCCGCTAAGTAACCCCTCCGGAATGCAGCAGACTCTCCCTACTCTTGCACATCCTACGACGAGCTCGCCTTGGGCAAAGGCTTCTCCCTAAGACACAGACACTTGAGGGACCCCTCCTTCATGCTTGAAGAAGACTATTGCGCCAGGCCCGCCATCCCTTTGGCCAATAAAAGTCTCCCTGAAGAACTGCTGGGACCTCTACCGACCCTACACCCCCTTGAAGGCTCCTATTTATAGCGAGTAGAGGGCATCCTTAAGGAACAAGAGGAGGCCTTTCATTGGTTACTGCAAGCCTTGAGCCCCGCTGTGAGTTATGGAGTGACTCCCTTCGCTGCTCCTCTGGCCCCGATATGATAGATCGACAGACAGGGAGGATAGGCACAGTTAAGAACCTACGCCCGATCCCTGTGACACTAGGCGTAAGGGACCGAGCACCACTCAAACACTCTCCACACTAGCGACGGGCCTCCCATGTCCTCTTGAGCACCGAGCGCCCTCGCTACCCAGGAGTGGGGGGCTGGTGAGTGGGTATAATCAGCCAACCTACTAAGGTTCGTCTGGTCGGCCCACTACGGAGATCCAGCCCTCTGGGCCTACGCAATGTTTTAAAACCCAACCCGGACCTTGACCCGGTTAGGTTAGTTAGTCACGGGTCAATAGTTTAACCGTTGTGGTTAACCTATGACCCGTTATACTAGAACACTAAATATCAATATTATTTATCATTATAGAATTTTAATATATCTTAAGTTAGAAATATGAAAGATACGTCTCCGGCCAACCCATTGTGACCCCGTGGTTGACACGTGACCACGTGAGTGTCTCATCTATCTTGTGAGGATCGAGACATGGTTTTGGACACCTTGAGGTGTGATTTTACATCGGTTTATGTGTCCATGCACTTTGAGGGTCTTTATTCGGATCTGGCTGTCCTATGTCATTTCCTTTATCAGTGTTTTGTCGTGATTTTGGCTTAGGGATTAGGCTGATTGGTGGCGTGTTACAGCTTTTGTATGACGATCTTGATCCCAAGTTGTGAGACTCAAGGATCGTTGTGTCAGTAGGTCTAGTCGTTGTCCTGAGTCTGGTGGCAGTTTGGTGTGCTACCTTGTGTTCTGTGCTTTGTGTTTTGTGATACATGTGATAGTGCTTGTTTAGCCTATCCGTACTTCAGCACTGATGTTTTGGAGTCTCTGTGTCTAGTGAGCCTCCACTAGTCGTAGCCTGACGACACATTCCTGTGTGTCGACCCACCTGGGAGTGGTGGTGGGGTGAGTTCCCGATAGATGATTTTTAGGCTAGTTTTCGTGGGCTCCCTTGCCTTGTAGAAGCATCCTGCTGGGGGAGAAAACTAGCTAGAGGCCTGGCTCAAGGCATTGAATTTGTGTGTGCACACATGGTTAGGGGCGTTTGAACGAGTGTCGACAGGTGTGACCCTGACTAGTTACTCGTTATGGTTTTTCCTTGTACTTGGTTCTGTGAGTATCACAGTTACCGTCGTTCTAGGCATGTGTGAGAGATACCTGTGGTGCAGTGTAAGATGTCAATAGAGGCATTTGGCTGTTCTTCTAGTGAGGAGGTACTTCTATCACCTAACACTTAACTCATTATGTTTTTATGACTGGTTTTCGTCAGGATTGACTTGTCGGGTAGTCTTTGTTGGCTTCACTTGTGGTCTAGTCTTGTGTAGCGTACACGACGATGAGTTCGTGTATGTATGTGCTTTTGACTGTGTAGGTCTTTTCTAGGTCTTTTGCCTATTTTGGTAGGCCTTCGCTTTGGAGTTAGTGCTTTGTCAACGGATCAGCAGTGCCCGACTTTGTGAGCTTGGGGTTCACCTTTCTGTTGCTATTTGGAGTAGCTTAGAGAGCCGAGGTTCATTTGGTAGCTGTGTTTCAATTTGGTACAGCTTCACTCTTTCTTGTAGTTGTTCTTACTCCTATTTTTACAGCTTTACTATTGCACTATTACTCTTGCTGTTACTCCTGTTCTTCCTGCTTTACTGTTTAGCACTGTTGTCTTGTGTGTTACTGCGTTGTTTCCAGTGGGGATCTGTGTGACCCCTACTGAGCCAGTGACACGAGGCTCACCCCTGCTTTTCAGGTGTGGTTTCTTCTTCTTCACTGGGACTATATTGGCGAGCCACATAGGATACATACAAGGCTCTATAAAGTCCACGTCGAGCATCTTGTCAACCTCAACATTGACCTTCAGCTCCAGCTCGTGACGCATACGCCTTTGAGCTTGCTTGACTGACTTGACTATTGGAAGTATAGCCAGGTCGTGTTCAGCCACGAAAGGGTCGAGCCCAGTCATTTCTTCATAAGTCCAGGCGAAGCAATCCCTGAATTCTTCTAGGAGCTGCCGATACGACTGCCTTTCTTCCTCACTGAGGAGAGCACTTATGAACGTTGGGCGGTAGTCTTCTTTGCTTCCGAGGTTGATCTCAATCAACTCGTCCACAGTTGCTTGGCCACCATATTCAAGCTCGGGTGGAGCTGGTTGGAGGTCGACGAGGTCTCCCTCATCATCAGTATTTGCTTCATAGACTTCAAACTCCTCGAAGCTATCTTGTTCGTGGCTTGAAGTCGAGGAGCTTGCTCCGTCTTGTCGATGATTTACAGGCTAAGCTGTCCCTCTTTTAGGGAGGTGATCAATGTTGACTTCTGACGAGGGTGATGGTGCCATTGACATCTCATCGGACTCCCTTACAGAGTCATCAATCTTAGGTTCAACTTCAGCTTGCCCATGATGAGGAAGTAGTTGTCTTATGGCATTGACTGCATAATAGACCTCGAAGTCCCTCTCTTGGTCATAGCCGAGCCCCCGCGTGTCTCTGCAGGAGAAGGGAGGTTGCCCACGGGCCTGCAGAGGGTTTCACAGCTGGTGAAAATATGCCGCTCATGCGGGGTCCTGAGCTTGTGGGATGTGTTACTTTTTATACATTTCCCTGATGTGCTTCAGCATGTCGTCCATCTCCTGGACTGGCTCTGGCACCACATCGGTCGGAGTATCCCAGCCGAAATCATCTTCAGGAGGGCACGGTGGGACTAAATCACCTTTGTAAAAGACGATCGGCTTGTCCCCATTGCCCTTGTTGCTCCTTTTTCTCCACTGATAGGAGACTGTGAAGGTCTTCAACTGCTCCACCTCATACTCTTCCCGTTGGGACGAGAGTTGAAGACACTTAGGCGGTAAGGAGATGCTTCGGTCAATGACATGGCTGATGAGGTTGGCTTCAAAGTCAACACTTCGCCTCTCCGGCTGAGTCGACTTGGAGGCGACCTGAAGGCTTAGCCTGTGCAGCTTTACCATGTCTTGGTTGACAGTGAACAACAAGGATGGCAGTATCGGTTTCGGTACCGATTTCGGCTAGTACCGAAACCGATACATACCGATTTCGGTACCAGTTTCGGTTTCGACCGAAACCGGTTGAAACCAATCAAACCATCCAAGGCAGGCTGATGGACCAGGTGGTCGAAGCATTGGCATCAGTCACATTTCTATACATAGGCCGAACAGTCGCGCTGAAGAGTGGGCCACCAGTAACCTTGCCGAAGCAAGATCCGGGTGAGCGATCTTCCTCCCTAGTGCGCACCGCAGATGCCTTCGTGCACTTCTTGAATTGCTCGACTAGCTTCATCGGCACTAAGGCACTTAAGGAGTGGTCTGGAAAAAGACCTTCGGTACACGGCATCGTCCAAGATGACGAAGTGTCGGGCTTGATACTTCAGTCTTCGAGCTTCCCGAGGGTCAGAGGGCCCCTGAGAGTCTCAGAGCCAGGATAGGTACAGGGTCCGCCAATCGCTCGGTGTAGCCGGGTCAACGATCATGAGCTTGGACTTGATGCTCGGTTGTTCTAGCTCTACGAGGAAGACCGATCGAGTGCCTTCCGATCTGAGGCAGGAGGCCAGGCGAGAGAGGGCGTCGGCGTGGGAGTTTTCTTCTCGAGCTATCCGGACTACCTCAAAGCTCTTGAATAATTGGGCTAAACCTCGAACCATTTGAAGGTACTTAATCACCGGGGCTTCCTGAGCTTCGTAATCACTGTTGACCTAGCTAGTGACTAGCTGGGAGTCAGTATGGATTCTGAATCACTCGGCCCCTAGTCGTCGCGCCATCCTGGCCCCTAAAATGAGGGCTTCATACTCGGAGGCTTTACTGGACGCTTGGAAGTTGAACTTCAAGCCATACTATAGCTCAGCTCCTTTGGGCGACTTGAGGAGCACACCAGCACCACTGCCAGTCGAGTTGGATGATCCATCCATGAACAAATCCTAGATGGGTCCTCGGGCGGACGAAGGTTCTTCCTCTAGTGGGACCGTGCTCTCTGCGATGAAGTCGGCTAGGGCCTATCCCTTGATGGCCGAGCGGGGCTGATAAGAGATGTCATAAGCCCCGAGCATGATGGCCCATGTGATGAGGCATCCCGAGGCCTCGGGGTGAGAGAGGATCTTCTTTGGTGATTTGTCGGTCAGTACGATGATGGAATGACCCTGGAAGTAAGGTCGGAGGCGCTTGGCTGAGGTAACCAGTGCTAGCACGAGTTTCTCAATTATAGGGCACCTTCTTTCGGCCTAGTTAAGCACCTTACTGGTGTAGTAGACCAGCCTCTCGACTCCCACATCGTTTCAGACTAGGACCAAACTTACAATGGAGGGAGTTGCTGAGAGATACAATTGCAGTGCTTCGCCTAGAACCAGCTTTGATAACACCGGGGGCGAGGTCAGGAACTCCTTGAGCTCCTCAAAAGCCTTCTGACATTCCTCATCCCAGGCGAACATAGCAGAGGTTATGTTGCCAGGTTCAGTCGATCCAGGATGACATCGACACCCTACCCTATGCATCGGTAAGATCTAAACTTGAGCCATATGCAAATGCAACTATATGCTTAATTATTGATGCATTCCACCTATGTGACAGGTCCGGTGGACACCGTACCAGGGAGAGGGACATCAGGGATAGCCATGGGTGGTGGCAGCCCTGGCATATGCGGGACGGGACATCTGGCTCCACTGCATGAATGTGGTGGAGCCACTCCACTACCGGCTGATTATGAGGACCGCGGGGCTCCATCAGGCGGAGGTCGAGTTCCTGGTACACGAGAAGCCAAAGGAGCACGTAGTACGCCACGCACGTGGGCTGGCGATGAAGATAGGCTAGACCACCCGAGCAGCGGACCAGATCCAGGACTGGACAGGGTTGGGGCGAGTGGTGTGTGCTCGAGCCGCAAGCGACGAGGCATACTTGACAGCCTACGCCCGACGCTACGGAGACCAGGTCTTCAGTGGTGCACGACGACCGGTATGACTCTAAACTCATGCTTCTAATATGTTCATGATTATAATGTGATGAGGGACGGGACGCGGGGACTTGACACCAATTGGATGTGAACCTGGGACTCTAAGCAAGCTCGCGACTCGTCCCTTGCGAGGCTAGCCTACGGACGTGCGCGGTTTAGAAACTGGCAATGAGCTAGGATGGTCAACTCTCGTTCGTGCCCAGATCGGGTCACGGGACGGGTCTCGCTCTCTCTCGTAGCCGTGATAAAAGTATAACAAGATAATTATCCTATCACTTGCAGCGGCATATGAATATATACCAGGAAGGTAAATGTTGATGTGGGGAGCAGACACGATACCTCCACGCTCCTGGCATGGGGAAGATGACCCCGACCGAGCTTCGTACTCTCAGTACAGTAAATAATTAAATTACAGCAATGAATATTACTATCTACTCCACGCAGAGAGGTAAAGGGCTACACGTGGGACCCAGGAGTAGTGAACTCGGGTTGACGGGCAGCAAGTCGGAAGGGTTATCGGGCCGGAGGCGAGCTGCTGGCCCGACTCGATATTGTTCTGACTCGCTGGACAGTGTACAATAGCCTCCAAAGGGACATCCTCTTCCTGGGAACTTATGAAGGCAGCGCTTGGCTGAGACGATGGTGGGATGTCCCTGGTTGACTCCCAGAAGTGACAGTCACTGAATCTGAGCTTTGATAATTTATTGGGAATTATTCCCTAACACCTTCCCGCAGCCCTATCTCAGGACAGATCTGCACGCTTCCACGATGAGAATTTTAGCGGCCAGATCTGGAGGCAGATCGGACTGAAACTAGTGCCGTTGGAAAGTACCCCGATGTGTAAGGGTGTGTTGGCGCTGCTCCAGAAGGATGAGTGCCAGTTGGGCGGTGTTTGTGAGAATTTACAGCTAGTGTTGTGATTTTCGATGTGTTGAGGATCGGAGCCTGCGGAGTTGCAGAGGATTGTTAGGATGGAGGATCCCGAGTTATCGTTGTGATGGCTGTGCATGTGGATCTGAGTGTGCAGCAGTGAATCGTAGCGTTGGATGCTACAGGTGGATTTTTGAGGATGTGTTGAGCGTCGGAGGATTGGTTCTTTGGTGTGAGTTTATCTCGGGTTACGTGAGACGTGTTGTTGCTGTGTCGTTGCTTGAGGCATTGTGCTTGGTGGCACTAGCTAGATTGAGAATTAGGGAAATGTGCTGGCGAGGTTGCCGCATGAGTACCCCGTTTCTGTGTTGGAAGTTGTGTCCCTGGGGTGAGATCGTGTTTTTGGAGAAGCAATCTCTGACAAGATTGTGGGTCTCGGTTGGTTGCCGTGATCGGCTGGTGAGGTTGGCCGAGTGATCGACCATGGTAAGAAGTGTGTTGTCTGGGGACCCGTGTGCATTGGTCGTGGCATTTTCGACCTGCTTGCTGTGGTAACAGGCGACACTTGTTGGTTTTTGTGAAGTGTGTTGTGGGTTGTGAGAGGTTGTGTCCCGAGGCTCTGTGGTGAGAGCAGAATCGGGAATGGCAGGCATCCTTTTGAATCATTTTTGAGGTGAAGGATCTGATGAGACAAGGCGAAGGACGATGCCAGTGTGTGGAGGTCTCTGATGAGATGTTGGCGTTAGATGTGGTGATCCCTGATCTGTGTCCAACAGGGGAGGATTTCCCAATATGTTACGTCGAGTGACGTGCGTACCGAGGTGAGATCCTGTCATTTGAGTTCACCGTGCTCCCCCGAGAGGGTAGAGTTGGCACGAAGTTCGAGATCGATTGCGGTGTCTGAGTGAGCTTTGGATCGGTTACAGTGTTGGTCTGTGGAAGAGTCAGCGGATGGCCTGTCATGATTTAGAGCGTGACTGTTGGGCCGGTGGAGGTTTCCCGTTGACGCATATCTGGTGACCAGTGGAAGGTCTTTCACAGACAGAAGATGCTGGTTGTTGGGGCTCGAGAGTGGCGTGAGCCGTGCACTAGCGAGGCCTTGGGTGGCCGATTATGAGGCGTACTTTTCCCGGATTGGCTCTAGGGTTTGTGAGAAGTTGTCTTCTGGCAGAGTTGGTCTGGTGCTATTGTCAGCGTTCGGCTTGCCATGTGTGAGCTGGTGGAGGCTCAGTGTTGGTTATCCTTGGTGCAGGGTGTGAGATCGGTCAGCGAGTTGTGAAGCTGATGTTTGGTTGGTCCGCCTCCTCCTTCCAACCCAGTTGACGGAGCGTCATTCGGAGTCCGGGGGTGTCCGTGCCGAATTTTCTCTCCCGGGTGCGTAGGTCAGTCCAACCAGAACCAACTCTGACACCCGTCTACTGTTCATCCCCTATCTCTCTGCTCTGACCTCTCCTGGAGACCATCCTGGTTCGAGATTGAAGAATACTGGTAGACAGACGTGACAGCTTTGGTCCCGCCCCGTTCTGACTTCAGGAGTGCTCGTGGCGGCGTTGTCTTCCCACTGCTGCACCCAGAACTCTGTACCAGCCAGAGCAGATCAGCACCGGTGCAGAAGCTGCTACGGCCACATCCCTGCTCCCATTGGGGCGTTCTTCGGCCAGTCCTCCTTCCAACCCACTTGACGGAACTGCATTCGGAGGTCGGGACTGCTCGTTCTGAATTTTCTCGTTAGCGTGCGCAGGTCAGTCCACAGAAATCCAGCCCTGATACCCTGCTACTGTATATCTCCTATCTCTCTGCCCCCACCACTTCTGGAGGTCTTCCTGGTCGTAGATCGAAGGAGACTCGTAGACGGACGTGCTGGCTTTGGTCCCGTACCATTCCGACTCCGGGATCACTCGTACCGACATCATCATCCTGCTGTTCCATCCTGAGGATAGAACCAATCCAGGCAGAGCCGACCTACCACAGAGACAGCTGCGACCAGAGGAGACTCCAGGCAGTCCCCCAAAAATTCTGAGGACTTCCTGATCCAGCTAGCGTCATCTTGGCGCTGGTTTCACCATCATCCGAGTTCAACTCAGATCGTGGCGCCACCAACAGAGACCGGTGGTCAGCCTGTTCCTGAAGTGGGCAGATTCAACCGAGTCACCTCATCGGCAACTTCGTGGCTTTCTTCCCCCACCCCGCCTGGCCGGCTTAACGCCCCTCCCTATGTGGAGGTAGTATTTTGTTGTAATCATAAATTCCCATCCCCTAGTCCAACCCCCCTATGCCGGGCGTAGTGATTGTATTGTTAATAGGGGAAGCGGCATCGACACAGTATGCGGGGAATCACACTTCCCCGCTCGCCCACGTCTTCGAGCAGTGTTGGTTTCTTCAAACCAACTAGGTGAACTCTTAACCTTGCTCCATAGTTTATCTTGTTCATACAATATCCGCAATGTTGCTCCGTTGAGCAAGTGAGAGAGTGCCCGACCCCGGAGCACTCCACTCCCAAGCGGTCACCGTGGGTATATGAGAGAGGGACCAAGTGCCCCAATTGGCACCGGCCAACCCCTTGAGCCGTGGGCTACGTACCTTGGGAGGGCCACCTTAGCCCTGCTGGCACCCTACCAGCCAGGGATCTGATCCATCACCTCTGGTGCACCCATCCTGCCGCTGCCCGTCCTCCAGACCGCTCCCATCGCCTGCGCCATGGCTGCTTCAGCTTTTGCCGATGACGCCACACCCACTCCTGCGGCGTGCAATGCCTCCACCCAGCCATCTTGCTTGGCTGGGTATTCTGTCGAGACTTCTGCAAGGCCCCCACCTTCTGTGGAGGCCACTCTACTGCATCCGATGGGGCGCCCCTGCGGCCTCCCTCCAACTCCTGCTTCGGCCTTGGAAGACCCCGTAGTGGCTGCTCCTCCACCCGCTTTTGTGCTGGCCCCAACCCCACCTGTGAAAACCAACATACCCACTATTGTTGTCGATGGAGTGATTGGGTCTTGGACTCGAATCGCCACCGAACTCATTCTTCCTGCCATTGTAGGAACCGACTGTGTTGCCCTTGCTGTTGGCGTGTTGAGGTCGGGGACCCCAGCCACCTCGTCTCCCAGCCTTGCTGATTCTGCTGCCATGCAAACCGACGGGTCCGTGCTGCCTCCCCAGGCCCAGCGGCATCTATTGCCCATGACAAGTCCCCCCTCGCCGCTTCTCTCGTCGGTGGGCTCAACCCGGTGGCGGCGTCTTGGTGCCTGGGGACGCGGCATGCTGCCTCCATGGCACACCCTTTGCCTACCTCGTAGGGCCTGTGTTTTGTATGTTCTCCTCCTGATGCTGATCACATTCCTTCTCATGGAAACGCTAATGCCTCTGCTCCCCCCTTTGAGGCTCTAGCTCCTATTCCAGTTGCTTCTCCACCAGGGCTTTATCGTGGCAAGGGGGCTGCTTTGGCTGCTGATCTGGCTGCCCCTGCGCTACCGTCTGAAGCGGGTGCGTCTCCACAGCCGTTGAGGCCCTCCTTAGTGCCCCATGCATTAGTCTTGGCCTTGGCTGCCAATCCCATCGTCTCTACCGATGGGGTTCCCCCTGCGGCCGCAAGTGCCTTGGCCCCAGACCCCATTGCCCCCGACAATCGATCTCCTGCCGCCATGGGACTTGCCTGCTCACTGGATGACCACCCTATTATCCGTGAGGGCACTTGGCCTGGTTATGCTGGCGCTTATTCTTCCTCCATCCAGGCTGTTGGTTCTTTTGAGGCTCTTGCCACTGAGTTATCTGATCAGGATTTCAAGCCCGTCCGCTCGAGGAACAGAAGGCACTGCCGGACGCCCGATTAGGACGGATGGCGGTGCCCCTTTGAACTACCTCCGACACTCCTTTCCTCCCTCCTCTCCTAGGGGTCGTGATTTCTGATTGTTGATTCTCACTACTATGTTATCTTTGGGTTTCCTCCATCCCGTTGTAGGTGGCCCCATTCGTCCCTATAAGTTTGGGTGCCTACGATCCAAATGGTATAACCGCTATACTCGTTGAAAACTAGGTGGAATTGGCTCCCTAATGGGTGCCATGATATCAAGAACAAGCACTCATATGTACATGGTTGCTCGTTCTTTGTACATGATAAGGTAGAAAGAATTTGTGTCTACATAGAGACACATAATCCTTAAAGAAATAGTAATGGTATGATTTCTCATTCCATTAACTCAAGAAATATTCTCATGGTACTTAGATAGCATACCATGAGGGCCGGTATACCATATTTTTTTAGAGTGACATGGCAATCTAAAAGTGTCATAGGTTTTAGAGGTACAACCTGCTCGACGGCCTTGAGGGAATCCAAGACTTCGCGTAGACTTACGGAGGTCTCTATGATAAAATCACCAGTCCAAAGGAAGGAATATCCCGTGGAGGGCTCATCTATCACCGAGAAATAGTGGGGTAATCAATAAAATATTGGGAAATGTGAGACCATATCTACGGACTGAGATATAGTGCCGTATAGACCCTCGGTATGGGTCACAAGAAATCATTTGGAAGAAATCAGTGAACAGGTAAATGGCGCCCTGAATAGGGTCTCCATTTCATGAAATAATGACTTTCTGTTGAGGCGTTGTATTCTAGAAATATATCAAACTCTGGACAATTTTGGCACACAAGAAAATGGCGCCTGTGTACAGGGTCTTCTTTTCCTTAAATCAAGTCTTTCTGTTAAGGCATATTATTACAATTACATAATTAAATCTGGAAAATTCTTGCTCAGGGTGAATGGCGCCCTAGGCAAAGCCATGTTATCAGGATATAGCACCCATGTCAGGGGCGCTATATTAAAGAGTGGCTGGAGGTCAGCCGTTGTTTCTTTCAAGAGTAAAAATGGTCATGAACAGTAGCGCTTTCCAAATAAAAATAATTTTGTAGGAAGGAACACATGGACAGGTAGATAAAAATAGCAGGAAATTAGCTGTATACTCATGCATTAGATTAGATGTCATGATTCATGGTTATTAAATTTTGAACATGTGTATTTATTAAATAACTAACAAGTTAACGACTGTTTACACAGTCACGAAATCAATAGGGCATCCAAGTCAAGGTCACTCTATTACTGTTCTTCCAAAAACTGAACGTAAACCACTGAATCCAACACTAAAGGACCTATATGCATGCATATGATCTGGAATTAATTAAATTAGCCTTAGTACTTGAGAACACCTACCGTGGTTTAAGGTTTGGATGACAGGATCAGAGAAGAGAATGAAGGATCAGCAACACAGAAATGATATTCTGTTTGTAACAGAGCAACCGAACAATTGGTAGTAACTGTAGCCCTTAAAGGAAGATAATGCTCTTCTTTTATGGTAGCAGAACAAAGAGGAAGAAGCAAAGTAGGCTTCTTAACGCTCAGCTGCAGAAGATGATGCAGCTCCACAGGAACAGGGTCTACCTTCCACGTTCACCCGAAGAGGACGTAGCAGGAATGAGGCCTACCCTTCACGTACAGCCGAAAGAGGAAGAAGCAATAATCTCCTCGAATAGCTCTAGAAAGAGAGGAAACACTGCAATAGGTTGACGTTGATGAAGAGATCTCAGAGGCAGTAACCTCTAAAGGGTTCAGGAGGGGTATATTTATAGGGGAGGAAGGGTTAATAGGATTTGAGTTCTAACGAGATTAAACCTTCCTACGTAAGAATCTCATTGGTAATTAAACTTCCCCTACGTGTTAATCCTTCAAGATCAATACCTTCCCAGATAGCATCCGACTTCCTAGTTCGAACAAAACTCTGCAGTCCAGCTTCTATTTTTCCTTCTGCAGGGAAATAGCGACCAATGGAGGGATGCCCTTCAAGGAATGGCGCCTCTATGAGGGGCCTTCACTTCATTAAGTAGCGCCCTATGGAAGGGGTGCCCTTCACCTTTCCTTGTTTTAATGGACATTATTTATAGCCCTGAAGAAATAGTGCCCTTGTAAAGGGGTACTACTTCATGAATTGGCGCCCTGTATAGGGGTGCCCTTTCCTTGACCCATTTGGGTTTAAGGGTAGGGTCCATTTGGTTTGAGTACAAGGCCCATTAGTGTGTAGGTGGTGTTGTATATAGGGTCTGGGCCTTGATTAATGGTTCTTTTTAATTTATTTAGGATTTCTATTCCTTCAATTTACCAAGGTTGCTACAGTCGTGGACACTTGTGCTCACACACGAAGGCCCGCCCCGAGACCACGCGGTCTGAAAACAAGGTCATGACCTCACCATCATGAACTCTACAATGTCTAAGAAAAAACCCTCGGTGACGCTCACCAAAAACCCTAGACTTCGGTTTCGGGAAAACACTCAAAAATTACACGTAAAATCACGTCTAGTAGATGAGAAATGAAACCTCAGGTTACGATAAGCTCACATCATGTGACGGGAGTACCTGCCCACTAGAAGCAAGGCCGGATGCAAAAATATCATGACTTAGTCATCACCTCAGGTGTCTCCCTCCGGTCCAACGAAAACTGAGACACCGTACTAGTAATCACAGAACAAGGACTAGCTGGAGTCGCGCTCGTCAGCGTGGGTCTGTGGCCCCCAACCACGTGTGCACACATAGACTATGCGCTCTAAGTCTAGTCCTCTAGCTGGTTTTCCCCCCAGCCCAGACCCAGGCTGCAAAGGCGAGGGGCCCTACGATAACCAACCTAAAAACTGTCACACCCGGGAAGCTCTCCACCACTCCTGAGTGGGTCTGCACTCGAGTGCGCAGGAAAGCCACAACTAGTGGGGGGGTCACTAAACGTGCACACTGAAAACCACGCACGCACTCTACGCGAGTAACGCGAAGGAACAGGTGGCTCGCCGCCACCAGACTTTGGACAGCCCACTAGACCTAATAAACTCAACAGTCCTTGAGTCACGAGACTCGGGTCAAGACCGTTGCACGTGACAGTACAACGCCGTCAATCTGGCCTAATCTCTAGGTCTGAAACCACGGTAACATGATTTCCAAGGTAGCTCACAAGCCGTCGAGTTGATCCCTCATCCAAGGGACACATAGGAAACCTTTATCCCAGGGCTGGTTAATTGGACTCACAGTCCAAGGCCACACACATGGCCCACTCGGAAACCTCTTTCCGAAGAAACCCACGTCATGCGGGGGAGACCCTCCGCATTTATACCACCTCACGGTGACTCGATCTAGCGAAAACAGAGAAGCCCAGAACACACACGGGGTCACCCAGACCCCCAAGACCCATGAGCCCACTAATCAAGATAACTCGGCACCTCCGGACACCCGTGAAAATATGAACACAGGACCCACAGGTGTCCGGGACATCCATAAGGCTGAAGGTCGACCACTAGGTTACAATCGGGTCGATTGGAAGCCAAAATCACATTACCGGAACACAGAAATCACGAAACCATCACCTTGACCATCACTACCAAGTGACGATCCACACTGGGCTGCAAAACCCCAGTTAGCAGTCCATCCAGGACCGCAACATGCCAGAAACCTTCAAGACAGAGGCGGTCATCACCTAGACCGCATAGGATCATTTCCATAGCTCATGCGCGTCCATGCACGTCCGTTTGGCATAGCTATGTTGATTTTTAGGCTTTGCCCTATTTTCGGTTAAAATGTGGATTTTAGTTGTTAGATTACATTTTGATTGGTTATTTGTGGTGATCTTTGTTGATGACATTCTGGTATATTCTGCCACTGAAGAAGATCATGCATAGCATTTGAGAATTGTCCGACAGACACTCCAAGATCATGAACTTTATGCTAAGTTGAGTAAATGTGGATTCTGGCTTCAACAATTTCACTTCCTCGAGCATGTGATCTTGGGTGATGGTGTTGCTATGGACCCAGCAAAGATAAAGGCTATTCTTGACTGGCAGAGATCGAGATCTGTTAAAGAGATCAGGAGTTTTCTGGGTTTGGCAGGTTTTTACCGTCGCTTCATTCAAACTTTTGCAAAGATTGCAGTGCCGATGACTAGGTTGACTCGTAAAAATGTTCCTTTCATCTGGTCTGGGCAGTGTGAGCAGAGCTTTGCAGAATTAAAAAGGCTTCTGACTTCGTCTCCAGTGCTAGTGCTCCCTTCAGGTTCCGGAGGATTTACGGTCTGCACAGATGCTTCTCTAGTAGGTCTGGGTGCAGTACTGATGCAGCATGGCAAGGTAATTACTTATGCATCCCGACAGCTTAAACAGCACGAGGAAAATTACCCTACGCAAGATCTGGAGCTTGCTGCCATTGTCTTTGCATTGAAAATTTGGAGACACTATTTATATGGTGAGCACTTTGAAATTTTTACTGATCATCAGAGTCTTCAATATATTTTCTCGCAGAAAGATTTGAATCTCTGACAACGTCGTTGGAAGGAGTATATGAAAGACTGACTTCACGCTCTCCTATCAGCCAGGTAAAATGAACTTGCTGGCTGATGCTCTGAGCAGGAGGGTGCAGGTTAGTCATCTGTTGATGCATGAATTGAAATTATGGGAACAACTTCCAAGTGATGCGATCAGCGTAGAGTTTCCTACAGATTCGAGGTCAGCTATTTGTGCTAATCTGGCTATGACTTCAGCTTTATATCAGCAGATCAAAGAAGCTCAACAGGCTGATCCTGATTTGTCACGTGTTGTGATGATGCATGACATCGAGTTCGATGACGAGTTAGTCATCAATTTTCGTGATAGATTATATATCCCAGCTGTTGGCGTGTTGAGAGAAGCGATTCTGAGTGAAACCCATGGATCCCAGTTTGCAATTCACCCATGTATTACCAAGATGTATCAGAATCTGAAACAGCAATTCTGGTGGCCAAGTATGAAGAAAGATGTTGCAGCCTTTGTTGCCCGTTGTTTGGTTTGTCAGCAGGTCAAGGCCGAACATCAGAAACCAGGTGGACTGCTCCAGCCGTTGGAAATTCCAATGTGGAAATGGGATCATGTTGCAACTGATTTTATTGTGGGTTTGCCTCAGACTTCTCAAGGCTTTGATGCTATCTGTTACAATCACTACGCCCTCACAGAGGGGTTGGACTAGGGGAGGGGGACTTAATAATACATCAAAATACTACCTCCACGCAGGGAGGGGCGTTAAGCCAGCCAGGCGGGGTGGGGGAAGAAGACCGCAAGATCGCCGAAGAAGTCACTCAGCCGATTCTGCCAGCTTCAGGAACGGGCTGACCAATGGTCGCTATTGACGGCTCCACAGTCTATGGTGAACTCGGATGACGCCGAAACCAGCGCTAATACGTTGAAAACTGGTTCAGGAAGTCTCCAGAATTTTTGAGGAATGGCCCGGAGATGTCACTGGCCGTGGCTGGCTCTGTGGTAGGGCGGCTCTGCTCTGGCTAGTTCTATCCTCAGGGTGTAACAGCAGGAAGTTAGTGCCGTCACGAATGCTCCCGGAATCGGAATGGTGCGGGACCAAAGCCAACGTGTCCTTCTACGAGTCTCCTTCAATCTCTGACTAGGAAGGCCTCCAGGAGAGGTCGGAGCAGAGAGATAGGGGGTGAACAGTAGCAGGGTATCAGTGCTGATTCTGTGTAGACTGACCTGCGCACCCGGGAGAGAAAATTTGGAACGGACGGCTCTGGACTCCGAATGAGGCTCCGTCAACTGGGTTGGAAGGAGGACCGGTAGGAGAACGCCCCGGCCAAGCAGCGCACCAAGAGGAGTAGAGTTGAGGTCGTAGTAGCTTCTGTAAGCTGTTTCTAGCTACAGGCCGGACTGGTTCTACACAGTCTGTGGAGGATGACTCTCAGGAAGGCCGTGCTATCACGAGCACTCCCATAGTCAGAATGGTGCGGGACCAAAGCAGACATGTCCGTCTACGAGTCCTCTTCAATCTCCAATCAGGAAGGCCTCCAGGAGAGGTCGGAACAGAGAGATAGAGGGTGAACAGTGTCAGGGTACCAGTGCTGGTTCTGGGTGGACTAACCTGCGCACCCGGGAGAGAAAATTCGGAACAGATAGCTCCGGACTCCGAATGAGGCTCTGTCAACTGGGTTGGAAGGAGGACTGGAAGGGGAACGTCCTGGCCAAGCAGCACACAAAGGGGAGCAGACATGTGGATGTATCAGCCTCTGCACTGGTGCTCAGGTCTTCCCACCGATGCCATTCGCGCGCTATGACGAGAACAGACCTCCCGGACAGCCACGAACTCTGATGAAGGCGGGATCACATCGACGTTGAAGCTAACTTGGAGAGATTTCCAACGATATATGGCACACCTCCAGAAGCCGCCGAATGACCCCGGGGCAGGCTCTGCAAGTTGGACCTTTGGTACTGCCTGCGAACTGAACAAGATGTTGTGGTGGAAGGGGGGGATAGTGGGGAGTTGAGCGTGGCAGCAGGAAGACCAGGCGCCCATGGTGGGGCCGCAGCAGATAGAGACGAAGCAGGGGCACCAGTGTTGACGGCGGAGGATGCAGCCGAGGCAGAGGCAGCACGCAGGCCCAACACCACATGGCGGCCGGCCAGGCGCGGTTGCCCAGTCATAGGCATGGCGGCGAGAGCAGTCGAGGCTGGCGGTGTAGGCGGGGCGACCAGTGCAGCGTCGATAGGGACCAGACCAGCGTCGAGGGTGGAGGTGCTCGGCACCACTGCAGCACCCGGCGGCCTCCCGACCCCATGGTCCACAGCCGTGCCGGCTCCCGCCGGGGACGCGAGATAGGTCACCGCAGCAGCATAGGGGTGGGGCGTCAGAAAAGTAGCCCCCAAGTCGGGGGGGCGGGGCTCCACTGCAGCCGCATGCGGCCGCTCGTCCACAACGCTGGAGGCACCAGGGACTTCCGCAGGAGGGGGGACCGAGCCCAGCACGGCAGTGGAACCGCAAGCCACAGGGGACGCGAGAGAGAACCCCGCCGCTGCACAAGTGGATGGAGACGGTGACAACGAGGCCACGAGCGGGGTGGAAGCAGTGGGGGGCTCGCAAAGGCCACCAAAGGCCGCGTGGGACGGAGGGTCGATGGGAGAGGGGCCCGCGGCGACCGTTGCAGATGACCGGCCTGAGGAGCAAGACTCTCCACGAACCGGGGGGATGGAGCAGGGGACTTCCACGGAAGGAAGAGGAAGGAGCGCAGCGGACATGGCGGGGGCGGTCGAGGCCTGAACGCTAGGAGCGGAGGCTCCGCATGCAGTCGAGTGCGCAGGAGGAGGCGCCACAGGGACCCTGGGAGTGGCGACGAGGGCGGGCCCAGAGCCGGCAATGCATGGCACAGATCTGTCGACGGGTGTGGGTGCACGACCTTCCCGGGGGGCCATCGTACGCAGCGGACCGGGCAGCAAGGCCGCGGGAGTCGGGGAGGGAGCCGTCTAGACAGATTGGCCACCAAGGCCAGGGGGACGCTCTCGGCTAAGCTCTGCAGAAAGTGGGGCTGGCGCCTGGGCTGAGGGCCCGGACTCAGCAGCAAAGGAGGCAGCCGCGCGTTCCGCCTGGGCAGCGGCGGGAGGGAGCACGACGGCAGGGGGGACGACAGACAGAGATGCACTGCCGGCGGGGGGAAGGCAAGCTTGAGGCACAACAGAGGCAGGGGCGGCAAAGACGTCCTCCCGTGGGGCGTCAGCCGTCTGTGGCGTCCCTAGCAGGGGAGGTCCACCGTCTAACGTAGCCGCACAGGGCGGGCTCTCCCGGGGGCGAGCAGTAGCGGTTGACGGGGCGAGGTCCGCGAAGTCCGCCCGGCCACCAGCACTTCATCCAAGTCTCCAATACTGCGGCTAACCACACGGGTTGGTCACAGTGGTATGTATATATTATCAAGTCCAAAGATCGCGATGCCTCTGATAATTGGATGCGCAGAGGCACTTGTCCCACCTGGCGCGATAGGAAGCCCTCCCTCAAGGTTGAGGATCGCCAGAAGTTGAAGGCTATTCTTCGGTATCCTCTCGTTGATGCGGACTTCATTCTGACTTTGGTGCTGCTCCGAGAGCTGGGGTTGAGTCCTCCATTACTGCAGGGTACTGGTCTTCTTCTCCCATCGAGTCGTGTCGGTTGTGAGCGGTACTTAGTTAACTTTGCTCTGCTTTCAGGGGTGCCCGAAGTTCCGTCGTGGACCTACGAGATTGTCAGGTTGCTGCGGTTTGCTCCCTGCCCCGTGGATCGCGTCGCGCCGGCGACTGGTCAGGTGTTGATTGTTGCCCCCCAGGTCGAGGTCGCATTCACCCCGGGGAGGCTGCAGTACCCGGTCCGGGTCGGGGTCCCTTTGGTGCGTTCGCTGGTGGCATCTGTAGTCCAGTGGAGGGCCTAGCCCTCAGAGGGGCTCCCCGGAGGGAATCACTAGTGCAGCTGGTGAAGAATCCGCCATGGCTGGTGGTAGCCGCGCCCCCTAACTAATGACGACCTGGAGGCGCTGGACAGCCAATGTCGAGCGAGGAAGAGAGGGAGAACTTCCACCTCAGTTCGGAGTCGTGTTTCGCCTCCTCCGCAGTCCGAGCAGCCGCCTTCTGAGGCTCCGCCGCTGCCACCGGCTGGGGAGTTAGTGGTTGCTCCCCATGCGTCGGTCCCCACATTGCGGGGGCGAGACAAGCGCAAAGCTCCTGCTACTGATGATGGCGATGTTCTTTCTCCACCAGGGACCCCTCGGCGTGGTTGATCCACACCACTCGAGGACCTGACATTCGGGCTGGCTGGGATCGCGACGGTCGTCGATCTCATGGGGAGGAGCATACAGTGGTACGAACATACCAGCGAGTTCGGCCTAGGAGCTGAGAAGGAGCTGACGGCGGTAGCCGCGAGGAGTGCGTGCTTGGTTGTCAGTGCCTTCGGCCTGTGGAGGCATCATTTCCAGGGTCTTGCCTGGATGGTGGAAGCCAGCCAGGCCCACCAGGCGGGGCTCGAGGAGCGCTTGAAGGGGTCTGAGGCCGCCAACGCCAGGCTCCGTAACCAGCTAGCCCAACATGGGCTAGCCTTTTCTTTGGTGGAGTAGGATCAGGACTTCTACAAGGTCCTAGCCGACACGGCCGACGCCCGTGTGGCCGAGTTGAGGGCGCAGGCACAAGCCTCGGAGCCCCATGCCCGGGAGGTCGAGTACATGGGAATTCGAGATATTGCAGTGATCAGAGTCCGTAAGGTCCAGTACAGTCGGCAGCTGGCATAGGGTTTTATGTTTGATTTTCGCTTGGTTTCTCGCGTGAGAGCGTGAGTGCACGGCGTTGGCGCTGTGGAAGTAGTTGTTGTTCTTGTCGGAGTGCCAACACGGGGTCTAAAGATTGGGGTCGAGAGATTCTCCCTCATCGGTGGTGGCCCCGCTTGTGCTGCGTTAGGCAGAGGTTGCCAGCAGGTGCATTGCTGCGGTGCTGTGTTCGAGGAATCTGTAGTGAGGTCAGGTGGCTGGTGCGCATTGCTCGTTGTTAGGTGACCGTGAGTGTGCTCTGAGGGAGCTGTTATCATGTTGGCCACCCTAGCTTGAGGATTATCCAGTCCCCGAGGTGTTGAGATCATGGTTCGAGGTGGCGGAGCAGACGCTCTGGTCGAGATGTGCTCGGATGAGCAGAGGATCTTCTTGGATTGGGCTATAGTTGCCTTAGATTTGGTCTGAGATTGTGAAGGCTCAGTGGCGAGCTTACGGCTCGAGGATGAGTGTTGGTGGGTGCTGATTATGGCTCGTGTTGTGGCTCGAGGCATGGTGTGTTGCTATTCGAGGAGTCGCAGCGATGGTGCATCGAGAAGTGTTGTGATCGTGGTCCAACAAGACAGTTGGTGAGTGTGTTGGAGGTGCTGACCTGATGGGAGTAATGGTTTTTCGGTGCTGGAAGGTGCGGCTCCCAGCGTCTGCAAGGTTTGAGGTCAGGTCGAGCACGGTGACCTTCTGTTGGTCAGAGGAGTATTGAGTTTTCCCATTGGTTGGAGGAGATCGCATTGGGTTAAGGTCCGTCGTCTTGCATCATGTGTTCAGATTGGTTGGCCTTCGTGTGCCATGAAGTCCGTGTGAGACACGTCCTGCATGTTGGCAAGGTGGTTGCTAGTGAGAAGCGTTGCCCATTCCCTAATATGTAAGGGTGTTGGCGCTGCTCCAGAAGGATGAGTGCCAGTTGGGCAGTGCTCGTGAGAATTTGTGACTGGTGTTGCGATTTCTGAGGCGTTGTGAATCAGAGCCTACGGAGTTGCAGAGGATTGTCAGGGTGGAGGATCCTGAGTTGTCATTGTGGCGACTGTGCACGTGGATCTGAGTGCGCATCAGAGGATTGTAGTGTTGGATGCTACGGGCAGATTTTCAAGGACGTGCAGAGCATCAGAGGATTGGTTCCTCTGTGTAAGACTATCTCAGGTTACGTGAGACATGTTGTTGTCATGTCATTGCTTGAGGCATTGTGGTTTATGGCACTAGATGGATTGAGAATTGGGGAAACGTGCTGGTGAGGTTGCCGTGTGTGGGTCGGGTTGCTATTCCCGGGGCTGGTGACGCGAGGGACAGTGGCAAACCTGATGGCACCACTTCTGTTTAGCTTCACCGGCCAGCCTGATGGGGATGCAGAGGCACAGCTGGAGGGGGCTAGGAGAGCCCTTTGCTACCTGCCCACTCGGGTTGAGAAGGGGTTACCGTTTGACAGTGCCGCGAGAGACTGTGGTCTTTTTCTGGGGATTTCAAGCGGAGGGGCGACCAGCGCCGACCCCAGTCAGGGGGCAGTCGATGCAGGGCCACAGACTGAGTGGATACTGAGCACTCAGTCGATAGTGTTGACGTTGCACTGATCGGCGATGACTTCCTTGGAGCCGTACTACCCGTATCAATTTGCCTAGAACTTTGGGTACGACCAGGGGATCCCACCGAACAGGGAGTTCCCTCTGACGGGTAGGCAGTACAGGGGTAGGGACAGCCACCTACTCGCAGCAGCCTGGTGGGACTACTTTTATTACCGTCGGGAGCCAGAATGATTCCTGATGCTGGGACAGGGACGTCGGGGGTGATTTGACATGCACTATGCCAGATGGTGGTTTGAGCACAGTCACCTCTTCTGACAGAAGGCCTCCGTGATCAGGAAGGTGGAGGAGAGTCACTTGCCGAGGGAGGATCTGCCTCCTATTGCACTGGATGAGGGGTATCTGAGGACCCGTGTTGCTCGGATCCATCGAGAGATCGAGCGAGTTGTAGAGCGGTGACCCCGGAGTGGCCGGGGTTCATCTTCTGGGAGCCGAATCAACGGAAGGGCACTAAAGCCCCTGAGGCAGGTGTCGGTGGCAGCGACTGGAGTGAAGGTGTCTTGACCGAGGCCACCTAGGGCCTGGTGGGCTCAGTTCTTGGCCGATTGCGGCCTCCGGAGCAGAGGGTCGCTAGACCGGGAGCTCCCACACGGGAGCTTTGCCGATACAGCGGTCGATGACTAGAGACGGCACATCGCCCATGCGATTGGGTCAGCTAGACCTGTGGAGTTCGTGTCCCGAGTCGAGTGTGCACACACTCTACGGGATATTTGGGAGGCCATCGCGATGGCAGCCCGGGCGCTGGCGTCGGGGTTGGAGCAGCTAGTGCCTTTACCATCGACCCCCTTTGGGGTTCCGGGTTAGGTTTTCCTCCTTTAGCCTGCCCCCTCCCTTTGATTTTGTAGTTTTTGGGTACGGAACTGAGGTATTGTACAATGTTGTGTTTGTCGACAGGTTCTGCGGCAGAGGGAGATCAGCCCTCCACGGAAACATCCTCAGGGGGTGAGGATGGAAGCTTGCTGCTTAGGAGGAAACGCCCTCGTGCAGAGGATGCAGCGGTCGAGGCTCCTAGACCCTACTTTCCTAGACTCGACAGACCCTACATCTACCCTAGAGGAAAGCAAATCTATTGGGAGGGGAGAAGCAGGGGTCTCGTGCCCCTGGGAAGCTGATGGATCAAAGATGGCGTAATCTTCCACCGAGATCTCCATTTTAAAATTGGCATTTTTTTTAGAGATCGGTAGAGATCATGCAGCAGGATGGAGGAGAAGAAGGAGGAGGAGGAAGTGCCTTAGGACAGAAAGAATGGAAGATGGTACTGAAGAATGGGTCGGTGGATCGGAACCACATACCTGAGAGATTGGTGGGGTCATCAGGGGACCACCGAGATGTAAGATTGATTGGCAGGCAGTGCCTGCATGGACAATCAATAACCAAGAATTCAATTGGCTACTTTCAGAAAAAGGGAGACCAGAATATGGAAGGGTCAACCAACAAAGGTGGCGATCGAGGAATAAAGCTGAGCTGTTGAAGGAGGATTTTGACTCGGGAAGGAGATAAAATAGAAAGATCAGGCAATCTCTCCTGCCCCTGGGAACGGTAAACCGACTTCTTGGGTCGCCATTGCATGAGCTGAACCTCCTGACTGCTTTTCGGATCAATCACCGGTTCCTTGAATAATCTAGCAAACGCCCGGCTAAGATCCATCATGTCATCAACTGGCCTCTTCAGTACCTGGGGCGGATCGGCAACTGCATATGCCGCATTTCTTTGTTCTAACCGAGCTGATTGTGGCTTTATCGTGCCAGGCTAGAGAGGGCCTCTAACAAAATGTTGACGGTAATCCCATGTAAGTGGGCCAGAATCACCCATCATAGATAGTGCAGACTCTTAGTAGCCGAGACCCCGTCTGTTCATTTTTCTACCCTTGGGCACCGGCTTAGTGCACCCCTGGACTTGTGCTCCGAGGCCTCTCCCTGGTTGATAGCCTAATTTCAGAATAATGGACCAGCCTTTTGAATCTCAGATCTTGGGCTTCTCTTTAACATTGACAGGCATAGTGACGGGCTTGTGGGGTGCGTAAGCCCAAGGGAAGTCTAGATCCAATATAGATATAACGGGCCGACTGCTGGGCCATAATGTGGGCAAGATTTTCTCCGAAATGTCCTTCACTAACTGGGCTGAAGATAAGCTTTTAACTTTCACCACCCTCCCCTGAAACAGGAACTTGAGACATTGATGGGTGATAGAAGGCACGGCACTGAGAGTATCGAGCCAGGGACGACCCAAGATAGCCTTGAACATAGGGTCGATATCCAGCACATAAAATTTGACGGCCATGGTGAGAGGCCCAAGTTCAGCTTGCAGGGTGACCACCCCATGACATGCCCTTCGTGAATTGTCATATGGGCACCTTGCCAGCCCCTTGAGTGTGGGCACCGTACCCTTGGGAGGGCAAACCTAGCCCTACTGGCCCTCTACCATCAAGGGTCTCGTTCCACTACCTCCACTCGGCATCGTCGAGTCACCTCGGGAATCATGTGCGCGACGGTGGTTTGGCAACTTTCAAGATTCTCCGCTCTTGCGCATTGTGTTTGCATGGTAGGTCTGAGGATTTTCGTTCTCATTGCTGCATTCACCTTAGTGGTGCAAATCACCAAGTGGGGTCGGTACAAAATGTCATAGGCCCCAAGCATGATGGACTATTTGACGAGACATCCCGAGGCTTCAGGGTGGGTGAGGATCTTCTTCAGGGGTTCGCCGGTTAGTACGATGATAGAATGCCCTTGAAAATAGGGACTAAGGCATTTGGCCGAGGTTACCAACGCTAGCACGAGTCTCTCGGTTGCGGGATACCTCCTTTCGGCTTCATTAAGCACCTTGCTGGTGTAGTAGACCGGTCTCTCAACTCCCGCGTCATTCCTGACCAGGACTGAGCTTACGATGGACGGGGTAACCGAGAGATAGAGAAGTAGGGCTTCACCTGGGACCGGTTTAGAAAGCATCGGGGTTGAGGCCAGGAGTTCTTTAAGCTCAGCGAACACCTTTTGACACTCCTCATCCCATGCGAACGTGACAGATGCCATTTTGGGTCCCATCAACTGCCTGAAGAAGGGTAGGCATCGTTCGGCCGCTCGGGATAGGAATCGGTTGAGCGCGGCAATGCACCCTGTAAGGCGTTGAACATCCTTGATGCAGGCAGGTGGCCACATGTCCAGGATGGCCTGGACTTTGTTGGGGTTGGCCTCGATCCCACGCTGAGTTACCAGGAAGCCTAGGAACTTCCTAGATCTGACCCCGAAGGCACACTTAGCCGGCTTGAGCTTCATGTTGTACCTTAGAAGGGTGCTGAAGGTCTCGGTTAGATCGGCAAAGTGGTCCTCAGCCTTGGGCGTCTTGACAAGCATGTCATCAACGTAGGCCTCGATGTTTCGACCTAGCTATCCTTCGAACATGTGGTTGACCAGCCTCTGGTACGTTGCCCCAGTGTTCTTCAACCCGAATGGCATTTGAGTGGAGCAGTGTATGCCGAAGTCGGTGATGAAGGTGGTCTTCTCGATGTCCTCTGGGTCCATCCTAATCTGGTGATAGCCAGAGTAGGCATCCAGGAAGCTGAGTTGCTCATTGCCTGAGGTGGAGTCGACCAGTTGATCGATGCTCGGCAGCGGGTAGCAGTCCTTCGGAGTAGCTTTATTAAGGTCGGTGAAGTCCACGCACATTCGCCACTTTCCCGAGGCTTTTGGTACCAGCTCATACTGAGGTCTCGCCATTTCTTGATGAAGTCAAGGGCACTCTCGCCCTTCTTCTGTCAGAGGGAGCAAAGCTCGACTAAGGAGACTTTTCGCTCGACCGTTTGGAAACGGTCGAGGAACTTCTTCAGAGATCCGCCCAGTTAATGACGGAATTGGGCTTGAGATGGGAATACCACTGGAAGGTCATTCCCGTAAGTGAGGTGGCAAAGTAGCGGAGGAGGTAAGACTCGTCCAACGCGAGCTCGCCCATGGCCGTAATGTAGTAGGCCAGATGCTCGAGTGGAGACCCCTGTCCATCAAATTTTTGTAGCTTTGATAGTTTGGCGTACTCCGGGGGAAGCTTCTTAAGCTGGTGATGTAGTGGATAGGAGACACTGTAGAGATCTATAGTTGCGAATGCTTCTCCAAACTAGGCGAGCTTAGTCTCAACGATCCGCTCGATCACCTGGCGCTGTGCCATGAGGTTCTCTGGCACCGGCGTGTTGGATGGCCATGGTTGAACCTTGGCCAAGGCCGTGTCGAACCCAATAATTGTAGGAGTTCGGGCAGCTACTTCTGAGGCGTTAGCACCATTTTGCCCACCCGGCGGGGCCGGAGCATCCATTGAAGGCCCGGTGGGCGGCTGAGGACGAAGGTCACGTTCCTGAAGCAGATCTTGTAGAAGGGCCTTCAAGTGCTGGTTCTCCTTCATAAGAGTCTTAAGAGTCACCTCTTGGACTTCACCGATGGGAGGATCATTGTTGATCGGCTCCGCACTGACAGGGGTGGCACGCTCCTCGGCGGGAACTTCTTCTGCTTGTGTAGACGCCTGAGGTCTGGCAGAAGTGCCGATGTGGCCGACTGGAGTCGGCGGTGGAGGTGGATGATGAGGCCTCCTGAGGTGAGAAATAGGTAGGTTCAGATCATCGGTCTGAATCTCAGGTTGGTGTCTGACGATATAATACGTGAACACCCTGGCTGCGTCGTTGAGGAGCCGGACCGTCCTCCTTTTCTGGGAGCGCTTCTTGGGGCGGCTAGGCGTCCCCAGCCTATCGGAGATCGAGGTTCGCTGCGGAGGAGTCTCCATCATGGAATCTGCCTGAGGAGAGCTTGGGGCTAGATGTTGGTGGGGCCCGGAGTGAGCCCGTCTCTGTTTCTGCCTATTTGTGCGAGAGGCGATGAAGGGTTGGGCGCCGCCAGATGGCACGACTGTGGGGTCAGTCGCACCTGGATTGGCGTGACGCCTTAGTGCCCGAAAGGGGTTGCTGAGGCATGCTTTTTAGACAGCTTGAGCTTCCTCCGGGGTGACCCAGATCCTTCTCAAGTCTGACTGCTGGTCTCCCTCGTCCTTGTTCCTCCCCAATTAAGTAAAATAAGGGAAATAGACTAACAACATGACTCAATTACATATGACATGACTCAATAAAATAAAAATATATATGATATGACTCAAATGAAAGGGAAAATAACATGAGATAACATAGGCGGACTCCTCAAGGTGGTACCGGAGATCCGAGCTAAAGAGAGCGACGTGGGATGCCCTCATCAGGAGGACTGGGAGGGGGCTTCTGATAGATGGATGCACAGGGGCACCCGCCGCACTTGGCCTTATAGGAGGCCTTCCCTCAGGGCCAAGGACCGTCGAATGCTGAAGGAGATCGAGCGGTATCCTCTCGGTGATGTGGATTTCATTTTGACTCCGACGCTGCTCTGGGAGCTGGGGTTGTGCCCCTCATTACCGCAGGGTACTGCCCCTTTTTTATTTCTCAGATTGCTGCAGTCATGATAGGTGCCTGACTGATTTGGTTCTCCTTTCAGGGGCGGCTGAGTTGCAGGGCTGGACCTACGAGATCGTCTGGCAGCCGCGGAACGTTCCTCGCCTGGTGGATCATGTGGCCCCGGGGGTTGTCCATCGTCGCCCCCCAAGCCGAAGTTGTGTTTGCCCCGGGGAGGTTGCAGTACCCGATCTCGGTCGGCGTTCCTCTGGTGGGCTCGCCAGCAGCATCTGTGGCGAGTAGGGGCCCTAGCCCTCGGAAGAGCTCCCCCGAAGGAGTCCCCGGTTCAGCTGGTGAAGGGTCCGACATGACCAGTGGCAGTCGCGTCATCTTAACTGATGATGACCCGGTGACGCTGGACACTCGACGTCGGTCGTGAAAATGGGTGAGAACTTCCCCTTCTGCTTGGAGTCATGCCACGCCACCTCCTTCATCTGAGTCGTTGTCTGCTGACCTTCAGCCACCACAGTTGGCCCAGGGGCCAGTGGCCGCGGCTTCTGCGTCAGTTCCCGCAGTGCAGGGGCAAGATAAGGGCAAGGCCCTGGTGGTGGAGGGCGCTGATGCTCCTCCACCGCCGGCATCTCCACAGCATAGCTCAGCATCTCCCCCTAGGGACTCAGCCTCTGGGTTGATCAGGATCGCGTCAATCGTCGATCTCATGGGCAGGATTGGACACTGGCTCGAGCTCTCCAGACGACCGGCCCTGGCGTCGAGAAGGAGCTGACTGTGGCAGCCGCGAGGAGTGCACACCTCGTCATTAGTGCCTTTGGGGTGTGGAGGCATTACTTCCAGAAGCTTGACCAGACATTGGAGTCTAGCCAGGCTACCCTGGTGGAGCTTGAGGGGCGCCTGGGGGAGTCCGAGGCGGCTCGTGCTGAGGACCGGCGGTAGTCAGTCTAGCTGGGACATGCCCTTGCTGGTATGGACCCCTATGTGCACTTGAAGGAGTTTCTTTATGAGTCGGCCCAATTCCGACATGACCAACGCCTGATGGCTTATTTACTTGGTTTGTCGTTAGAAGGCCCGGCTCGGGATTGGTTCTTCGCATTATCGCAAGATCAAGTGGTGAATTTTCAAGATGTGCAAGAGAGATTTATTCAGCAGTTTCAGGACTAGGTTGGGCCCAAGTACTCTATAGTTGATTTGGCCCATGAGGAGATGAAGCCCGACGAGGAGTTCTCGACCTTCGCTGACTGCTGGTGTCGCCTGGCCGCGCAAGTCCCGGGGCATATTCCGGAGGGAGAGCAAATCAAGATGCTTATTTCTAATGCAACACCTCAATATCGGTGCATCTTAGCCTTGAACGACATCACTTCTTGGCAATAGCTCTATAGCCGAGCCCACTTCATCCACCAGTAACTTTTAGGTTCCCTTGACCTCGAGTCTCCTTCACCTACTACTCCCACATACACCTCCCATCCATCATTCCTCACGAGTCAGCCCTCCACCACATATCCCTCCATAAGTCGGCCTTCCGTTCCCACATACCCATATACCTCCATGCGTCAACCATCCGTGAGTCAACCCGCTGCCATCCACAGTCAACCCTTCGCCGTTTCGTATCCGCACACGCCTCTACTTTCGGTCAAGGAAACACCACACCACGAGCAGGTGGATGTCATCCACTACATACCCCCTCATACCACTCCGCATACGCTATCACCAAGTCCGTCCGCTAGCCACGCGCCATTGCCTACGCAACCCCCACAATCATTTCCATTATCCTCCCATACCCCTCGACATCCACCTTGCCCGAAGCGGGCTCCTTCCCCATCATTGTTGGAGTCTTCTACAGATATTTTCAGGACTTTGATGGCCACCCACGTGTTGAAGCTCCCTCCAGTTAAGCCTTGTTGACCCGCAGTCGGAGGTTTGCTCCATTTTTGTGATTTTCATCGTCAGCAGGGGCATTTGGTCGAGGATTGCCTTGAGTTCCAAGAGTTTGTTTGTGGTCTAGAAAATGATAAGAGGATTGATTGGGCTATTATGCATGAAGTAAGTTTGGATCTCCACAGTAAACAGTAGCGGCAGCAAGCGTCGCCCAGGTAGCCGCCCCCGTTTCAAGGTCAGGGGCACCCATGTGATTTTTCAGTTCATGAAGCACCCGCTCTGTTACCTACTCCTTCCCCTGTCTCGTCTCCTCCATCTATCCAAGCCTCTACTCAGGCGAGTACCCCTCTTTCACCCTCCATTTCCACCACCACCCCTGTTCTCAATGCCGCTTGATGCATCGTGTCGATACGTTGAAGAGCACCACCATCTGCCGTTTCCTCCACGTCAGCACCACTTTTACCCTCCTCACCTTCACCTTTTGTACCCCCGTCAACCACATCACCCCCTTTGCCACTTCCGTCGCCCTCATCATCATCACCTTTGTCGCCTTCTCCCCTAAGGATCCCTATTCCACCACCACCATCTCCACTACCTTTGCCATCCCCATAGCCGTTGTTGTTCGAGCCCGAGTAGGCTAAACCCACACCTACACCTCCACCATTGCCTTTACCTCCACCCAGGCCTATCATCGCCACTATCCCTCCGCCACTCGCATTACCCTCCCCAACACCCTCCAAACCCCTTTTTTCCACCCCTTCTCTATCACTTTCCACCCCACGGAGTGGGTGTTTATCACAGTTGGTGCCCCTCGGGTTTAATCCCCGGGGAGATGATAAGCCAAGCTAGGCATTGACCATGCATTACAGGATTCAAGAGTTCATTTGTCGCATGCCAGTCCAAGTCCTGGTCCCTGGCTATTTTGGGGATAAGGAGCCCTCACTCTTGAAGATGGTTGCCGAGAGAAGCTCCTCTGCGCTAGTGTCACTTTCTTCCCAAGCAAGGCCGGTGGCAATCTCATTACTCGTCGAGGGATTCGCTATTAATGTTCTTATTTCTCCTCGCTCGATTGGTGTTCAGTTCACTAGCCAAATAAGATACTCCACTCAGATGGTACTAACCCATACGGCCACCAAGAGTTTAATGAATTTCATGTCTAGAGGCATTTTGCACTTGCTATGTCATCTTCCTCAGTTCATTGGTGAGACGGACACAGCAACGCCACGCATTACTCTCCCTTAACTTCATTCTGCACTTTTGGTAAGGGAGTTATACTTCATGCCCAGTTGGCGAGTGAAGATGCCAAATCTCATGCTTCTGGCCCCGAGCAGCAAAACTCCATGGTCTTCTAATGTTCATCCCAAGGGGTTAGTTGTTCAAGAATGCCTGCCCATGGTTAGCACCGCGTGTCTAGGGACAACCACCCTGATAAAGCGACACATTTGTAATCGGGCCAGGCCATCTGCCAGGTGGGCCTGTCACCTAAGGAGACACGGCAAATAAAGAAGCTCGAAGGCCCGAGTCCGCACCAGGCAGATTCATTTCAAGAAAATTTCAGCTAAGAAGTGGTGGCAGCGTAAGTTTAGGGGCCACCAGCTGTGCATCCGGGGGCTCACTCCACCTCCTTCTTCCATCCATTCATCATTTCTCTTGCTCAGTTCCTATCCTTGGGTGATGTGCCTTCCACCACCCGACCATATTTCTACCATTTTCTCCTATCCTTATCATTTTAGGTCTCAGCCTATGCCCTCCTCTTTCCCTGATCTTGGGGCTTCCTCTAGCCTTCCTCCCCGAGTATGTCTAGTTTCCACTTCTCATCCTTTTCCCCCGACCTCGTCAGAGGTTCCTCATGGTCATTCCCCGACCTTGTCAGGTGGTTTTTCTTATCCTTCCCTGACTTTGTCAGGCGACTGTCACTTTCCTTCCCCGACTTTGACAGGCGATTTACATGTCTTTTCCCTAATCTTGTCAGGCGATCATGTCACTTCTTCCCTGCCTTTGGCAGATGACTCCCATACTCCTTCTCTGACCGCGTCAGATGACTCTCCTCCTTCTCTTTCCATTCTTTCTTCCTCACCCATTTGGGGTTCTCACCCTTTTTCTTACTGTTCTCGAGGCTTTAGCCCGCCTTGATCTCAGCTGGTCTCTGTTTATTCTATATATGGTTCCTTGTTATCAGGGCCTCGGTGCCTTAATGAGGGAGTTCTAGCCCTCGTCTCTCTTCCTTTTCATCCCCCTTCGTCCAGTATGATGTCCGCCACCCCTCTATGTTGAGGAACCCAACCCTTTGCTCTCGTGTCATTTTTTTTATTTATCCTGTCAAAAAAAAGAAAAAAAATATTTAATGACTAAGCTCTCAGGGTGCTGGCTTTTACGCAATGGATATACAGAGGAATCATTACCATGTGCAAGAATATGCTATCACTATTATCACGCTATTTATTAATGCACGAGATTATAATGCATAAACGTGGCTGAGTGGCTTAGGCAGTTTAAGTTTAGTTAAAATGAGTTCGCTTCTACAGCATCCTAGGTTGGCATTGAGCTTCGTGCTAGGAATCTAGTTCCTTCCTCGATCATTGAGGGTGTCTCTTAGCATGGGTTTTTCCACACACTACACGGCAAGCTATAGCCAATCTCCTCCTAAGCAACATCGTTGCTGCTGTGGCCATATTTGGATATGCACGAAAGCCATTTCTCTCCTTTGCTCGGCTAAGTGTAGGGGCAAGAGATGGACAGACAAGATGACAATGAGCGAGGGCGGAAGCAGCCTTCCACATGTCGGATCTGCAACAGATGCGGAGTCCGGCAAGCATTGAGACCTCAACATCCCCGGGGTCCACAACTCAGCCCCCACGTGGGCAAAAACGCCGAGGAGCAGACAAGAAGGTGCGGCCGACCTCTCCGTGGGCTAGTTCAACGCACACGGAGGAGGATTGCTCAGCTCAGGCCTCCACGTCCCGGGTATCTGTTTTTTACAGACTAGGGATGGCACCCAAGCTTGGAAGACAACCGCCCATGATTAAGCGGGTGGTTCAGGTGACCAATGATACTGTCAAAGTGTTCAGATGTTATACAACCTCCGCCGATAAGCAGTCGGAGGATATCTCGGGAGAGCTAAAATAGCCTCTTCAGTATTTGAGGAGGTCGAGGCCGGTTTCCAGGATCCTGGCACAGACGTAGCAGATGCCGACTGCCGGGACATCTCAGCTTGAGTCGACGGGGCAAGAAGAACACCAAGAAGACGTCCATAGTGTCGATGGGGACAGCAACCTCGGACACGAGGAAGATCTTGGGAGAGAGGTACAGACCCTCGCGTTGGAAGAGCTCCGATGCGAAAATCAAGAACTTAAAAACTTCTTACAAGCATTACTGCGCGAAAAGGAGGCTCATGTTCAACCGTCAGCGGCGCCCACTGGGATGGAACAACAGTCTCCTCCCGCTCCAATTCCAGCCACGGCTAACGCCTCTGTTACTGCTGCAAAGCTACCAGTGGCGGTGGAATTTGAAATCTCGCAGCATGAAGTCAATGCGCGGTCATCCGCCACTCCTGCTGCAAAAAGCCTCATGGCACAAAGGCAGATGATTGAGTGGATCGTGGAGGCGAAGTTCGCTCAACATGGTGAGGGTGTGGCTACCGTTGATTTGTATAGCGTGCTCTATCCCCTCCACCATCAATTCAAGAAACTCAGTGGCTGATTGGGCTGATTGGGCTGACATGCAAAAGAAGTTCGTCGACCGTTTCCAGATGGCCGAGCGCAAAGTCTCTCTGGCAGAACTCTGCGCCCTTAAGCAGAGAAAAGGTGAGACCGCGTTGGACTTCATCAAGCGATGGAGGGACGTCAGCATGCACTGCGATAATCCTCCGACGCCTGAAGACGCGATCACCATCTGCCGCGAAGGCTTATCGACGGAAGTCAATGAAAAACTTCTGGGCTCTAATATCAGGAGCTTTGACCAGCTAAACACTGTGGTGGCGGAGATTGAAATGTTCTTCGCTGACCACCCTGTGCAAGCTTCTGCCAAAGGCAAACCCTCCAAAGACCGTCTGGCTAGCGGCAAGGAGGTGAATGCAGTAGACTTCTCCCCGATGATAAATACTAAGACTCAAGGGGGAGTCTCCAGACTGTCTCCGAGCCAAATGGAAGCTGTCGTGGCTCGCGTGGTACTCCGTGTACGGTACCGGTGTCTCACTGACCCGGACCACTCATGTGCTCGGGTGTCCGCACCATGTCCTAGTTTTCCAGAATGATTATCCATATGCCATTCCTTTCTGTGAGTTCCTATCGTTCTTTTCACCTTCCTTTCAACACCCCCGGAATTCATGCGTGCCAAGTCGACCAATCTTGGCCTTTCATAAAATGCACGTGTGCATCCCCGCCATGAGGGAAAACAGAAGGGATCCCCCGCACATGTTAACAAATTGGAATGCCCGCTAGGATGTCTCTTACCTTTCTTCTTTCTGTCGAAGAAGTGTCATAGCTGCCAAGTATACTCCATAATGCCCTTGCCTTTTCTTATCAGAAAGGAAGAGGAGGGCCCCCACCCAGGCTGCAACATGCGACCGATCAGCGTTGAGTGACCAACCTCCAAGCAACAACAATAGCAACAACCGGTGGCGATGTTTACCAATGGTCCATTTGTCATCGCCATCCATGTCGAGCACGTACGGCTAGCGATGCTAATCGTCTTTGGCAACTCTGCCCCGGCCTTCGGCTCGCTCTGATCCTCGGGTGCCATTGTCCTGGCCAACGAGCAGCCCAGTCCAGTGACTACCCATTCAAGCAATCAACCCTTTTGCTCTTCCACCAACAATGACCCATGCGGTCATTGACCCCTGGGTCCTTCGCTCCGCTAGCACCCGACATGGGTCTCCAACCTCCAGTTTCCAATACAATGTCACCCTTGACCCAATCAAGCACCAAGGATTGGGTCCCCAATGATGCTGATTCTGAACACAGACAACGAGATCTAGGTCCTTGGCACCTCAACACCGATACGGGTACTAAACCCCGTGTCTCTGCCATGCCGACTTCAGCGTAAGTTTCCAACCTCAGATAGTAGGTGCAAAATCGATAACAACGTGTGGGGGCATCGCGCCCAAGGATTCAGCCACATCAACCCTAACACGGGCACCAAGCCTCGAGGTGTGGCCACCTCAACACCCAAGACGGGCTTTCAGCCCTAGGTCTCAGTTCTAGCAACACCCTATATGGGCGTCTGGCTCTGGGTTCCTGCTCCAGTAGATCCCAAGATAGGTGTTTAGCTCTGGATTCTGGCCTCAACAACACCCAAGATGGGCTTCCCGCCACGGGTTCTAGCATCATCAACACCCAAGATGGGTGTCCCGCCCTGGGTCCCAACTTTATCAACCCCCGAGACAAGCATTTGACCTCAGGTCCTAGTTTTATCAGCACCTGAGATGGGCTTCCCCCTTTCTTCCCTTGCCATCCCTCCACTTCTTACCATTCCACACCCTTCAAGGGCCTCCAGTGCACTGCTCAGTTCACAGGCAGCAGTAGGAGCCCAATTTGCAGAACCTGCCCTGGAGTCTTTCGGTATCATCTGGAGGCGCACCATACATCGTCGGAAAGCTCGTCGAGAAATCTTCGCATCCTGGTGGTTTCGCCAGAATTTGACATCCCTGCTGTCCGGAAGGCTCAATCTCCCCCGACTGTGCAGATCAGGGCCTGCTGGTGACCTGAGGTGACTTCCTGGAGCTCCCACAGTCACATCCCATGGCTTCTGCAGGCGTCGCCTGGCCGAGGACTTCTACAACCAGTCAGCTTCCATCAGCAAAAAGCGGCGTCCAGTTCCACATCCGGAGGAGCATCTTCTGATTTTCTTCCCCCAGGTGCGTAGAACAGGTCACCCTGGACCTAACTTGATCCCTCCCCACTCAGTGGGCTCCTCCTCTCTGCCCCGACATCGTCTAGTGCTCCCCCTAGTTGCCAATCGAAGAAGACTCATCCATGGTCACACTCATCTTGGTCCTACCACTTTTGGACCTCGGGAGTGATCGTGGTGGCGACAACCAACTGCTGCTACACCCTGGGATCAGCCTGAGCCAGAGGGCAGAGAGCCTGTTCCAGGAGCCACCCCGGTCGGTGGCGATGACGGGTCCGTCCACAGAAATTTTCCAACGTACCAGGGTCTGTCAGCGACGATTCGGCACCTGCCTCGGTGACTTTCGAGTTCGGTGGAGTGCGTGGCAGTGTCTTCAGCGACTCACTGTCTAGCAATTCTGGATCTGGACAGAACTGGAGAAGTGCCCTTCCGGCACCAACTTAACTAATCTCCCCTCCCCGCCTGGCCGGCTTAGCGCCCCTCCCTGTGTGGAGGTAGTTTTACTGTAATCCACAAATTCCCCACCCCTTGTCCAACCCTCCTACGAGAGATGTAGTGCATGTAAATTATTAAACAGGGAGAAGCTTCACCGACGCAATGTGCGGGGAACCCACACTTCCCCGCTCGTCCACGTCTCCGAACGGGGGTCGATTTCTTCAAACTGGCCAGGTGAGCTCACTGCCCTTGCTCCTAATTATCCTTGTTTATTCAATATTCTTCAATTGCATCGCCAGATAAGGGAGAGAGCGCCCGGTCCCAAGGCTCCACTGCCTCCAAGCGACCATTGTGGGTGTGAGTGAGTGGATCCGTGCCCTTGGCACCTATCGGCCTATTGAGGGTGGCGACCATATTCCGAGGGGAGACTTACCATAGCACTGCTGGCCCTCTACCAGCAAGGGACCCACCCCACATCCCTAACTCGGCAGATTTGAGCGTTCTGGCCTCCTATTTATGGGCTCACGAAATGATTGGGTGCGTGGAAACCTCGTTCCCACCCAAGGAATCTGGAAAAGTGAGCTTCACTAAAAGTCCACGTGTCAGGAGACGTAGGTGCTCTTTCCACGTGTCAAGATCTCCAGACGAAATCTTTTTCTTAGATCACGTGCCAGTAGCTTGGAGGCATGTGTCTGAGATGGAAACTTTGAGTCACATGACGTGTTAAGTGAGAGGCGTACTACCATAAGTTCCTGCCAATTAGAACAAGTGTATTTCATCAAACACCTTATGCACTTAAATTTATCCTAAGAAAATTCATATGCTCAGACTTATTGATGTGGAAGCCAGATGTGCATTGACCTAGTTACATCATATGCACAGACCCTGAACGCTGAATGTGCATAGACTTATTCAGACAAGTGTAGGATATGCACTGACCTATGCCATGCAAGTACAGAGATGAACCCATGTGCTTAGACTCTCAATGCTTTATGTGCTCAGACTCTTAATACAATTGTGAAATAGTGCACCGACCTAGTATATGCAAATGAAATGTGTGTTGACTTTACTTGCCATCACTAGCATGTGCATAGACTTTGGTCTATACATGTGGATCGACCTTGATGCAACATGTGCACGGACGTTAAAGCATGCATCAATCTTCTATATGCTCAAGGTCATGTGCGTCGACCTTGTTTTGCACAAGGCACAATATGCACCAACCTTATTATGCATGATGTAGAATGTGCTCTGACCTTTTATGGAATGATGAGAGTGTGCACTGACCTTAGTATGCAAGATACTAATGTGCTTCGACCTTAGAATGCTACATGTAAATGTACACAGACTTGAAGTATGCAACTTGCACCAACCTTGGACCTGCTCGGACTTGAATAAGCCCAGACCTAAAAATGTGCGTAGACCTTCTATATGCATGATCAGAAATGTGCACTGACCTTGTATGCAATCATGCAAGATGTGCACTAACCTTTTATGTAGACACCCAAAATGTGCATCGACGTTATCTACATGTTACTCAACCTGCTCCGACCTTATAGGTCATGTGAGAAAACATGCACCGACATTATAAAGAAATTATAAGGATGAAGGTCGACCTGAGTCAACACTAGATGCAATGTGCACTGACCTTATGTATGCATGAACTTCTAATGTGCACAGACCTTAGAATGTGCTCAGACCTAAAGGCTACATGTGCATAGACCTTTATTATGAACATAGTCTATCATGCTTCGACCTTAGTATGAAATGCATGCACATGAAGCTGTAAGATGCCAACAATGTTTTCATGATAAAAATTAATTCAGAATATCTCCTCCCACTCTAGAGAAAAACCAGACCCTCTCCCTCTCTTTCCAACGCCCCCTCCCCATTCTAGCTCTTCCATCCCTGCTTTAACCTCTCCATACCTCCAACACACTCCCCTCAGGCCACTCCATCACTCTCACCCACCATTAATCCCATCCCCCCTTCATTGTACCTTTGGAGCAGTAGACAGTCCACCAGTTCACAGTCCAGAGAACTAGCAGCTCTCAGAAGCAACTACAACTTCATCCGGGTATTTCTAAAGGCCCAAGAGGTACCGGTGGAAGCGTCTACAAGTCTTCTTCGCATCAGTGGTGGTCCCATCCTTGTTAGATCTCTGAGCTGTCCGTGAGCAACAATCTGCTCCGACTGCGCAGGAGAGTTCTGATCAGCATCCAGAGGCGGTTTGCAGAATCTGCCACGCCTGCTCACCTGAAGATCTGAAGGTGGGGTTCGACCGATATCTTGTACTACGAGTCTCCCTCCCTTTCCAAGAAGCAGCACTCCATTCGGCAATCTGAGCGAATTCTTCTCCATTTTTTCCCCAGGGTGCGCAGTTCTATCCTCCTTGGGATTGAACTGACACCCTGTCACTGTTTGGGCTGCTGCGACCTACTTTGACATTGGCTGGCACCCTCGTAGGTCATGTTTCGAAGGCAACTCATCAAAGGTTCCAACGCCATTAACTGCGCTCAATTTGAAGTTCAGGACAATTCGCGGCGGCTTTATCTTCTTGATGCTATATTGCTGAGACAGTCAGAACCAGAGAATAGAGCCTCTGCTTCTAGTCCCACCCCGACCAGTGCCGGCTTCCAAAGTTCCTGCCAAAATTCAAGAGTCCTCCTGGGCCAACCTAGAAGATTTTGGCACTGGTTCTGCTAACAAAGGAGTTCGGGAGCGACCACAACAATTCTATCAATGACTGTCTGTCCTCTATTCTTGAGAGAGGATTGAATTGACTCCGGTGTTCATTGAAGCTCTTTGTCTTCTTCTTCCCCTTCCCGCTTGGCCGGCTAAAGGTCCCTCCCTGTGCAGAGGCAGTTTTGGTTGTAAGAGCTTAACCCCCACCCCAAGATCTCCCCTCCTGCGAGAGGTGTAGTGATATAAGATCTTTAGAAGGTTCAAGTGACACCGTCGCGGCGTGTGGGGAACCCACGCTTCCCGGCTCGCCCTCGTCTCCAAACGAGATCGATGTCTTCAAATCGATCGAGTAAGTGCTCTCACCTTGCTCTTTCTTTAGTGCTTTTCATTCAATCTTAGCTCTAGTCTCTGCTGGCCGGTGAGAGAGTGCCCGATCTCGCAAGTCCCGGACTTCCGAGTGACCACCGTGGGAGTGAGTGATTACCCGCCTTGGTCGCACACCCCACCTCCCACACATCCTCCTTACTGCCCATCCCCACCACCACACCCATCTTCATCCACAAGTTGATCCCAGTTCGCAGGCAGACCGGAGGTTCGTGGAAGCCGCGTCGTCTCCGAGCCTTCCCTGAACCATCTGGTGGCAAATCATATACCACTGGAAAGGTCTTCCAGAGAGCTTTCCAGGCGAGGTGGTTTCGTCGTCATCCGAGCACCGAGCTGATCGTGGCAGCAATTCTTCCTCGACTGCGCAAGGCCACTCAGGCAGCAAACCAGAGCCTCAGAAAACATTCGACCACGGCTTCTCCTTAGCGTATCTGGGCGTCAAACTCGGCTGGGAACATCCTCTACCAGTCTTCTTTCATCCCCAAGAAGCGGAGTGAAGTTTGGACCTTGGCATCAAGAGTTCTGAATTTTCTCCCTGAAGTGCGCCAGGTTGGTTCCCCTATTCCTGAACTGTACCACTCCCACCATTCTAGCCAGTTCGATCATCCCTGACATCAGCGGAGGTTGCCGTTAGTCCCGTATGAAAGAAGGTTCATCGACAATCGTATCAGTACTAGCCCCGCCTCTAACTGAGTTTGTGACAGTCCGAGGTGACTTCTTCTTCCAACAACACCACCCTGTGAGCAGCCAGAACCAGAACTGTCCGGCTCTATTCCAAATCCAGCACCGGCCAGAGACCTTCTCTGGGTGAATCAAGAAAATTCCGGCGTCTTCCTGGGTCAAGTGGGAGAGTTTTGGGACTGGTCTCAGGTCATTTGGAGTTCTGGAGTGTCCGTGGTAGTGCCCTCTTCATCTAACTGTCCAGTGGTTCCAGAAGCGGGCAGAATCGATACTGTCCGTCCGTTTAGTCTCTGTTCAGTTCTTTCCCCTCCCCTCGCTTGGCCGGCTGAAGGTCCCTCCCTGCATGGAGATAGTTTTGGCTGTAACCCCTTAATCCCCACCGCAAGAACCCCCTCCTACCTGAGGAGTAGTGTTGTATCCATTTTGTTTTCAAGTCAAGCTTCATCGACGCAGCGTGCCGGTGTGTGCCCACACTTCCCGGCTCGCCCACGTCTCCGATTAGGATCTGTGTCTTCACACCGATCAGGTGAGCATCTGGTTCCCCTCCTTACTGGTTTTCGCTTTGCTGGTTTAGTATCGTTTTAGTGCCGTCGATCGGTGAGGTGAGCGTCTGAACTCATACTCGATCAAATTGAGTGTCCACCACGGAGCGAGTTGAGAGAGGTATTCCATAACCCACGCCCTTAGCGTGTTGGCCGCCCACGGAGTTGGGAATCCCAGCCCCTTAGGGGTTCAACCCGAGCTAAGCCGTCCCCCGGAACGGTTGAGTTTCATCCAAACCCCGTGCATGAACAGTCTCTGCAATGTAAGTCCATGCATGTTTTACGCTGAGTCCGTGCACGTTTTAGTCAAGTCCATGCACGTTGAGCATTGTTAAACTCTAAGTCCGTGCTCTTTTTGACAAAGCCCGTGCATATGTCTTGAAATGCCAAGTCCGAGCACATTCGCTTGAAGTCCGTGCATGGTGAAGTCCGTGCATCTTTTTCTTGCAAGCAGAACACTAAGTCCGTGCATACTCTCCTTTATGTTAAACCCCGTGCATATTTTCCTTGGGTAGAACACAAGTCCATGCATGTCAAACCTCGTGCATATTTTCCTTTGGGAGAACACAAGTCTATGCATGTTAAACCCCGTGCAAGTTTCCTATAGTCCTTGCACCTTTTCACAAACCCCGTGGACATCAAACTCCATGCACTTTCTGCAAACAAGCCCTTTGCATACTCCGCCTGCCATCAAGTCCGTGCATTACCTTTGTCATCGCTTGATAAAGTCGGTGTATGCCCTGTAGCCTTGTTAGTGTATGTCCGAGCATACACTGTTACAACAGCCTTGCATGTCTGAGCACATGCCTTAGGCTCTCACCAGAAAGTCCGAGCATACACTTGCACCCGTGCATGGTTTGCTTGCCGATCATCAAAGTTGGAGCATACACTGTTGCAGAGTCAGTGTATGTCCTCTTGATGTCCGGGCACATAACAACCAAGTGCATATTTTCTAGTTAGGGCAGACACTATAGCTAAGCCAGCCAAGTCCGAGCAGATCTGTACTGAGACTGCCTTAGCTGCAGCAAGCCCGTACAGATCCATTTGCAACCAGTTCACTTGTACTCTAAACATACTCCGTGCATACCCCGTGCATCTTTTTCTGTCTAGTACACTCTTAACTAAACTAATGTTTGTTTCTGTGTTGACAGGTAATGTTTTGTGAAAAACAAGGGTGGCACATGATCCAAGATTGGATGCAGTGCCAAGATCACTACACGTGTAAAGTGAATGGCAAGATGCTGCGACGTGTGAAGGTTTTATGGAGGGATTTCATGGAAGACACACGCCCTTTTTGCTACTAGTATAGAAGAAAGCTTTCTCCTTCCTGGAGAAGAGTGATCGCGAACTACTTCCAGACAAGCAGAAGCCAACCTGTGCGATCCAGAGAAGAAGAAGAGAGAAGTGCAAAGGGAGAAGAAAAAGAGGATTAGAGAAGAGTTGGTCTGAAAGTGAATTGTAGAGAGATTGCGAGAAATTGTGAGGGAGAAGGGTCACTCAGTCTTCTGGTTCAGAACCAAAGCTGAGATTGCTCAGTGTTGAGCTACATTTCCCATTTGGGAGTCCTCTACAACCCGCACCGATGCCTTCCTCAACTCGGACTTCCTCGGCTCCATCTAGAAGAGGCATCTCATCTCCCACCCATCAAGAGGAGAGATATCGGGTCCAATGAAGATGAAGAGGAATTCCAGACCATCAAAGCACTATGGAGAGTGAACAAGTTACATCAACCAACAGAAAATGTGGAAGAAGAGAGAGATAAATGGAAATCTTATGTGATCGCATTAAGGCAATTGAGACCCAAAATGGCTCAGTAGATTGTAATCATGATTCTTTCTGAATGAATAAAAGATTCATCCTTAATTGAGCCCAAATGTATGCTGTTAATGATCAAAATTTTCAACTTCCGTATGCCTCTGCCCATATTTCCTGATATAGCGCCTTTTCTTGAGGCGTCAATCATTTAAACAACGCCCCTCTTAAGGGCGTCAATCACCATTAATTATTTTCTGAAAAAATGATCAATATTCCAATTTAACGCCCTTCAAACTGGCGTTGTTCCAATAACGCCCCTAAAACGGGCGTTGTTAACGTTCAATTTCAAAAAATGATTTTCTGTATTTCCACATATGACGCCCCTTAAGCCATCGTCAATTAAATTAAAATCATAATTGCAAACATCGTATCAATCACTCGGGCATTAACTCCTCTGACAACGGTTCAAGTTTCCAGATGCCTCTTAAATAACGCCCTTCTGACAGTCGTTATATAACAATTTGACGCCTTAGACATGGTCATCATTAAAACGAATAACGTCACTTTCAAGGGCGCTATTCAATTTCAAACGTTCGACTCTAAAAAGCCCTATCTTTCCCTCCTCTCTGTTCATTCTGTCAAACACTCTGTTCTCCCCTTCTTCTCCTTCGTCTTCTTCCTCTGCCAAACCCTAACTGAGCCGAAGCCCCAACCGATCGCCATGGCCGGCCCCCACAAAAGATTGAGGGTCACCGGGCCCGAGGTGATCGACCTCGGCGGCGACGAGGGAGTTAACATTGACGACCTCCTTGCGGTAGCCGAGGAGGGGGTTCCCGCGGCGGCACCGTCCGACGAGGAAGCGCCGGCCGGAGGCGGCACCGGCACCGGAGAGGAAGCGGAAGAGGGAGAAGAAGAGGAACAAAGAGAAGAAGGCGGAGAAGATGACGGCGAAGGAGAAGAAGGCGAAGAAGGCTGTGGTGGAGAAGGAACCACCGGAAGGGAGGAAGAAGATGACGGGGAAGGAGATGAGGACGACGGCGACGACGACGGTGAAGACACCCCCCCCTCTGGCAGCCCATGCGGGGTGGGGGTATTTCCCCCCCCACGGAGTAAGGTAGGTCCCCCATGCCCATCCCTTTCCTATTTTCTTGACTGTACTTTATTTTAGACATGAGATGTACTGGACCTTGTAGCAGTTTGTTTATTTAATTTATACATTATTATTTTGTTGTATATTGTGATATCTCTGCAGTTACTTTAGTTTCTTACACACCATCCTTTCTTCCCTTCCGAGTCTTCGGGCTCGTGGGAGGCGGGCCAAGATTCGAGTCGCTCCGGTTCCTTTCCGGTACTCGGATCCCGCGTCGCCACATGTAGACCGCTACTATTTGTTTGACTGGAGTCAATATTTTTAAGGCGGTTAGTGGTGCGGTTTATAGCTAGACCGCGTGCGTTCGTAAGCGGTCCATGTATAGACCATTTTGGTCAGATTGACTAGTGAGTCGGTTGTGAGTTGACTAGGTTTAGCGGCCTATAGTGTGACCGCTCCAGTCATTTCGCGGCCCTCCCTTCGACCGCCTAGTGTCCGTGTTTTCTGTGGCTGGTAAGCGGCCCTCTGCTCGACTGCTTATGTTGCCTAGCGGTCAACCATTAGACCACTTACCACCAGAGAGCTGTGTTTCCATGGTTTTGACTTCTAATTGTCTTGGCTTGACCCTTTTGGTTTGCCCCTTGTCCCATGAATGTCTTTTGATATCCTATGAGGGCTATGACCTTGTTAGAGGGTAGCCAGGAGTGCCTTATACTGCTTTAGTGTCGTTGTTGGGTCCTGGTCAACCCGGTGAGACCCAGTGGTTGACTCGTGAGCTCGTGACTATCTCGACTATTCTGAATAGGGCGAGACATGATCTTGGAGGCCTTGAGGTATTATTATACCTCGATTTACATGCCATATCAGTTGAAGGCTCTAGTATCCCCTCATGTTCCGTGTTTTGTGTTATACGGAATCATAAGTCCATGGTGCAGCCTGAGGGGGCTGAGAACTTGTGTTTTACCGTGGCTTCGGCTTAAGAATTAGACTTGATTGGTGACTTGTTACCACTCTTGTACGACGATCTTGACCCCGAGTCGTGAGACTCAAGGATCGTTGTGTCAGCAGGTCTAGTTGTCATCCTGAGTCTGATGGCAGTTTGGTGTGCTATCTTGTGTCTTGTGCTCGGTGCTTTATAGTACGTGGGACATTTCGTGCTAGCATGTCTGTACTCCAGCACTCATGTTTCGGAGTCTTTGTGTCTTGTGAGCCTCCACTAGTCATACCTTGACGACACTTTCCTGTGTGTCGACCCACCTGGGAGTGGTGGCGGGGCAGTTCTCGAGATACGATTTTTGGACTAGTTTCCGTGGGCTCCCATGCCTTGCAGTAGCGTCCTGCTGGGGGAGAAAACTAGCTAGAGGCCTGGCTCAAGGCATTGAGCTTGTGTGTGCACACGAATATTGAGCGATGCCTTCTCGAGCAGTTGTTGTCGACGGGTAAGGGTATTAGGAATCGAATTCCCCTCTTATCTGATGATACACTCTTCTTTTCCTGACCCTATCCCTTTTACGTAGACGCCAGGTGATCGGTTGAATAGGAGGTGCCTTTGACCGAGCCAGAGATAATCGTGGTGGACAATGCACCGACCATCATTGAATCATCGGCTCCCAAGGGCTCTTCCCGAGCCCAGGACAAGGGCAAGGGGATAGCTCAGGAAGAGGCTTCTGGGTGACGAGGGGCAAAGCGCAAGGATCCCGTGGAGAAGATGCTATGGGATTCCATGAAGGCACAGTCTGCCGAGAGGAAGCGGGCCAAGAAGGTCGGGGTCGTCCATTGGGTCGAAGGCATCACCGGTTTGGCTCTCCCCTCTATCGAGCTGGAAAGGGCTGAGCCTATTTGGCCGGCTCCCCCTTCCACTGGGCAAGAGGGGGACGGGGAGGCTGCGGAGGTCGTGGCTGAGGCAGGCGACTTTCGGGCGGTGTTGGCCGAGACTGGAGCGTCGGGCGAGGTCGGTGGGGTGCAAAGTGGAAGTGCTGGGACCAAGCTGGTCGAGGTCGAAGGGAGGCGGGATGGGGTGACGCAACCCTAGCCGACCGATGGGGGTCCCAAGGGAGTATCGCCCGGAAAGGGAGCCCCTGTTCTAGCTACTTTAAAAAGGGCTGACCCTCCTCTTGGTATCTAGGCCCCCCTATATTGGAGGTGTTGCAATGTAGCCTAGGGGGTAGCGCGAGGAGGATATAAGTAGTGTTCTCCATCTGCAGTCCTCTAGCTGATCATGGAGGGAGGTCTGCTCGTGGCCCAGATGGGGGCTACCATGGCCAACACGTACACTCGATTGGAGTCAGAGCGAACGACTCTTGTGTGGGCTGCTATTGCATCAAACAAGAAGATCGCTCGGCTCATAGCCAATCTCGAGGAGCTTCAGTGGGAGAGTGCCTTGTCTCGGGAGTAGGGGAGGTGGAGCGAGGCGGAGGCTCGGGCGTTGGCCGAGTAGTTGGTTTAGGTCTGCACTTCTCTTGAGCTGAAGATCAAGCTTTTGGAGTAGGACCGTGTGGCCCAGACCGAGCACGATGGTCAGTGGGAAATCGAGCGTGCTGAGTGGTGCGGACACCCGAGCCCATGAGCGGCCCGGTTCAGGGAGCCACCGGTACCACACACGGAGTACCACGCGAGCTACGACGGCATCCCTTTGGCTCGGAGACAGTCTGGAGACTCCCCCTTGAGCCGTCGTATTTATCATAATTATTGGGATTTTATTTGCATGCTATGTGTATTTATTTGGTTTTATTTGGAGTGCGAGGTGGATGGAGGGGCTGATGTGGCTGATGAGGTGGAGGGGTGGTCTAGAGAGAGAGAGGGGGTAGAGAGAGAAAATGGCGCAGGAGATAGAGAGGGTGGGGGTTGGGTATGGGTTTCTCACTCAAGGGCTTCTCACCCTTACACTTGGCTTCTCACTAAGGAAGACACTCAATTAGATTTCAGAAAATGCTCAAATATTCATTAACTTTCTCAATGGAGGTTGGGTCCCATTTATTGGTGCTCAACCTTTTACAGGACCAAACTGCCCATGACTTTACACTAAATGACCACTGATGTCCTAGAAAGCAAACCATGTGACAAATGACTCAAAACATAGGGAAATAACTATGGACCTAGGGACATGACTCAAATAAATGGAAAAATATAATGATATGACTCAAATAAAAATGGAAAAGACATCATATGACTCAAGAAATAGACTGTTAGACTAATTCGAGTACTTCCGGGGTGATGTGATGGGCCGTGGGTACTGGAATGACTGGTGATGTCCCCATCATACTCCCGAGGTGCGGAGAACTCGACTCCGTCAAGTAAGAGTCCTCCCTGCTCTGAGAGTGTTGCAGTAGGACCTCCCACAAGTCTTCCGAAGGAGGCTGATCCTTCCACCTAGCGAGGTAGCACTCATACACCTTGCTCCTGGTGGTGGTGACCTGTTCATCTAATATTCTCTCAATTTGCTCACGTCGGGCTCTCCGGGCTGTTGGTGTACTCATGGGGGTGGGTGCACTCTCAAGGGAGGAACTGGGCTCGAAATCTTCACTAGGTACCACCGTGGGACCCTTGTATGGCACAAGGTCTACCATATTGTAAGTGGGGCTCACTCCGTACTCCTCGGGGAGGTCTAACTCATAAGCGTGAGTGCCAATGTGCCTCAAAACCTTGAAGGGACCACCCCACGAGGCCTCAGTTTTGAGATGGCTCCTGGGGAGAGCCTCTCAATCCTCACCATCCTTGAATCACCCACTTGGACTTCTTGGTGGCACAGATGCGAGTCAGCCTGCCTCTTGTAAATTTCATTGCTTTTGTTGATGTGCTTGCAAAGATTATCGTGTAATTTTGTGAATGCTGACTCACTAGTGGATGATGGGGGTCCTGGACAACCAAAAGTGGACCTAGCATGCCTAGATTCCCTATGAAAGTTGAAGATTGGGGGGCCGGGATATCCAAATGTAACTCTATCATGCAAGGGTTTGACAAACGTCAGGGGACCCGGACATCCATGTATGTTCCTATCAGGCATGTGATGACTATTAGACTTGTCAAAGGTGGGAGGTCCTGGGCACCCACAAGTGAACCTATCATGCATACATTGGACCAATGCTGGGGGGCCAGGACACCCATAAGTGTACCCTTCATGCACAAGACTTATTGGGTGGGTGACTACGGATGGGGGAGGGCTGGCACATCTAAATGTGGACTAGTGATGCATCTGTCCTAATGTGTGTGCGGCACAAATGGGATGGCCTAACCTACTAACCATGCCGGAGGATGCGATATACCATGACACATGCATTCCTATCCCAGAGACGACTTCCATGTGCGGGGACATGGGATGGCTTTTGAGCTTCCACTCGTAGGGGTCAAAGGGGTCTAGGAAGGTGGACATTGTGGGGTGTGGCACATCCTCAACCTCTAGGTACATGCCGTCCATGGTCATGGCTTCCCTTAAGTGATCCGGGTCTTGGAAGAGGTGGTCTTGATCCAACATGGTGGGTAGGGGTAGAGAATAGTGGGTGGTTAGTATGACGAGTGGACAACTTGGGTATCCGAGTTCCCATGAGAAAGGGTCATAGGGTTCACAAAATGTATATCCTAGAGAGAAGCACTCCATGTCTTCTAGGCCCTCAAAAGGTGATGGATGGTCAACATTGTGATAGGAGGGGAAAGAAATAGGATGGGGCCACGATTCCCATTCGGTGGGGTCAAACGGATCACGAAAGGTATGGTCTGGGCTGGTATGTTCTTCCCCTATAGGTTCCCATATCACAAGTTCCTCATTATGAGGGGTTCCCCTAAGTGTAGGGGAGGACAGGGTGTCGACCTTGAAGGGATGGCTTGGCTTTTTACCCAAGACAAGAAATTCTAATTTGTGGATAAAGTCTAGTTCCTCGGGTGTCAGGAGGAGTAAAAGGAGGTCACTAGTGTAGTAACCCATAGTGCAGACTGAGGTGATGGACCTGACACATAAGTGAATGAGGTCAAGCCTCTTAGGTCGGTCAGTTCCCAGAGCCAACATGCTAGTCAGCTCAAGTTGCCATTCTAGGCCCTTGATAAGGTCATCCAAAGTCTTTACCTCATAGTAGGATTGGAATGTGGTGTGAAAGGAGTTGATGGGAACAACTTGGGAATGGTGCTCCTGAAGTGGGTAAAGTGTACTTGGGCTACCCAAGTTTGGACATTTCTTTAACCAATGGGCTAGAGATTCCCCTATGGTTATGTCACTTACTTTGGCAAAGGTGGGGAGAGTCAGAATTCTAGATCAATCCTTTTCTCGGGCTTGGATGTGGAGACACCTAGCTGCACCTAACTGTAGGTCAATGGGTGGGATGGGGATTTTTTGGCCCAACTTTTGACATTATGACTCATATTCTTCTTCCCAGACGAGGAAGGCCTCATACACTTCAATCACACTCTCAACCTCTTGGGGAGGGGAGGTTTCACTCACAATGGGCATGGTAGGTTGTTTCTTAGTGGGACATTGACTGGGGATGTGTCCCATCTCGTGGCACCTATAACCTTCTATCTTGCTAGCATCACCCAAGGTGGTTCCACTCATTTCTATCCCTATGGGGCTCTTTCATTTCTGAGAAAGGGTAAGGCTAGGGATGGTAATTGCTGGAGTGGAAGGGGGTGGGGCGTGGGCCCTACTTGATCTAGGTGCGGAACCCTTCATGGGAGGGGCTAGGTTGGCTTGTGGGGGCAAGAATTTCGGGTCAGATGGCCGAGGGGAAGCAAGTCTAGCAATCCTCTCAAGATCTCAGGCTATTTGGTATACCCAGGGGGAGGGTTGAGATGCATAGACCTTCCCAAGTTCGGCCTTTATATCCTCACAATTATTGATGGGCTCTTGCTGCCTAACACTTCTTAGACCTACAATGTGCCGCCACTCGTCCCCAGCTTGGCGCGAGAGCATACCCTTGGCAAAATTGACGTGCATAGGCCCAGACATGGTGAACCTCTCAAAGTGTCTATCTATGGAGCTCTCCCACTCTAGGTATGTACTAGGGCAAGATCCGTCAAACACAAAGGCCTCTAATGGGTCTAAGAGTGATGAATATGCTAGGTATGAGATAGCCATGAGGAGGTGGTGATGCATGGGTGATAAATGTAATGTGCCCTAGGACTAGACTTAGTAGAGACAAGTCTAAAATTTACTCTGATACCAATTTGACGTGACACCACCTTAGGGGTGACAGCCACTAGACCGATGCACCTCGGACCTAACAAAGCAAGCACAATTGCAACAACAAGAGACTAACGTCAGCAGATGCTCACACGGTGCGCACACTCAACCCGAGAGTGACTCGGGGATACCAAGTCGAGGGTGTGGGACGGGACCCTTGATGGTGGAGGGCCAGCAAGGCCAAGGTTAGCCTCCCCTTAGGTACGAGTGCCCGAATCAAAGGGAAGGGGGTTTTGTTTTGAAGAGGACTCGACAACGGTTCCAACGACTCCATCCATGCTTGATTCAAAGTTCAGGAGTGCTCGTGGAGGCCTCGACTTCCTTTTGGTGTGGTACCGTAGCAGACAGAACTAGAAAGTAGGGACCCTGTTTGTGGCTCTTCCCCAACTGGCACTGCCAACTTGAGAATTCCTCAAAAATTGGACGTCATCCTAATCCAGTTCTGAAGAGTTTGCCACTGGTCTCGTCGAAAACTGAGTTTGGGAGTGGTCACAGCGGTGCCGACAACAACCGCCTATCTCCTGTTCAAGAGCGCGGATAGAACTGGCATCCTTCGCTTAGTTCGCTTCTATTTCATTTTTCCCTCCCCGCCTGGCCGGCTGAGTGCCCCTCCCTACGTGGAGGTGCATTTTGGTTGTAATTTCACTCCCAACCCCTAGTCCAACTCCCTTGCAAGGGGCATAATGCATGTATTAGTAGGTCATCGACCGAAGCTTCTCCAACGCGGCGTGCGGGTAAGCCCACGCTTCCTCGCTCGCCCTCGTCTCTGACTGGGATCGGTGTCTTCACACTGATTAGGTGAGCCTCGGTTACCCTCCCTTGATGGTCTTTCCATGCTAGTTTAGTATTGCTGCTAGTGTCGTCGGGTGGTGAGTTGAGTGCTCATTCTTGAATTACTTATATTTGAGTGACCGCCGCGAGTGAGTTGTGAGAGAGCCATTACATCCCATGCCCTCGGTGTGCTGGCCGCCCATGAGAGTGGGCATCCCAAGACCCTTAGGGGTTCAACCACAAGCAAGACAAACCTTGGATCAGAAAGGTCCCACCTCGGACCCTTCCCACCATCGCCGAGTTGCCTACGAGCACTAGTGTGCTCTACGTGGGTGAGTCCGCTCGAGTGAAGTCATCAGTCCGTTGCATTGCTTGCTTTCTAGGTCCAAGGGGTCTTCGGTCTTGTGACTATCACCACCAAGGTGGTGTCACATCAAATTAGTATCAGAGTAAGTTCTAGACTTGTCTCTACTAAGTCTTGTCCTAAGGCCAATGCATTTATCCCCCTGTTCATCATGGGCACTTCCTACTTAGCCTACTCGCCACCCATGGACTTCATTCAAGATAGGGATATTATCTTTGACGGATCATGTTCTAGTGATTACCTTAGGTGGGAGGCTACCATAGAAAGGTACTTTGAAGAGACTTGGGTATATGGACCCGCGAGAGTCCTCAAGGCCAAGGGACGACTTCGGGGTCAAGCCAAGGAAAAGTGGCGGAACATAGAGGGCTTAAGGAGGGTTGAAAGCCAAGAACCTATTCACTCATGGGAAGAGATGAAGGTAGAACTTAGGAAGATGGTGCGCCCCTCTCTCCTCCTCTCTTCTTCCTCCTCTGATTCCAGGGCTTAGGCCCCTTCTATCATCTCTTCTATCCCCCTCCCTTCAATCACCGCTGCCACCGCCGCCGATCGTGCCGCCGATGTGCCGCCGTGTTCGTGTTTCTAAGGTGCTGTCCAAGTGCTAGTTTTGCTAGATAGAGGCTGAGCACGGGAATTTTCGTGCCCAGATCCCAGATCTGCTGAAGCTGATATTTTGAGGGTAGGTTCCCCACTCCATCCACGAACTCCACAAAAAAACCCAGCCCCAAAAGCCCCCGTTTTCTATTTTTTCCATTTTCTCCTTCCCACCCCTGGAATTCTGCCCACTGTGCAGATCTCAGTCTAGCAAGCCACCCCCGAAACCCTTAACCCCATCTAACCTCCACCAAATGACTTGAAATTTTAACTGGAGGTTTTGTCCACCACAAACCACATCTTATATGTTTTTCAATAATTTAGGAATTTTTTAACCCATCTTAAAAATTCCTGCAATCTCCCATTTTCAGTCTGTCCCTAGTTTTCTAGACCCGACCCCATCCACTATAAATTCCACCAAAAATTGAGACTAACTTACATGTCCACAAAAAAAATACCCTCTTCTTCCTTACTCCAATATCTAAAACTTTCATGAAGACCACTCCACCCAGATCCACCCTTAACCACCTGGTCAACCTCTGTTCTCAGGAAACCCTACTTTCTATCCTGACAACCCCCACCCAGTAGAACAGTAGCTTCTAAAATCTGTCACGGCCAGCACTGAAGATTCAAAATTATTTCTCCCATCTGGGGACGAAGTAATTTGAAAGGGCTTTCCAACGCCACCGGTCTCGCATCGATCTGACATCGGCACTGGTCACATCAGCATTTCTCGCCGGGTCGCGTGCTGTCAAATAGCAGATTTGGTTCGTGGACGGCATCCGATGAACATTCCCGGAGCGATCGCCTCGCCTTCTGCGAGGCCGACCAGCACACCGCCGCCCCCGGGACTGCCCAGCCTGGGGCCATCGACACTGCAGCAACCTTCCGGCTTCTTCGGACCGCCAGTCAGGATGTGGGCCCCACGAGTGCTCGTGCCAACCTTGTCAAAGCGGCCCTGAGTGTTGCCCGTCAACCCATTCGCGTCACTCCCGGATTCCGTGTGTAGCCCGTTACCTCCCTGCGTGTAGTGGGCAGAAATAGATATTTCTATAATAATTGTTATTTGATGTACCAGGAGTACGAGTTCGGCCGGGATCATCTTCTCCACGCCCGGCGCGTGGAGGTACACCCGCATCCTCTTTAGCTAGTTAATTACTTTTCTAGTATAGTTCTTGACGCCGGGTCGGGCACTCTCTCTTCCTCACCAGCGGATATGCTTCGCGGATATTAAAAGAACAGTAATGAGGGCAGCAAGGGTCGGAGCTTACCAGACCAGCGTGAAGACGCCGATCCCGATCAGAGACGACGGGCAAGCGGGGAAGTGTGGTCCCCGCACACTGCACCGATGGAGGTTCCAAACCTGCCCAACAGAGTACAATCACTACACCTCGCACAGGAGGGTGGACTTGGGGTGGGTAAGTTGATTACAAACAAACACTACCTCCTCACAGGGAGGGGAGGTCAGCCGTCCAGGCGGGGAGGGGAAGAAAATGGGACAAGACCGTCGCGATCGCCGGCGTCGATTCTACCTTCAGTCTGAAACAGTAGATAGGCAGTCGATGCCAGAATTGTTGCGGCCACCCAAGATATCCGATCGAGCTGAAACTAGTGCTGAATGTCTCCCACTTGACGGGAGAAGCTTCTGGAATTTTCGTGGGTTCGGATGACGTCGCCTCTGGTCTAGACCGGGCCTAGAACAGGCAGCACCATTCTGGCTCTGGTAGCTCCCAGGATTTTTCTTCAGGAAGAAGATGGTGCCCCGATTGCTCCCAGAGTCAGAATGAGGTGAGACCAGAGCTGGAGTCTTCGTGGTTCAGTCTTTTTTCCTACAGAGCAGACGGAGTTGTCCAAGGTTTCCGGGGTTGCTCGTGGTGGACAAATTAGGGAGGGTGGTCGGAGGGGACTCTTGAACACTGACCTGGCGCGCCGGCAGAATAAAATTCGTAACTTCCTCCTCTAGGATCCAAATGAGGCTCTATTTTCGGATGATGAAAGATGACTTGGGGAAGAAGAATGTTGTAGAAGAACTCCGAGGCTGATTCCACCAGGGTTCATCGTGGTAGAGTTCTGCAGTAAGTTCAGGTAGCAGTTCTGCGCAGTCGTGGAGATCAGACACTGGGAGCAGCTCCGACCTCGGATTGGGACGAAACCACCTCACCTTCGAAGAGGATAGGGAGACCTTTCTAGCAATGGGTAGTTACACACCAGAGGATGCTGTTGAGTCCGGTGCAGCTTCTGCAATCAGGGGCTCTTCTGCTGCCTGCGCATGGAGCCAAGCTGAAAGTAGAAGGGGTGTTGGGAGGTGGAGTTGGGAGATGGCTGTTTGCTAGGGAGAGGGGGAGGACGTGGATGACTCCCTCTAGGGGCTGTGGGAGAGGGGAGAAGGTGGAGGAATGGCAGGGGGAGGGCTAGGGATGAGTGGGGGCGGCCTAGGCCTCTTGGTGGGATGGGGAGTCCACTTGTGGTGGTGGAGGATGGGGGCGCCAATGGGCCTAGGGGGAAGGGAGGTTCTCCCCTTGGTTGTCCCACCTAGCCGTCCATCACTCCCAACGGAAAACAGACCATAACGCACTTGCCCAGGTGCGCTATGATACATAACGGACCAAACCTGGTGCGTTATGTCACGAACTGAAGCAAACCATAACGCACTCCTCAAGGAGCGTTATGGCACTTAACGGACCTCCCCAGGTGCGTCAAGCGGAGGGTGAGGGCGTTAAGCATAACGCACCTCCCCTAGGGCGCTATGGTGATATAACGGATCTTCCGAAGCCCGTTATACGGAGTTGTGATTTCAACTATTTTCTTTCAAGTTTTGGTTTCCGGTGCATATGGTCCATAAACCGAAAAAAAAAGATAATGTTAGTGCCATGTGGGACCATGTAATCCCATTTACACCATCTTACAATCAAATAAACAACTGGCAAATGTTCATAAACCAAAACAAGAGAATGTTAGTGCCTTGTGGGACCATGTAATCCCATTTACACTATTTTATAATCAAATAAACAACTGAGAAACGTTGTAAAATAAAACAGCTACAGACTTTTACAGTGTTTTATGATGAAAAAAGCAAGCCCTAAGTGGCATCTCACAAATGGTCAACCTGGTGCTATCAATTTTTAAAGTTGGGTGACTACCAGAAATGGACATGAGGACAGGGACAGAACAGGAAAACATCAATGACTATGTAGAATACCAGAATAACAGTGATGGGAACAGAAACCATTGGTCAATGTACTTAAAATCACCATAACCATAGCAAATTTTTAGCCTGTCAAAATCTACAACAGTTCCTCAGTCAGCCTGTAGAAGATTCTTCCATCGTATTTAAAGGCTGAAAAGGGGCGTACTCTTAGAATTGTTAAGATCATATCTCATCATATATGTTTTTAAGAAGCATCATATAAACTAGGCTCATTCAACATCAAAGAAAAGAGATAAAATTAATGGAGGATGGTCAAAGATGGAAGCACAGATTTGCATATAAACAATCTTCCAAATCAGGAAGTAGTTTCATATGACCCATGTTTGTTTGACGATTCCTATAACAAAGTGTTCTTAAACAACCTTGTGCTTAAGATATGTCACAAGGTTCACATTCTCAGTTCAAGGCATAAAAAATACTACACTCTCAAAAAAAACACTTAAGAGAAGGCACAGAAAATACTATCTACCTAACTCCGGATGTAAGTTTCTCATGCAAGACAAAAAGATGAAATATCCATTCTTGTAATAGAAGACACAGAAATGATAGCCTCAAAGGAAAAGGCGATTCCAATTTTTCAACAACTGTAGTTATATAGAATTATTTAAGGTTGTCAAGTAGAGTAAGATATTATCCACCTTCCAAATATAAAATTGACTTTTTAATTTTCTCCTTCCCTTATTGTACTTACAGAACCCAGCGGTAATTGCAGGCCCTCGAGGCTTGATTAAGCTTCCCAATAACAAACCTTTTTCTATAGGTGTGGTGAAAGAGGAAGGTATGTCTATGAAAGTTCTACACTATGTTCTTACCATTTTTTCTATTTATATTGTTAACTTTACATGAATTTTTTGGAAGGTATTGAAGTCACATTTCCTAGCTTAAAAGAGATAATATCACAAGTCCAGGGAAAATAAAAAATAAAAATAAAAATCTCTTTTAAATAAGAGAAAAAAAAGAATAAAAAACCCAGCACAGGATAATAGCCTATCCACAAATATGGTAGACAAATGCAGAAACATCTAATTGGTGCTTCCTATTACATCACAAATCTTTTCTAATTACGTAGCTCTATGACAAGTTTGACATGATGTTCAACTCTAAGCTGCTCCATTGCCAATTCTACGTAAAGGAAATGTGCCAGAATCGATGGTGCCGGTGGAGGGGAGCGCATCGGTATTGACAACATAGGATTAGCTTCCCTTTGCGTGTTTGTTTGGGCCGAGTCGGTCTGTGGAATTCAGACTGGCTCTGGGAGTTAATTCTAACCCTCATCTCATTCTGGCCCTGCGAAATCCCCATGAGAGGTATCAGGAAAGCCTTTGGGCCACTGACCGACCAATTCTGGGGCTAGCCGTGCTCTTAATTCGGTCACTCAGGTTTCCCACTAACATGGCCTTCGGCACTGTGATCTTGTGCTATCAGGCCGGCTTCATTCATATTCGTGGCATCCTCAGTGAGTGGGTCACTAACGGGAGTATTCCCGCCCTGGTTGGGTAGCTCTCCAGCCATTCATGGGCCTATCTGGCAAGCAGATACCTTTGAGTTAGGTTCACTAGGTTTTTTGCTAACATATCCTTCGGCTCCCTATTCTGAGGAACCAGGGACGCCTCTTCACCTTGGTAGGGTTTCTTATCAGGTGGTGGACCACTAGGTGTATTCTCGTCCTGTTCAAACGAAGGGTGGGGTTTGTTCGGCGTAATCAAATCGATGTCGATTTATTGGACAGGCCGTGCGACACTGTCAGTTTGTTGTAGTCTTCTTGTGAACATCACGAGGTGATGAGTTGTAGATTCCTTGATGCTCTTGTCAGGTGACCTGAGGATTTAGCAATCCGAAAGGACCCCTCTTTGTTGAATTTCTTTGACTTTTGCTCTTTGGCAGGCTGCATCCTTTGGTCATTCAGGTGTGATTGCCATCTGATTATATTTCGGGTGCCAACAGGTATAGCTAAGTATAACCCCATTTTGCATAATTCTCTTCTTAGTGCTTCAACTTCACCCGTCCTCCGACACCCACTCCTCCACCTTTGTTGCCGGCACCCACCACCCACCGGGAGGATAAGGGCCAACCCACTCATGTTTCTCCTCAGGCATCCCGTTCTCTCAGGTCAACTAGGAAAATGGGCTCTCCTATTAATGGAGTATGATATTACCTACGTCCCTAGAAAAGTAATCAAGGGGCAGGGCATGGCTGAATTCTTAGTAGCCCATCCAGTACCAGACGATTCTCCCTTCAATGCGGAGCTCCCGGATGAGGAGTCTCTTGCTCTTCAACCATAACAACCGGTCAAATAGAGCGGAGATGTCTTGCATTACTGGCAGCAAGACGCCCTTGCAATCAGCTTACCTTACTGGGAGCTATACTTTGATGGCACTTCCCGAGGTACTACTCAGAGCAACTTCAGCTCAGGCGTCATGGTAGGTGTTGGAATCATCTTCCTGACTCCTCAGGGCAGAGTTCTGTACGACTCAGGTGCCCTCATAAAGGCTCTAACCAACAATGAAGCCGAATACGAAGCTCTGATCATCGGCCTCCAGATGGCTCTTGACGTGGGCGTCAAATGCCTCAAGGCCTACGGGGACTCTCAGCTGATAGTTCGATAGGTCCTCAGCATTTATGACGTGCGGAAGTCAGAGTTGGTTCCATACCACGCCGCCGTTACCCGGCTGACCCAGAAGTTCTATCTCTTTGAAATAGATCATGTCCCTAGATGCAGCAATGCCCAGGCTGACACCCTGGCAAAATTGGCTACGGCCATTAAGCTACCTCCTGAGGGTGAAGTCGACATCACAATCAAACACAGAAGACTAATGTCGGGCTCACTCGAAGGCAACTCCGATCTCACTATCTACGAGGTCCAAGACCTCGACCGGGACACTCTTCCAGACGAAGAAGATTGGCGTGAGCCCATCATCAAATTCAAGACGGGGTGGCTCCCTCCTAATCGGGCTCAAAGGGTCTAGCTGCTTCGCCAGGTAACATCATATGAGTTGATCGGCGACTTCTTGTACCAACTTATCCATGAGAAGGACAAGTCTATTCTCCTAAGATGTGTCTCCTCAGCCGACGCTCGAGCTATTATGTGCGAGGTTCACTCTGGGTTGTGTGGCGCACATCAGGCCGGAGACAGAATGAAGCATAACATTAAGCCCAAGGGCTTCTATTGGCCTACTATGTACATGGACTACATTCTGTTGTGCACCCCTAGTTTTGATGATGATTTTGATGATGACAAGCCATAAGTCATTGAAGTGTGATTTTCATCTAACAACCTAAACTTCTCATTACTCCACATGCTTAAGGTGAAATTGCAGGAACATTAATCAATTTACAAGAAATTCGATTTGCCGGTTCACGATCAGCCGGCTGGTCTGTTCGAGCAATGTGCCCCTTGGCGCCCGCATCACCAGCGAGGGCATCAGGTATTCGAACATCGAACCCGACCACGAGATCAGCGCCGCCCCATTGGCGATGCTGGTCACGGCCCGGCCAAGGCGGAACCAGTGCCGCGCCGGCGCGTCGCCCTTGGCGATTCCGCCAACCGGGTAAGGTCCACCGACAGCCTGAGCTATTTCCATAGCTTGATGGCTAAGCTGGTGCAGACGCTTGTTGAGGTCATCGACAGACGAAAGCGCCCGAACGAGGGTAGGGGCGGCTTGAACTTGGGTGGAACCTGCCAAGCTACCGATAGCCGCGCCGGCCGGCATCGTTTCGCGGTAGGTGGCCTTCTCTTGCATCGCTTGAGCTTCAAACATTCTTTTCTCCGTTGGGTTGGTACGCACTTGCAAAAATTCGCAGTTGTGGCTTATATGGAAACGCGATTTTTCATGATCGCGCGTCCGATGATTTCTGGGATTTGCGGGATGACCGCGTTTCCGAGAGCGGAAGTTCTGTCCACCCGATCGGGTATCGCATCATCCATTCGAACACGCTCGAGTTCGGGCTGAGCTCGAATGGCGACAAGGTGCGATTGATCGATGACGAGGGCGTCACGCTGGATGAGATCACCTTCGGCAAGCAGGTGCCGAATCTCTCCATCTCCCGGGTGGCGGATGGAAGCTGGGCGCTCACGTCGCCGAGCATCAATGGCGCGAACCATGCGGCGCTCACGCTCGGCAACCTCCCGCTCTCGCGCGGCCATCGGCTCAAGAAACTCCCGAACTTGCTTCATCGTCGGCGGGAAGTCGTACAGGCTCGGCAAGCCGGTCAACGGATCAACGGCCTTGGCTAGGTGGTGAGGCTGATAAATCGAGAAGATCGCCACCAGTCCCGCCGCGTACACTCGCGGGTCCGCCGCCGTGATCGATGGATAAAATCCGATCAGACGTTCCGCCGCTTCTTGCGGCAGCAGCGGAGTTTCGGAGCATTTGTCGGACATCGTTGGTTTCCTGCTGTTTGCGCTGAAATTCGGTAAGGGGCTTGGCAAAGCCGCTGCGCGGCCCGGCGCGCGCTGCAATGATCTTCGGCCCGTCTCGCTGCACCCAGCCCTGCCAAGCCTGATGCCAGTTACGCTTGACCGCGTTCGGCCCGCTTGCCGACAAGGCCCAGGATTTGAACCGTTCGGCCAAGTCGCCGGTTTCCGCCTCGGTCAAACCTTTCGAGAGCGCATAGGCCAAATCCGGCCCGGTTAGCTGCCAATCGTCGGGCAAACGCGTCCCGCGCGAATTGTTTTTTTGGATGGTTTGGTTCGGTTTGAACCATATTCATCTCCCCTTTTAGAAATTAGATTGGATTCAAACAAGAGTAGAGAAAGGTAGGATAGAAAAATTTCTACCAAATAAAGTAAATATTAAAAATATAACAAAAAATATTGTAACTTGTAAGAATAAGTTTCATAATATTTTTACATAAAAATTAATAACTTCAGTTATAACAAAATGAAAGGTGATTTCTGTTGGATCTCCGAACGAGGAATAATCCCATATCGAAAAACACATATGAATTTATAGTCTCGGGCCCTTTCAACCTTAGCACTTAGGTTCTAAAGTTTATAAGATGGTGTCAAAATAAGACAATGTCTAATATGATATTTATGCCATCTCATTTTTAATATATTTTTATGACATTTTGAATTAGTATTTATCTATACTCCGACGCCGGGTAACGTACCGCTCGTTTCTGAAACGGGCCCTAAGAATTTAACGAATTTTTTTCGCCGATTCGTTGTTTTTCCGGTTCCTTTGTATCTGGTTCGCTGTTTTTCCGCTGAGTCCGAAGCCGCGCGTCATGTGTAAAAGACGGGATCGAAGCTAGGGTTTTTCTCCTACCGTGGTGGCCATTTCCCCCGCTCCGGAAGCTTCCAGAGCAGCTGAAGCGGGGGCAGCCATGGCCATGGGGTTAGATCTCCCTCCGATACCCGCTCATTCTTCTCCCGGAATTATCTCCCTACTCTTGTGTGTACCTTGTCTATGCAAAGCGAGGAGGGGAAGCGGGTACTGCATCTGCGTGCTGGAGTTGTGCTTCAGGTTCAGCGGCGATCTGTGTGGTGGGAACGACGACAGGGGCTTCGTGAGTAGACGGCGGGGCGGTGCAGGGGCGAGGGGGGCGCGGCTACTGCATCTGCGTGCTGGGGTTTTGCTTCCGGTTCAGCGCGATCAGCGCGGCGGTAACAACGACATGGGTTCATGAGCAGGTGCGAGGAGGGGACGACGGGGGCGCTGTAGGGGGAGGTGGTGCAGCGACTATAGCTGCACCGGTACTTGGAGAACCAGATGAGGCGAAGAAATTGCACTCAAACGAAAAAACACTTGAATCGGCGACAATATTAACCCGAAATATCAGGTCGATTTACCTCTCCAACCCCGATTTCCTCTTCCCAAATTTTGCACCCTTCCCTCCCCCCTACTCTGTTTCCTTCTCCACCATAGACTCCGACCATTATTCAACGTTCCTTCTTCCTCTTAGAGTCCACCTTGATGTTTTCTACTCCTATATAAGGTGCCCTTGACTCCATCCTCCTCCTCGTCTTTGTATCTTTTAACACTGGTGGAAGGTAAGTCACTTTTTAAATTTTCCTTTTATTTTCTTCCTAGGGAAATACCTCAAGGACACGTATCACCATTGTTTGTTAAAAATATAGAGAAGAAAGGGAGCAATTTTTATGTAGCAGAAATTATGATGTCAGAGGGAGCAGTTTTACCGTAGCAGAAGTCACGTTGTCAGTTTTACGATAGCAGAAATTTTCCTGGTGGAAGGCAAGTTGCTCTTTTATTTTTTCTTTTTGTACATTTTATTATGTATTCTTGTCTACGTTTCGATCTCCATGCTTCTGTACTTCTACCTTCTCTTTATTTCGTGTCATCGTCTGATTTCATATATGGATCATGTGTATCGTAGCATACCGTGACAATGGTTAGTCCTCGCTGACATAATTTGATCCCGCAATACGGCAAATTATATTGCATGCCACTGAAATCAAAATTTATGAAATCCATGTAGAAATTTATTTGTATACATGCCCTTGCCATGTGAATTTGTGTGTGATTACACATTTATGGTTGATCTCTTTCTTGAAAATGTGCAAACAACATTCGTACACGACGGCAAGACCTTTACATTGTTTGCCTTCTAATTCTTATGGATGGTGATTTTGATGGTAACGGAGCAAACAGTGTTAGAAGTACTAATCAAAGCGATAAAAAAGGTTGGAAGATGTAGACAGTGGACATTCTTCCCCCTCTTTCCCTAGTCCTCTCCCAACCCAATTTTCATGTATGGGAAGGGGCCTCTACGAAGGGGGCAGGGGCTACCTACCCGTTTGGCAAGAGGAGCATGTGCCTTGTCCTCCCATTTAAAGAGGGGAAATGAGAGGGCAGGGGCTACCTACACCTACATATAACAAAGCTGGTTGTATGCAAGCAGAACAAGTATGATGCCTTTTGTCTTGTTGATGTAATGTGGATACATTTCAGAGAAGTAATGGAGATGTCTGAGTTGAAACAATATCCGTTTAAGGGAAGAATTGTGAACTTGTGACAGTCAATTGAACCCAGTGGAAAGTGCCAAGCCATGTAGGATGAAGTTTGTTTGAGATGACATAATATATATATTGAATAAAAAGACTTTCAAAATAGATATATTGAGTAGGGAGAACTTAGATATTTCTTCAGTTGTCTACCAGTTATCTTTTAGCTTGGGAATAGTACAGTTCGTCATATCTTAATTGGAGAAGAGGTTCCAATGTATGATGTTGTGGAGATGAAGAGCAAATATTGCCTTTCTGACTCCTCACTTTCTTAAATTGTTTGGCGCCTAAGAAGTTGACTAGGACTCTACATTTAAAAGCTTACTTAGTTATCTGGGTAGATTCAAGTATTTCTAGATTAGTGTTTCTTGTTTTGATTTATGCGACACCATATGATTTGCTCAATTGTTGGAGGGCCAGAGTTCTCTTTCGAATTTGTTGTGTTAGACTAATTTCGATTGTGGATCTCAATTGTTTCATCTGAATCAATGATCCATTAGAAATACTCTTCGATTAACATATGTGTTTAAGAATATATAAAGAGACTTAAGTGTATCAAGGATGGTCATACATTTAGTAAATCAAGCATGTCAAATTGCAACATTACTCCTTAGGTAACCATGAATCATGTTTTAATTTTTAAATTTTTATTATCAAAAACAAATTTTTGAAAAATAAATTCACGCACGAAACGCGTTCCTTTGACTAGTATAAACAATGAGAAATAGGTCTGTTAGCATTGGAAAATAAACACATAGGAATACAAAATATCATCTTAGGGTGAAAAATATCTACCTAAATAAGAAGATTATAATAATATTAAAATTATTATAATTAATGATTAAATATCATATATATCAATGTTATTAAATTAGAGTTTAGAAAGTGCCTGTAAATGAACAAAATACCTCCCGTGAAAGTTTAGAGTTGATACGAACATTGAGTTAATTGCGCACTTCTCGGTGAGGGCTTTACTATCTCCAAGTCGAGGGAACCTTGGCACGTCATCGGAGGAAGATGACGTCGGCACAGCAGAGCGGGGAGAGGAGGGGGAAGGCCTCCGATCTCACGAAGTCTCGAAAGAGAAAAAGATTCGCCGACGATTTCAATGCAGATCTGGATCTAGGTAGGTGTGTCCTCGCGCCCCCCCCCACCCCCCCACACTTCCTTTGATGTTTATTTAGTTATTAGGTTAGGCTCGACAAAATCCGTCAACAAGATGTGTCGAGTTTTTGTCGAAAACACTCGAACACATAAAGTCAATAAATAATCATTCTGAACTTGAATTATAACAGCTAAACTATAGCTAAACTAATAATTAAATCACAATTTTCTAAATTTTATTTTCAACGATTAAGATTAATTAGTCGATGGTCGTGCGATCGCGATTGACGAACGCTGCGAGCTCGCGCTGTGAATATCCGTTGTCATATGCAACCGACACGAAGTCTTTGCGGGCCGTGGTCTCGCTTCGTGCCTGGCTGTCGCCGGTCATTGCCGCCACGGTCACGCCATGCACATCGCAGATGGCCCTTGCAAGGGCCGCCAGGGCGTCCTGGCGGGCGTTTCCTAGTATGGGGGCGGGTAGGGTAGCGGGGGCGTTCATGCTGCCCCCCTGTGGGCGCGATTTGGGCTCCTGCGCTGCATGTCCTCGAACGCTTCTCGGTCGACGGTACCGAGTTGGCGAAATTTTGCCACCTGCTCGGACGGCGCCGGCTTGCGTTGCTTGGCGCTCGCGGCCATCGTTTGCCGCATCTCGGCGATTTCCTCGTCCGTCATCGGGTCGATGCCGCCGTACCTGACGAACGGCGGCATCGTGGTTCCGTCGCGGGCGTGGATGGGGAACCCGGACCCGGATACGTACGTGTCGTGGGATGACTTCGCGAAGCAGGCGTTCTGGGAGTACCAGCTCGGTGAGGTGTTCATCCTGTGTCTCGCTCGCGATTTTGCGGGGTGGCCGGCCAGGTTCCGGGTGGTGCCGTCCGCGTTTGTGAGCGTCGACCCTGACGGGTATCGGATCGGTCAGTACCTTGTGCCGTCCGGGGACATGCTGCATGTGCGGTACGCGCGGCAGCCTGGCACTCGTAGGGGTGTGGGGCCGCTTGAGGCGGGCGGGGCGAGGTTGACGGCTGCGGCGACGATTTCGCGGTACACGTCGGGGTTGGTGGAGTCGGGGGTCGCGCCGCCGTACTACATCAAGACCGAGAAGCCGTTGACGAAGGATCAGGCGGTCGGTGTCCTTGACGGGTACCTGACGACTCGTGCGGATCGTCCGGGGCAGCCGGCTGTCATGTCGGGCGGGGCGAGCTTGGATGCGCCGCCGACGAAGTCGGCGAAGGAGATGGCTCTCGTTGAGTTGTCTCAGTTCACGGAGTCGCGGATCGCGATCTTGTGCGGCGTGCCGCCGTTCCTGGTGGGGTTGCCGTCTGGTGGGGATTCGATGACGTACAGCAACGTGTCGCAGTTGTTCGATTTCCACGAGCGGGCGTCGCTGGGTCCGAAGGTTGGGGCGGTGGCGGCGGCGATCTCGCGGTGGGCTCTTCCGCGGGGGACAGTGTTCGACCTGAACCGGGATGCGTATACGCGCCCGCAGGCGACGGACCGCGCGAGCTACTACAAGACCCTGTTCGACATGAAGGCGATCACAGCAGATGAGATCCGGACGATGGAGCGGATGAACGGCGATATCGCGCCTCTGGCGCTCACGGGGCCCCCATTACCTCTGGCACTGGAGCCGATGATGTGGTCGAGCTGTCAGCGGTGAGGACTGCGTCTCCTTGCGTAAGCTGCTGCTTGCTGCGTTGTCGTTTTGTTTCCTCGATATCTGTTGTTGTGGTAGCCGTGTCTTCTATCTTGAGACGTAAACGACCTTGCCCTGCCTCGAAGGTGTTGGACTTATGTTCACTCACGTCGTGCTTAGCCTAGAGCGTGTCCTTGTGATTGTAGTCTAACTGTGTTCCTCTGAGCTGTGTTCCTGTCAGCTTTCCCTTGCGATTTCCTCCTATCCTTCTGTCTAAATTTCGAGGATGAAATTTCTTTTAGGAGGGAGAGACTGTAAGACCCGTGTCTTAGCGAATCCTTAGTGGTTCAGATCTAGGTTTTATTCCATGAATTTTGGCAATTTTTATAGATTTTTAGGCCTTGGTTAGGCATTTAAATGATTTAGTTAAAGATTTATTAAAATTAAATAGGCATAATTATAATTTTAATTCTTTGAGGGGTTAAAATGTAATTGAGGGAATTTTTACAAAAAAATAAGATGCACCTTCTTTTGACGGACTTCAAAAAATAGGTTTTTATGTGGATGAAGGAGGATATAAATACACCACAGGAGAATTTACAGATGTAAAAAAAGCTATTATTTATAAAGATGAGATGCGTGAAAGAGGCTTCAAAGAAGCATTTGTTATAACAACAAAAACATTGAACTTTCTTGTTCTGAACATTAGGAAATTTTCTAGTATGCATCCTATCAACATTCATTTCATCCTTTTTCTTTAGGAAACAATCATGCATAAAGTGACCATGCTTTCCACAATAGAAGCAGTTAACATTATTTTGTTTTAAAGCATGGTGATTGACATTTGAGTTTTTGGCATGCACTGTTGAGATTCTTTTTCTAAAACTTAATTTTCTATTTTTAAGTTTTCTTTTGTTCTTGCATTTTTTGGTTTTCAGGCTATTTCACTTTAGATGTGGTGGCTACATTTGATCCTGTTACCAATGATGTCATGAGCTTATTTTTAAAAGCCTTCTTATTAACACTATTGTAGCCCAGCCCTTCCTTCCTGAAATTTACCTTTGTTCCTAAAAGTCTGTCCAGATTTTCTTGCCCATCAACAAATTTTGACAAAGATTCGTTAAGATCATCAACTTCTTGTTGAAGAGATATGATAGTAAGCTCATAATTAGCCATCTCTTCTTCGTATTCAGTAATTTTCAATTTTAATGCCTCATTTGTAGATTTGAAATCATCATTTTCATGTTGTAAATTATTTAGTTTTTCATATTCATTCATGCAAATAGATTTCTTTTCAAAAATAAGAAGTCTCTGCAAAACTGTTCAACCCATGGGTTTGACCCAAGGGGGTTGATTATGCTCTATTTATGTTTCCTCGACTACCCTCTGATTATCTGGAATCTAAAACTATGTCATTAATGAACTATGAAACTAATGAATATATTGTTATGCTGTCGAAATACTTCCATAGCACAATAATATTTTTTGTTCTTTCATTGACCTCTTTTCCAAATATTTGGTACGTTCATGCCTTGCTTATTATCATCTCAATTGTATTATTAGACTTTACTTTATTGGCAGACTTTATTGTTATTTCTCATGGAAGTAGCTTGATTTATAACTTGAAAATGCAAGAGCGGACACGAATGGTGTGTAAGGGCTCCAATCTAGCCCTCTCGATAGATGGCCAAAAATATACTATTAATCATGGGATATAATGATTACTGGCGTCGCATTACACTGGGAGTATTTTTTATAAACAGCTGAAATCCACGAGGCTATCTCATGACATTATACATGCTTGCTTGGTACATCCTTGTTACATGACTTTCTTGTACATAGCCTTTTCATGGTTATGAAATGTACATTCTCGTTAAATGAAAAGTGCAATCTTATGATTGAAAGGCCAAATTATACTCTTGCTAGATCATGATCATATATTCTTGTGATATCCTGTCCTTCCATTCATATCTTGTTACTTGTTATTACTATGGTTTTATCGCATGTTTTATCACATTCTCATTATCTTAGCTGTTAAAGCTAAAATATTAATCATGTAAACTTGTCTTTATGTTGACACAAAGATACTTACTGGGCGAGTGTGGTCATTTCTTACTTTTTCAATCTTTTCAGGAAGTTCTAGTGGCTCAAAGTCAGGTTACTTAAGTGGTGGTTTCGAGAGTGATTAAAGCTCAAGAGAGAAGCCATAGATAGTTAGAATGTCTTGAGTCATTTATTGTAATTTAGAGTCCTTCACTATAATAGCCGGTGAAGTTGATCATGTCATTGTAATTTTGTATTTTGTTGAGTCTAGAGAGTCATATTGTTGAAAGAATCATTGTCAAGTTGTAAACTTTGATTATTGATTAATAAAGTTGAAGGTTTTGTCATATGGTATTTGCGTACAATGTTATGATGTTGTATGTTAAGCTCTGATTGTCTTGCTAGCTCGAGACTTACTTTGCCAACTATTCATGTTCCCAAGCTATTTTCACTGTATATATCTCGTGGTGTGATAGAACCACCCAGTCGGTTGACCGACCAGGGTGTTGGTCGACCAACCTGTCCCAATGTTGGTCGACCGACCAGCACTGCTGGTTAACAGATTGGGGCTTGTTTGGCCCGGTTGACCACCAAAAATAGGTTTTCGCCCCATTTGTCTTGGTGTCGAATACACTAACGCTCTGATTGACATGATTGATTAAACTCGTCACGACCTCTGGGTAATCTTCTACGCTCGGGGCGTGACAGTTTGATTTCACTTTGATTATGATTTGGCACGTTCCCTTCTCACCTCTTTTCTGTTTTATAAGTTCACATATAGCGCGTATTCTGGTACGTTGCTATTAGTTATATATCCACTTGATAGGAACACTTCTTAGACTTGTGATCCTCTCTGTCGGATATTCCTTCTGCCGAACTAGGTGATCATGTTTCAAGACCTCCATAAGTCTCCGCGAGCCTGGGATTCCCATTAGGACGCCGAGCTGATTGTACCCTTAAAACCCAATGGTGTAGAAAGTACTTGTGATACCAGCGTTTTCCTGCAACCTGGACAGATAGCGTCCCCTAGGCGACCGCCACCTTCAGGTAGCGGTCTGACTGTGACCACATTCTCAAGAAGACGGTCCTGGATTGACCGCCTTTTGCTATCATGTTGTGAAACCCTAGGTTTGACCCAAGGGTGATATATTCTGTTCTTAGATGGTATATAGATTATCTGGAATCCAAAACCTTATTCAATAAGTTATTAATGAATTATGGAAAGTAATGAATATACCGTTATGCTGTTGGATTCCTCCCGTGGCATGACCTTGTCATTAATTCATCCTTGAACTCATGTTCATGTTTGGTACGTTCTTACCTTGATATTTGTTATCATAAAACTATTGTTAAAATTACATTATTAGCCTACTTTATATTTCTCGTGGAAATAGCTTGATTTATAACTTGAAGATGTAAAAGCGGGTACGGACAGTGTTCAAGGGCTCGACAATAACCCCTTCGACGGATGGCCGGAAACATACTATAAACTATGGGATATGATGAACACTGGCGTCACATTGCGCCGAAAGTACTTTTTTTATAAACGGGTGAAATCCACAAGGCTCATCATGAAATTATACCTTCTTGTTACATGACTTTGTAGTGCGTAGCCTACGTGGTTATAAAAAGTACATTCTCGATACATGCTACTACATTCTCGTTCATGAAAGGTCACATTATAACCTTGCTTGATCATGCTCTTATATTATTTTATATTTCTACCCTTATCTTAATGTCTCGTTGTTATTTTGATTTTGTACATATGATCGATTTATCGCATTTCCTTTATCTTACCTTCTAGAGCTAGAATGTTAATCACTTAAATATTATCTTTATGTTGATACGAAGATATCTACTGGGCAAGTGTGTTCATTCCTTCTTTCCAATCTTTTCAGGAAACTCTAGTTGTACGGATACGGATTATTCGAATGACGGATCCGAGGGCGAGAGTCAGGGTTTTTCTTCAGATTTTGAAAGAACGCGCGCGATCGACTCTCTACGTACTCGGTAGTGTACAGCATTTCGCAACATTATGAAGTTGATATATATTAATTAGTAATTGGAATCATCGACTGACTCGATCAGCTCCCTTTTTTCATCGAATTTTGCAAGAAAAAAGACAACTTCACCACCTAATCTCCTGCAACGGAGGAAGAAATTAAAATGAAGGCAAACATGTAAAAATCTCCATCCCAAAGATCAATAATTAAATTGGACCACCTTATAATCTTCCAAATGCAAATCTTACCATTCAACGGGATCATTCGGAATGACCTCTTTTTTGACGATTCCATTCCAATCGAAAGTTGATTTTAGAGAAGCAACGTCCCAATCACCATGGAGAATAAATACCGATTATGTTCGACTTAACCTTAAATCATAATTAAAACTATGTTGTCACTCGTTACACACACACACACACACACACACACACAGTCTCTCTCTCTCTACATGTGGGGGATGTTAAGTGCCAAGTCCTAGCATTATTATGAAGTGGTGCATGGTGGGGCATTTGGCAGGTCCGTACGTACGGTTAGAGTCGTGCTTTTGTCATTCAACGGTGGATGGCATGACACATCTCTCTCTCTCTCTCTCTCTCTCAAATTCCATTTAATTATTATCTGTACGGCGGACAGCACCATGCCTCGGTCACGTGAGGATGTGGCTGCGGCACGTGCGCCCCCGAGAAAAAGAAAAAAAAAGAAAAAAGCAAAGCGGTTAATTAGCATCCGCTTTCTCCCACTAAATTGTAATCATTTTCAAAATCTGGTTTACTGTTTAATTAGCTTAATTAGATGGTTGACAAGGACATCCGGGCCGTGATAATCGTACCCTTGCAACTATGATTTGTCACCGTTAGTCTTCAGGGATATATAGCTGTGTTTTGAAGTGTGTATACATATATAGATCTATTCCTATTTTGTATTTATCCATCTACGTAACTGGAAGAATTTAGGTCTTATATTGGAACCGGTCCCATACGTAGACCCTAATTAATTTGTTCCTTCCTTCTCTTTTGTCACCTTCAATCCATGAACACTGGCCATGAACGTGCAGTTCAATCCATTCCATAGGCTGTATTGAGCTTAAGCTGCTTGATTAGCAGGTTTCATATATTTACAGATCGGTGGGCCGGAGTAGTACGTGATTAATACATTAATGTACTCTCCGTTGGTAGCAGATACTATAACAGCGCGCGGTAATAACAAACTAAGGTTTGATCTTGCAGTTTAGGGGTGAGAACTGGGTGTCTTGGATTACTCTCGTTTGTTATATTAAAGAAGCAAAGGGTCCATTAACGCGGTCTCCCAGACGACCGTGTCTACTAAACGTGGTTGGGTAGTCGACCGCTACAACCAACCGACCTAATCCTAGCGAAGAAACATAAGGCGGTCTCCCAACGACTGTCACATCATAAACGCGGTCTACCAAATGGCCACATTAACCAAAACGCGATCGAGTAGACAACTGCGTTTACAAATCGACCTTCAAAGGATAAAACAATCCAGACCAAACCGCTACTAACGAACGCGGTTTCTGGTGGACCGCGACTTATCCTCCGATCCGAAAATTGTAGAAACCTACAAAACTTGATCTTTCTACACCCCAATGGTTCCCAAACGACGGGAAATCATCCATAAACATCATATCAACCTTCCACAAGTCAGAAGGGACCCAACAAACCACAAAATTGTTAAGAAACAGGCGATTTCCACAAATCCACCCAAACTGACTCACATGGGCATCCGGCCTCATACCGGCCCTAAATCTCAAACACCTATAGCCAAACTGATGGGAATCGAATCCTGACAAGCTGGAGGTTCAAATTGCACCATTTGAATCAAAAATCATCGCTTGGAACGGCGATTACAGATCACACCCCCGAAACATGCTTTTGCCCTTAAAGCAGGAAAACCCACTCAAACTCACACCGTTTGGCTCCAAATCATGAGAAGAAGCAGGAAACGGGTAGAGCATCCATCTCCCTACCTCCACTGAAGATCTCACGCACCGTAACGGCCAATCCATGTCGAAAACTATCACACGAACAACCCATGCCGGCTTCGAATCCACGAATGGGATGGCGCCAAGCCCCACACTCTGATTCTCACACCGTCACGCCCCAGGTCAACTCCACGCCGTGACCACCTCGTCCAGCTCCGCCATGGTCGTACGCCCCGAGGGAGAGGAGAAGAGAGGAGAGAGAATAGAGGGAGAGAGTGAGAATGTGGGTGAGGAGAGAGGAGAGATGGTGAGGGGTAAAAGGAAAGAAAAAAAGAAATTACAAATATTTCTCAAATCTAATTTTTGGCCTGAAATTTTATAAAATCAAAAAAATATAGAAAAATAGCCTCCGTGATCCTCGGAAAGAGCACAATGCATCTGTAGCATCCCGGAGTCTCTAAACTCAACGGTTCACTCTCCACGGGATTCTGCAGCTTATAAAAGGGAAAAACCCACGTGGATCGTAAGACACGATCAGGGACTCACGAAAGCGCTACGAAAGCTCTCCGATTCTGATCCGAAGGATCCAGGGTATTACATCCTCCCCTCCTTTAAGAAATTTCATCCTCGATATTTAAGGAGCCAACAGGGAACATGGAAGAAAAACCCAAATAGCTGGCAATGCTCTCTACAACAAACAAACAACAAAAAAGACAAACAAACAACAAACCAACAAACAAACAAAAACACAAACAAAAAAAAGAAACAAACAAACAAACAACGAACCAGAATAAAAGAATAAAACAAATGAAACGATGATAATAAAATATAAGTAACTATCAACGTCCAAGCTGACAACTATCTAAATATCGACGTTTAGCCGACAGTTATCCCATTATCGGCTTCCATGTGGATAGCTATCTAAATATCGGAGTTTAGCCAACAGCTATCTAATTATCGACTTCCATGCTGACAACTATCCCAATATCGACGTTTAGCCGACAGCTATCCCATCATCGTCTTTCATGCCGACCGCTATCTCAATATCGGCGTTTATCCGATAGCTATCTCAATATCAGCGTTTAGCCGACAGCTATCTAATTATCGGCTTCCATGCCAACAGCTATCTAAATATCGGTGTTTAGTCGACAGCTACCTAAATATCGGCATTTTGTCGACAGCTATCCCATTATCGACGCCAAGCCGACAGCTATCTCAATATCGGCATTTAGCCGATCGCTATCTAAATATCGACGTTTAGCCGACAACTATCCCATTATCGGCTTCCATGTCGACAGCTATCTCAATATCGGCGTCTAGCTGATAGCTCTCTCACTATCGGCATCCAAGCCGATAGCTTTCTGATTTATCGACGTCCACACCGGTAGCTTCTTAATTATCAGCTTTCACGCCGACAGCTTCTAACTATTGGCATCCAAGCCAGCAGCTTTTCACTATCGACATCCACGTTGACAGCTATCCAAAGTTGTTCAAAAAAAAAGAAAAAAAAAAGAAGAGAAAAAAAAAGAAGAAGAGAAGGAAAAAAAGAAGAAGAGAAGAAAAAAAGAGAAGAAAAAAGAGGAGAGAAGAAGAAAAAAAAGAAGAAGAGAAAAAAAAGAGAAGAAAAAAGAAGAAGAGAAGAAGGAAAAAGAAGAAGGAAAGAAAGAAGAGAAGGAAAAAAGAATAGAAAAAAAGAGAAGAGAAAGAAAAAAAATCACCATCAAAGCCTCCGAGGGATGTCGACCCGTCAAGTCTCATCGGAGATCAAAATATCTTTAGTCTCACCGACGAATAAACTAGTGGCCCAGACCTTCTGTTTGAAGCCATGGACAAAAAGACTATTGCTTTGGCACTAACCCTGTGTCAATGAATAAACCACCTCAATATTATAATTTTCAGTCCCACCGACAAATAAACCCATGACTTGGACGCTCCGTCCGAGGCTATGAATAAAAAGGACCCTTCCACTCTATATCAGACCCTTCGTCTGGCTAGAGAACCAAAGATCCCTCATATTGTCGACAACCTCGACGGCCCGAAGCACCGACCTTTGATGGCTTCAAAGTCCCAAGCGACTACCTACATTGGGAAGCCGTCATGGACAAATATTTTGAGTGTTACCCCATGTCCGATACCATGAAAATCGATTTTGCCAAGGAGAAGTTTGTGTGAAACTGTAGAAAAGTGGGGATGCATTGAACGTATGAGGGATGTTAGGAGGCAAAGGCCCACCGAGACATGGTGCCAAATGAAGGATGAGCTTAGAAGGATCTACCTGTCTCACCCAGTCACCTCCAACCAAGATGGTCATAGTCGGAGACGAAGGGTCCTGCGCGTAAATGAGCCTAGGTCCAAGACTAGGCCTAGTGACTGTGGGCGAATCCACCATGATACCCCTATTCCAAACCCCACCTTTGCCGAACTCTTGAGAATCTTTTCAGATTGGGTGGATAGGATGTGTTCTCGTATTGGGCCACCGATTCTCCCTAGCCCACCTCCGAGATAGGACAAAGTCTTGCCCGAGCTTAATGAGGTCGTGGCCGATAGTCTCAACCCAGTACCGTCCCAAGGTCCTCTCCCCATCATAGAGGACGTCCTCTCCCCATCCGAGGGAGATGTTTTACCACAACCTTCACCCATCGAACTTCATTCGGAGCCATACTTGCTTCTAAAGGGTGTGATAGTCATTGAAGAGCCACTACTTAGCTGGCTATGGAAGGGCTTGGTCCTTAAAGCCTTTTGCTACCTTTCCATGGACCCCACACTACAAATAGTGCCCATCAACTGATTCCACACAACGTTCTAGTCTTTTGACCTTGTTGATACTTTAGAAGACCTTATTAGGGGGTTAGATTGGCAATTGAAGTTGACGTACATGTTGGCCCTAGGCTCCGACCGAACCAGTAGTCGTAGGTTCATACACCTTGCATTGGGCTCCATTACCTCTGTGTGCACCGTGGGTCATATCACTAGTGAGGTTATTTTGTTCCTCCCCATTCTAACAAGCTTAAATCCATTCCCCTTGTCCCGTGGGAGGAACCTTATCTTCCTTATGAGACCACTGTCCCATCTACCATAACGATTGAAGGTGACAATCTATACCTTGAAGAATTTCGAACATGGGCCAGTGTAGTAAAGGAACTAGTCTCGAGGGGTCACACATCCTTTGACCCTTTCGATCCCCTCCCTAGTGAGCCTTTTGACCTACAATCTCCACGCCACTTTGTCAAGGAAGTTCGCTATCACACATGGGCCAGTCAACACCCTCCTCTGCACACACCCACACTTGGAAGCTTGGTTAGCATGGAGTCCGTTCATCGGAAAGAGATGCATACATTACCATCATATAGGGGTGATGAAAAAGGTGACTTTGGCTCTCCTGGCCCACTCTTGCCCCTCAAGTCTATTAGGAAGCCAATGCATGATGGGTACAAATTTGGGTGTCTAGGTCCCCCCTATATTATCCAAGCGGGTAGGCATCATGCATATGCTAGGTCCATATTTGGATGTCTAGGACCACCCCTGCGTTCTCATCTGTATGAGTCTACACAGCTTGTTCAAAGTTTGCACCATCACCATTTAGAGACCATCAATGTATGCTATAAGGAGTTGGCCGACGCTCATAGACACTCTCGCGAGTTTCAGGAGGGAGATTACATCATGATCAGGGTCAGACCCAAACAAATTTTCTCTAGAACCGTGAAGAAAGTATAAGCTCGTGGTGTCGGTCCCTTCCGAGTGTTGAAGCGAGTCAAATCCAATGTGTACGTTGTAAACTTGCCGAAGGAATATGGGATCAGCTCTACTTTCAACGTGTCAGATCTGGTTGCCTATAGGGACCCAACGGTGATTCCTAGCAAGCCTTTTGAGTCGTCTCCTCCCATTGCGAGTGATCCCAACCCTGAGTGTTCACCACCAGCCTCATTCTAGCAGCAGCGTGAGTGAATTGGACACATACTGGATGAGTAGGTGACCATTACCAAGAGTGGAGCTTACCCGCGCTATCTGGTGCGATGGAGAGGATGACCCACGTCCGATGACACACGGATCACCCGGGCAGAGTTACAGAGGATAGATCCAGATCTACTGGAGCGATACCAGAGTGATCCCGACCCCTACTCGACGGGGTCGAGCTTCTCCCACCCGGGGAGAATTGGTACGGACACCAGAGCTAGTGACAAGCACGATTCGGCGAGCCGTCGATACCGGACACGCAACATCACTTGAGCTTTACAGACATCCCTGTGGCTTGGAGACCGTCTGGAGTCTCCCTCTTGAGCGTGATATTTTTAGTATTTATTTGGTGTGTAGTGTGTAATTTTATTTTCTTCTTGAGTTGTTTTCGAGTCAAGAGAGTGTTAAATGGGTTCATGTAATCAAAAGGGTCCATTAGGGGGTTTATTTTCAGATTGGGCCTCAAGGCCACTTAAAGCCCAATTGGGCCACTCTCTCTCTTGGTGGGCTTCCTAGCTTAGAAGGCCCATTAAGGGTTGGTCTTTGGTCCATGGTGGAAAATGGACCAAGGAGCCAGTGTTGACCAAGAGAGGGGGGTGCCCCCTTCTTTCCCCCATGTGTTGTTTGACTAGTCTTCTTCCCCTTAGTGGCCTCCCCTCTCCCCTTGACCAAAGGGTAATTATGGTCTTTTGTCCTAGGTCTAGGGTTTGATATAAAATGTCTTGTAGACAATATTTTGGGAGAATTACTGCAAAGAAAATCAAAAATTGTTGGAGCTTGGCCAAGGGCACCCCTCTCCTCTCTCCTTCTTCCTCCTTGCAGCTGCAACGGCTGTAGATCCAGGGTGGGAATCCCTCTTCCTTGGAGTGACTCCAAGTTCTATCACCTATGCTGGGTGTGAAGCCCTCTTCCTTTCGAGTGTTGAGGTGAGTCAGATCTAGCGCATACGTTGTAGACTTGCTTGCGGATTAAGGGATCAGCTCTACCTTCAATGTGTTAGATCTGGTTGCCCATAGGGACCCAGTGGTGATTCCTAGTGAGCATTTTGAACCATCTCCTCCCCTTGAGAGTGACCCCACCCCGGAGTGTCCACCACCAGCCTCATTCCAATAGCAATGTGAGCAAATAGAACATATACTGGATGAGCAGGTGACCATTACCAGGAGTGGAGCTTACCCACGCTATCTAGTGCGATGGAGCAGACGACTCGCATCTGATGACACATGGATCACCCGGGTAGAGCTACAGGGGATAGATCTAGATCTACTAGAGCGATACCTGAGCAACAACACCACTTACATGACAGGGTTGAGTTCTTCCCACCTGGGGAGAATTGATGTGACATCGGAGCAAGACAACCAATGTTATTGAGTTTGTATTTTGTGCAATGTCATTTGGGTTAAGGCTAACTATAAGCCATTGGGCTAATGTCATTAAAAGGGTCCATTAAGGGATTTATTTTCATATTGGGCCTTAAGGTCACTTAAATCCCAATTGGGCCACTCTCTCTCTTAGTGGGCTTTCTAGCTTAGAAGGCCCATTAAGGGCTGGTCTTTGGTCCATGGTGAAAAATGGACCAAGGAGCCATTGTTGACCAAGAGAGGGGGGGCGCCCCTTCTTTCCCCCATGTGTTGTTTGACTAGTCTTCTTCCCCTTAATGCCCACCCCTCTCCCCTTGACCAAAGGATAATAATTGTAAGGCCCGTGGATTAGCGGATCCTTACTGGTATTA